>CM049391.1:13451091-13908591 GCA_026937815.1 Etheostoma perlongum | reverse complement strand
TATGTCTATCCTGAGAGAGTGTGTGTGTGTGTGAAACTGACTCAATGTGTCCCATCTGACAGTCAAGCCAGGTTTTTTTTTTTTAGTTTGATGAGGTGAAGATGGTAAAGTCAGTAGTGGTTAATGGCATATTTGTGTCCATACATTTTTTGAACCAAGGCATAACATTCACAATTCAAGTCTGTCACACTAGCATGTACCAAACACAGTCTACAAACTTTAACACACATTTCCTGATTGGTGAGTAAGAAAAACACAATAAAAAGTAAAATTAGGCTGTTCTCAAAGGGATCAAAACACAGCCATTGATGCAAAGGGACTATTTTGATTCGGGACCCATGCTGGCAATGGGAGAAAGCACATGTAACCATGGAAACAGAGCTCAGAATATACACTATTCCCGAGGTGGCGAGTGCCATGCCACCCACAGCTCTATTTTTAGGCCTTACTTTGGACTTACAATATCTGTTACATCTAACAAGAGTTAAACTGAGTAATCAGCAAGCATGACTACAGAAATGTGACTCTGACACTATGCGTCTGATTAAAAGGTTAGATGCATAACAGCCTATAGAGAAAACAGGCTCTTGCTGCAGGCTTTTGACTGCTGTGTATTTAATAGGAGCACCAAGGACACAAACAGCATAAAATAGATGTCATTTATCTGATTATTACTTTTCAAATAGCAGGTATTAAGAGATTAAGCATATCAAATAGTAGACACATAAGATTAAAGAGGATTATAACAGACAGCCACAACAGCAAGAATATAAAAAAACAAAACCATCAACTCTTTGCATGGAGGACTGTTTGATGATTTCAATCAGGAGTCGGGATATTTAAGAACTTTGGCCTTTTGTCTATGCTTTAAGCAGAAAACCCTGCTTTGCATCACAAACTGTTCCTCACACTCTTCAGATTTTGCAGCATACTTAAATTGCCAGCCAGACTATACAACAACCAGTGTTGAGAAACTAAGATTTAAGTAATACAGTCCTGTGAATGATGAATGTTCTTGTGACTCTCATTCCAGTGCATTACCAGTCGGCTTAATTGTGAGAAGCACCGCTTGTTGGCGATGACCGGAGTTTGATTACAATCACCTGTTATTTGACTACAGTCACCTGTTGTTTGCCGGCAAAGATGGCCGCTGTGTTGATGTAATGGCATGTCATGAATTTGGTGCCCACTGCTGCTGACTCCAGCAGGGTTTGTGAGCACTTGCAGGAATTGGATGGTTGACATCAGGATGGTGCAGCTGGTGTTCGATCAGTCTCCAAGCACTGGAAATGTGTTAAGAGAATCTTTAAACCCACCCCCATCACACACACACACACTTCAGGCATGTCCTTGAGGAATAAAGAGTGTAATTAAACAATAAGGGCCTTGTGGTTGATTGACTGAAGACCACCAGGAAGACAGCTAAGGAACATCAGAAAAACACACTTCCCGTACATACAAGCGCGCAAACACACACACACACACACAATCTCAACATAGACATAAGAGTTGGACAGCACTCATCACCAGCCCACACAAACACTTGGTGTTCCCAGAGCCTAATTGGTCCCCAGACGTAACTACAGACACACTCTCTTAGATACATCTCTTGCTTCTAACCCATGAACAAATTTGACACACACACCTCCAGACACCACAAGCTGGGTATGGTGGTCTGACGGGGAATGCTGGGTATCATCTGCGGTGACTCCATTTATGTGTGTGTGTTTGTGTGTGTGCCTTCCCTCCCCTCAGTGCTCCATATAATACCCTGTCATCATCAATAACCTCAGCAGTGCTGACTCACTAGCTTTTACAACCATGGGCTTTGGGTCTTACTTACAGCCACAGACCCTTGTCTCTGTCTCTGTCTGTCAGCCCACTGCACGCACGCACGCACGCACGCACGCACACACACACACACACACACAGACACGCGCACACACACACGTGCGTCTGTGGCTGATTTTGTGTGGAAGCACGCAATCACGATACACGCTTAGTTGCACACTTATTCTTAAGCGTAGATCCGCACAGGTATAGATGTGTCTTTCACTAAGCTTGAATGAAAGTCGCTGCAGACCCTTTACCACCCACCCACCCACCGACGCACCCTAATCCTTCCTGATCGGACCACAATCCATCATAATTGAGTCTCATCATGAGACAGAGCCTTGTCATCTTCACCACAAAACTTGCCATCCCCCCCACCTCCTTCTCCATCATCCCCTAATTGGCTCCAGGTCTTTATTTGATTCTCCGTATAGGCTGCAAATATGTGCTTAATCTTTTCCCTTTTAGGGTTTAAATATATATAAAGCTTCTAAATATACCAAACTGTATTTATTACTGTGGGGTTATTGTTGCCCATTTTGTCAGAGGTCTGTGCTGATGAATACGGAGACTGTGTCAGATCATAGGGATGCTGAGTGTCTGACCACCACTGTCTTGACATTTTTATGAACATTATGTGAATGCAGGCTGTTCTGATATGTCAGCGCCTCACTTGTGGCCCTCTGAATGGGTCGATGGGGCGACATGTTCAAATTTTGATTGATGTGAAACATCAATCGAAGGGCTGTGTGCAGCCATATTGTAGAAGTGAATTTCATGATGAAATTTTGTGATTTGTAGATGAATGAAAAGTGTAGATTTTATAAATAGTGTGAAGTTGTGACAGAGTCAACATCAGCCGTTTAGCATAAAGTGAAGACAGGAGTCTGACAGTTGCTCATTTGAGGATTGGCATTTTTTCCTGGTGGTAAGGAAAACCCCCACATGGTCCGTATTTAATCTACAACTATAGTAATAATGCTTTTATATTAACTCTGCATTCAAAAGGTTTCTATTTCCAGGATGGGGTTGATTTGGTGGATGTACAGTTGGTTTAAATCTGCATTTTTAACAAATAGGGTTAGAAGAAATGTGAGCGTATCTAATCATATGGCAACACTTCCAGGACAATGAGTCCTAAAATAATAACCACAGAATGTCATTTTAACATGTGTCCTGAAATACATATTTAGCATTCTATTTAATTTAAACAAAAGAACCAACATGAAGTCTCCATTTAATCACATTTGTGTTCAGGGACAAAGAAGGGACTGAGAAGATCCAAAGTGTTTATTTATCTGGCATATGATAAGGATTAAGTACTTGGATGAAAATGAACGATTCATCATTTTGATGAGGACCCTCTGGACTCCCGTCAAGGACCACCTGGGGGTCCCCGGACCACACTTTGAGAACCTCTGATCTGACTGGCTGGCGGGGTCCGTTTCTAAAAGGTGCGCACCTAACTGGCTGGAGCCAGGGCGGCGTATTGCCTTTCACACGCTTCTAAAATACTCTCCGGGCAGAGCCTGAAAGGGTTACTGTTTCCCAAAGTGCCTCATTCTGCGCAGTCGAGAGGGGGCGGCTGAGTGGCGCCGTCGAGTCAGAGACGCAGTTTCTAAAAACCCCGAGACATCATCAAGAAAGAAGCTGACAGTAAGGAAAGCAGCCCCCCTCTTGCTCCTTCTCCTCTTCCTCCTCCTCCGCTGGCATGCTGCCGTCCTTCTCCTCTGCTTACCAAATCCCCTCAGTGGTTCTGTCACAATAACCGGGCGGCAAGTGTCAAATCCAACTCCAACCCGCAAAAACACAAATCACTTTAACGCACACAAGATGCGCTCAGTGGAAACACTACACACGCTGCTTTTAGCTTTCAGACATTTAGTCATAGCTCTGTTTAAGTCGTTGATTGTATTTAAAGAATAATATAAACACCATAAAACCCCTACTTACAGAAAATGACTCCTCGCCTTGATTTCATAGTTAGTTTCCCTGCGCGTCTCCAGCGCGTTTAATTGGCCAAATCTTTAACTTGCAGACAGCAACCTCTCCAATTAATAGTCTGCTAACGTCAAAAACAGTTGACCATTGTTTTATGGGCTTTGTGTTTTTTTTTTTCTTCTCTCCAGGGCGGTCAGACTTGAATAGGCGCCGGTCTGCTCCAGTCCACCTCTATACAAATACCTCAGTGGAACTTGTGTGGAGCTTCCAGAGTAAAAAGCACAGACCCCAGACGTCCCTGGCTCGCGCACATAAGCTCGCCATTTCATCATCTGACACTGTTTGAAATGTCTGAATCATATTTTACCCATTATGTTAACACCTCGGAGCCCTGAAACGAGCATGATGTGCGTAGACAGGGGAGATGAATGTGCGTGTCCTTTGCGCTCTCTCTGGCTGAGACAAATGAATGCTAGTTCTGTGGAGGCGCTTGAGGTATGTGTTGCGCATTACACAGCGTAGTAAATCAGCCCTTTCTAAAATCACTGTGACGGCGTGGAGCGTCAGGCAGTCCACACACAGTCACTGAAGCTTGGACTTACTGTGCAGTTAGTAACAGCACTCCACTTCGGAGCCCGCCCTTGTACACTTCAAAAAATATCAGTCTGAAACAAAAACAAAAAAAATTACAAAACGTGGCTTAATTTCACGTGTTTCCAATTCAAGAAAAACTTTTTTTCCCTGAATCAAATGACATTGTTATGACACTTATTTATAGGAAACAAATTCAACTCTGTTGCAGACATCAGCAAGGGAATATTAAGACTGAATGAGACAACGTGTTCAGATGATTATTTTTACAGTGTACACGACCCCCTGGATATAGACACTCGTAAGCAACATGGCTTGACACTAATACACGATGGAAAGATAGTCTTTATTGCTAAAATGTGTAAACATAACATGTACACTGATGTTTTACTTTTTTATTGATTTTATTGATTTTTTTTAGTTTTTAGAAATATTCAAGTAGACATCTCCCATATTTTTTTCTGGTATACTCTGCTATTCTCTTTCCTTATGCTCTATACTCACAATCGTTAAAATAAATAAAACGTACAGATTTGTTTATTTCTACAATACTATGTATTCCAAAAAAGCTGAGTTCACGCCTTTATATATATCTTTAACCTCAACTTTTTTTTTTTTTTTTTTTACAATTTAATTATTATTGATATTAATATACAAAAACTCTAGGCAGCATTGCAGTGAAATAACAGTCAGCATCAATGTTCAGTTGAAGAAAAAGTTCACCTCTTGGAGAAGTGTAGCATATGCATTGCATTTTCAATGTCTCATAAAAATATCAAAAAAAAGCTCTTCCTTATGAAGTGCTCGTGTTCCCCCCAAAACACGTTTCAGGGTTGAGAATATAATATGGTCCTGGTTCAATTAGAAAAAAATAGCTGCATTTGTCTTAAATATGTACAATGTTGGTATTTCACTTAAAATGCTATATAAAAAAATAGATTTTCTATGGTGCCCACCTCTGTAGAGAGTTAACAGTGCAATAGAAACCGTATTTCCAGTCCACTCCCCCCTCGACTTCCTTAGAGAAAATCAGCACGAACACTTGCACTCTGAGATGATTGGGTATTGCACCTGTATCCACGTACAGTATTTCTGTTTTAGAAACCCTTGACAATACCACCGGAGGAAAACCTTGCTAATTGACTTGGCGGGTTTGCAAGACATCCCCTCAGGGAAGGAACAAGAGCGCCCAGAGAAACAGTTTCCCTCCTTGATGTAACGTGGCCAGAACCTCACGCCCAAATCCTTCCAGGTGTGCACCACTGGGCAGTGCGTAAAGGTCCACAACCATTGCAGAAATTTCCTACGGGCTTTCTTTCCCACTTTTACCCGCACTCCATAGGGGGTCTCTGTGAGGTCCAGCTTTCTAATCTCGTTAGGCATGGGCCCCTGCAGCTTTACCTGGTTGTCCGGCTCGGAGAAGTTCAATATGATGGGAGAGGTGATGGACATGAAGTTGGGGTCAAAGTTACTGCCGAGCTTTTTCCTCAGAGTCCTCTCGTTCAAGTCCTGTTCCCGGGGGTCGTACTCCGGGTCGGGGTCCTCCTTAAGGTCAGGCACAGGGAGGTGATCACTGGGCGATGGACGGAGGCGAAGGTAATGCTGGGAAACTCCAAGGTGAACGCACACCAGCACATAAAAGAGTAGCGTTTGTGAGAGGCCCATTATTCCTCTTGTTTGACGCACCGGTTCTTCTCGCGTTATTATTATTCAATTATTTTCCCGGTCACTGTGTTCTCTGCAATGGCTAACCCGGGGCTTCATAAATAGTAGAAGTTCAGCCACCAGCAAGGCGATACTTTTAATAGACCACGTCGGGTTTGAATGACATGGAGCGGAGTGCTTTGCTTTTTAGGGCTCCTTCAACTTTGCAATGTGCCCGCTGATGCAACTCTGCAGCGCCAAGCGGTGCCCCTGCTTTGCAAAAAGTGTTTAGTCTAAACAAAACAAGCACTAAACTAAATGAGGAAAACTCTATTCACGCTCTCTCCGGCCTCACCCCACTCCCTTGGATTCACTTTGGGTTTCTTTCGGTTGTCATGGTTACCCCGGAGACTCAAAGCCACGACGAACTGTCTACACTTGATGACAGCGGCCGAGGCGAGAGCTGCATGGAATGAAGTGTTTTCTAAAGAGACCAAATAGATCCGGAGCGTCCCGAGAGAGAAGGGCGCACAAAAGAGTACTTCACCAAGTTTTAAATGTCACGCGCCCGGCAATGAGGGCTGCCTTGACCAATGTTATTTTTACGCACGGCTTTTATAAACGTGTCTTCTCCTAACGTCGCCTGACGCTCTCAGGTTTGACAAGGTCCCAGGGCGCACACTCCATGGACTGAGTAAATGGTCTCTGCAGTCAGTCCCTTGTGGTATTCCAGCCGTGGATCTGTGCACCTCACTGAAAATGTCCCAAAACTTGAGAAAAATGCTCCGCAGTGGGATGCAATCTCAATTCATGAAATAACAGCCATTTATCTTTCCATGGGATTTTCCAAAGCCGCAGAGCAGTTCTTTACATTAAAGTTGTCAGGTTGTAATATTCCTACAGAACTCGGCTGTGCATGAAATAGAACAAAAACGATGAAAAGTGTCCTTACAGGAAATTGCAGTGTCAGTGCATATCAAATGCAAACTGCAGAAAGCCAGTAAACGTTGTTAGTTCAGAGTTCCTTTCACCGTGCTGAATCCCTTCAGAAAAGTTCCAGATCCCACTGTCGCTGCATGCCGAGACGGTCCATAATCTGGAGCCTTTTTGCCCGGTCAATGCAAGCGGTCAATTCCTGAGGGAGCGTCTCTACTCCTTTGATAACTGGTACAGAAGCTCCTACTGAGTCGCTCCTACTTCAGGAGTCTGAGAGACTTGGCGCTGGAGCGTTTCTTTGCTTAGGCACACTGTGTGTGAGTGTGTCTGTAGCGAGTGGTGCTCAGTCCCAAGTTAAATATCCCCCTCCGACGGCACAAAGTGTCAGAGGGGCCCTCCCACCCCACTTTCACTATGATTGACAGCCGCCCCCCCACACCCCGGACCACCCCCTCCCCTTTCAACGTGGAAAAAATCAGCCACAATCACAAGGATCAACTGGGTCCTAAAGCACCCGTTTCATTCTGTTTTATAGTGTAATATTCCACAACATGAAAAGTTTATCATATTACAGAAATTCTGAAATCTCACAAACATTTAGTATTAGCCTAGATAGCTAGATAGATTTCTCTGTCAGCTGAGTGTCTTTGATCCACTAATAGGTTCAATACCCTGTCAATAATCAGCTGAAGCCTTTAAATTAGTTTCCTTGGCTTGAACTTTCCCACGAAATTGATGGGAAACGTTTAGTAGCTTGTCTACGGAAAAGGGGCATCACATTCCACCTTTGTTCGTCAGCGTTTGGGTCTGCACAGCAATTGGCCCGTTGAACTTAGGGGTCACAAAATAGGCGCGTAATTAAGGGCTATAAATGGCCAAGGATAACTAAGCGGTAGGCTACCTTTCCCATGCTAAGCAGTCATTAGGCCATGGACTTTCTATTGCCTAAACTATGTTGGTCTTTTTATAATGCCACTTAAAAGTGATTTAGACAAGTTAAATGTATTAACTATCAAGCTGAGGCATTTATACATTTGGTTTAGCCGTTAGAAGCTGATATTAAACTCTAATATTTTGGATGCGTAAGAAATGGTTAAGTTGATCCCCAGTTTAAACAAACAACAACTCTAATCAAAATATTTAACATTTTTTTTTTAAAAAATGAAAATCATACATATAAAGTTGTATTAATTATGTAATTAAACCCATTCACAAAAAGTGGCTAGACTGAGTTTGGATGTGTTTCCCATTAGTTTGACCCTGGCTCTAGATTGATATATCAATCCTGTGCAGTTTAGATAGGCTGACCAGGGTTTTTTGGTTTGTGGACGTCTCATTGTGCTTGTCTTTTGTAGTGGTCACTAGAGGGCGTCAATCCAGCACAGTGTGGACCTGCAGCTAGGGGCTCCCCAGTCTCTCCCTCACTGTCTGACTCCCCATGTTTGAATGCATGGGGAAGGAATGTGCGCTCATGCATAGTTATGCTGCAGCTCAAGTGAAATCACTCCCCAGCTTTGTGATCAAATATCCAAAAGCCAATGCTGCAGCCATTATGGCAAAATTAAGTAATTAACCCGAATACTCTTCAATATGAGTATGACTTAAAAAAAAAGTCTCCCATTGAAGGACTAACACAGAAGTGGTCTAATGTTGGTGTCTGTTAGGATTAAGAGACTTCATGAGCCAATCCTAACTGCATTAAACACATGGAAATAGTTTTCCTATGAGTAAATTCCCGCTGACCCCTCCAACATGCATGCCGACACACAAAGTAATAATGTGGTTAATGATTAGGGTGCCAGTGTAGACAGAGCTCAGTGGGCAGCGGGGACAGTAAGGCTGAGCTGGCTACTGTAGAAAAGGCCATTGTCTTCCTCCACAGGTCTTGGGATGCTGGACAGTGAGAGAAAACCCCATGCAGGGAGAGACACTTCCCTTCCTACTTACTGTCGACCAAACCTAGCCATGAGTCCACCCCCATCCCCTGGCTAATTACTGGAAATAAAGACAAGGAGAGGAGAGACGAGTGGACCGGTGAGCACAGTCGGGGGTTGTGCCTAAGCAAAGCAGAGGAGGTGGTGGTGATGATGAAGATGGTGGTGGTTTCAGCAAAGAGAAGAGGATGGGAAGGGGATGGGGGAGGGGGGTAGTGGTTGTGCCGGATGGCAGTTTGCTGTGGAATGGCTAATTAAATAACGCCATAAAAGGACCCCGGCTCGCTTTAACGAAGCCCGTCAACCTCTGACGAGTGGGGCTGGGGTGCTGGGATGGGGGTAGGACGTGCCATAGAGGAGAGAGGTGGGGCTGGTGCTGAAAATTGGGCTTGTATAACAAGGGGACTTAGCTCTTTGGTTTAGCAGTGATTGTTCACGCTCCCTTAGGTCTCAATAGGGCGCACGGTGAGGGTGCATTGGGGGGCAGCCCTTAGGCACAGATAGGACCCCCTTCTCCCCTGAATGCTACACACATACACAAGCACATACACACACCGACACCCCCATGGCTCTATACAAAGGCCTCTACCCAAGGTCCAGGCAGGAGCTTATCCAGTGCAGGGGCACAGCAAGGGGGAGGCCTGGCCAGACTGGCTGACTGTGCCCACTGGGGACTGGTAGAATGGCACGGGGGGGGTAGATTGAGACAGACAGCTTGGAGAGGAGAAAGGGGAGTAAACAGGAGAGACTCAAAGACGAAAATGAAAAACATCACCAAGCAGAGCTGGACCAACAAAATCAATATTGTTTTTGCTTTGCTTATCTTTTTCTTGCTGCAATAAATGTGCTAATGTCATGAGATAAGGAAAGTTAAGGAATTTGGCAAGGTGCTGTGGCAATTTGGAAATAGTCTTGAGTGGCTGAGATAATGTAACTATTCAAATTCCCAATCTCCCCCCCCTCCCTTCAAATCAACAGATATGCCTGAAGCACATCTCCTAATGAGTTTTGGGTTGTGACGTCTCCAGCAGAACACTCTCTATTGGATCTTTGGCAGGCTGACAGATTTCAGAACCAACCAGAGCCATCACAAGTCTTTTTGGAATTGTCAAACTGCAGAAATTGCAGTTTTGACAATTACCACAGCATATTTGTTTCTATTGTAAAATCCAGTATGATAGACCACTTAAATGTTTCTTTGGACTTGCTAGATAGATATCTCTTGCCTTGAATACACTCACACCCCATGCCACAATAATTCAAAACAGAGAGATTCAAAATGCAAATAAATAGCTTTACACCACTGCCTGTCACTACTGCATTCCCTCTATTCCCTGCTGCCCTCGCCATCTTCTCCAGTCTTACTCCCCTTTTCTCTCTCCTCCATATTCAACTCTGTCTCCGAGCCTTAACCCAAAGCAGATGGCTCGGGAAGCATGTCAAAAATCTGTCTTCTGTTAACGCTACTTTTGAAGCCCCCTTCTCCCCTTTTTTTTCTCTACCCTAAAATTCATCATAAAGTTATTTTTGCAAAATACCCAGTAAACAGCATCAAAGTGATATTTTCCCCTTTCCTCTGATGACAAGAAGAAGAAAAGAATACATGCTTATTGTATGGCTTGTGCCTGTTATTGAAAAAATGCCACAGCACTCTGATGTGCAATCTGAAGCCAATCTGAGTACGGCCCCGCATCTTTGTTTCTACTACAGCATTCCAGTCGTGATGGAGAAAATGTTGCTCGATGCTTGATCACAAGCTGTGATTAATGGTGATCATATCGTAGACGGCTCGGTGGCTTTGTGATGTGATGGTGGGGCCCACTTTGAACTCCGGCACTGATGAACTCAAGTGAAGCCAGAAAAACATCACTGTGCCACACACCGACACACACTGAATATACATGTTTTGCTTTCAATTTTGTGTGCAATCAGTCATAGCTGGTGGGAATGTCATTAGTTTTGCAAGTAATAAACCAAAGTAAGTAGTGACAATTTGGAATTTCAACTTGATGTCACTAGATCAAAAGTTAAGGGATCACCACAGTTATTACAATTAATGCGAGGGGGACATGATGTCCCTAGACGTGGCCTTCCATCCAATTGCTTTTGAGATATTTCAATCAAAACCACCAAATGGGAACTTCAAGGTGGCGCTAGAGGAAAAGTTAGGGGATGACATAAGTAATTATGATTTATCATCTAGGAACCATGAATGTTTGTACAAAGGGTTTTGCTATTCTACCAGGTGGATTTTGATATATTTTAGAGGAACGGTTCAGACTTTGACCTACTAGTGGCACTGAAGGAAATATCAGGGTCTTACCAAGATCAGTAGGATTCATTCTCTGGGGACCATGAATGTGTAAAATACCTTGGCAATCCATTTAGCTGCCTGCCTGCATCCTATCTAATTTCCAGTACTGGCTCTGAAAATAATTCAGTTTCTATAGAAATCTATGGGAAAAGGACCGTACTTCTCATTTAAATAACTACCACAATAAGCTCTTTGGTGTTTTCCTTTCCCTTCAGTTTATTTGTTGTATTTTTAAGAGAGTGTCCCATCCTTTTCTATTTTCAGCATATCCTCCTCCTGCCCTCCCTCCTTTCATTTAAGCCCCCCCCCTCCTTCCCCGTGGCAGGGAGTGATGAGGATGGAATTAAATTGATCACTGCTTTCCGGAAAACAACAGGGAAAAAAAAGTGCATTCCGAACGCCAGGAGGGCGTTCCCCTGGTCTTCCCTATGGCAGGATGACATCATTGGCTTGCTGCCCAATTCCCACCGTTCACAATAGGGTCACTGTTGCCTTCTTCACGGTGGCACAACAGCCAAGAGAGGAAGAGAGACAGAGAGCGCAAGACAGAGAGAGATAGAGAAAGAAGGGGGGAAAAGAAAAGGGATGCCAGCAATGTTAAGACCTAAAGTACTGCGCGAAAACACACAAACGTCTTCAGGCAGCCACGCTGACCAGCGCTCCACATTCCTCTAGACAGATTTGGCGGGTTGAAGACATCAAGTGGTGTTTGAATGGATGCCATGGCAGAGATATGAGAGCTGTAATAGTGGAACATACAGTATATCACAGTTTATTTGGATGAGTTAGTCATGTATTTTCACTACTCACAACTCTTCAAGATTAAATCTGTCATTCTAATCTTTCTCATCAGTGAAATCATTGTTGGCACGCTGTATCGATCCCACTCTGCATGCTTGTTGTTATGACATTACCCTGCGTGCTCTTGGTTTACAGAGATGACAAATGGAAAAGTAACTACAATGGAATAAAGACTTCAGACGCAACATAATTTGGAATAGGTTACTTTAAACTCCACATCAAATTTTGAAACACAATTGTGTCAAGACAATGTCATTACCCACTTTTATATCCCTAACTAAAGAGGGATTTGATATAAAATGTGACCACATGTCTTTCAGAAGCTCTTTCCAACTTAGGTAAACCCTGACCACAAGTACTGGCAATTCGGTCATTCTCCCAACCACTAAGCCATTGTGTTGCCACAGGCCATCTTGTCAAAATGAAACAGTTTGCCCACAGCCACTGACCACAACAGATGTTCCCTTGCCTGACACTCTCCTCAGCATGTGTGTTCTGTTGAGTCTAGAGCCAAGATACTTTCATAGACTGGCACTGCGTAACAAAAACAAAGGGAGGGAAATTCTACGATGGCATCTTCATTGGTCTGTGACAGGATTCAGATTGAGGTTGCCCTGTTTAAACCTGGCAGCCTTTTAAAACCGCATTAAAAACTCCTGTGTCCTGAATGGAATGCAGTCAAATAATCACTGCAGGTTGCACAGACATGATGGACCGCATCGGTGTTGCGACCTGAACGAGTCCTGCCGCCCCTATCCCCAATCAAGCATGTTGAGAAACGGGCAGGGCTGGCCCCTGCTGCCCTTTGGCCCTCTGGGTATGTTTGTGGAACACGCAGGAGGGTAAGAAGGTGACAGTCTGCCGAGATGCCAGGAGGACTGGGAAGGCTTTGGGAAATGTCTCGCCGATGTGTAAGCGCGCACTGCCGCCCAGGGGGTGCCTGCCTGCTTGGGAGCCGGACGGAAAGAGACAGGGGTTTGACAACAGGCTGAGTGTGCGCTCAGAGAGATAGTTTGTCCAAGGGATGTACCAGATGTTGACTCACACTGGTTTGCTAATCGGGAGCCACAAGCCCCTGGAGCCATGAGTAAACAGGAGCGTCTGCCTTTCTCTGTCACCACAGGGAAATGGAACTGGGCTTTGGTGGGGGGGGGGGGGGGGAGTTCATATGAAAACTGAAGGAGAGTAATGAAGTGACAATGTGATGCGAAATTGAAATGGTGCTGTGGTTAAAGAGCAGCGGGATAATAAAATCCTACAGTCCCCTTAGACCTCAACCTCACACTGCTTATGTCTCAATCAAGGATTAAGGTGTTATTTAACTGGGTGCTCAGTGGGAACAGGCAACACCCATTCCCACCCACCTGTCATTGTGATGAAGAATCTTTGCTGAAATCAATGCGAGTGAGGGAGCAGCTTCAGACAGCACAATTACAATGGCTGACAGGGCTCTTCAAAGCTGAACTACAGTACTGCATGATGAAACCTAAAAGTATGATAGAAATGTCTCTGTAGAATTTTTTTTTGTTATGCTAAAACTGCGAATGGTATAAAATTGGATGCACAAATTGGCAGATTTTTTTGTTATTCTTAGAATAATTTGAAAATATTAAAAATACTAAAATCCAATAAGGCGTTCTTGGAGCATCTCATCTCACAAGTCTTTTGTAAGCTTATATTCAGTTATATTGATCAGATTATTATAATTGAACTGGGAACCTTCAGCTACTGGTGCAGATAACTAAAGCAGGAAGCAGACAAACGATAGCACTCATAATATGCAGGGCAGCAGACAGAGGCTGTTAAACGCATTTACACTCCAATAACTTTCACAAGTCAGAGGGCTCAGAAAGAGAGAGAGAAAGCGAGCAAGAGCGAGAGAGAGCGAGCGAGAGAGAGAGAGCGAGCGAGACAAAAAAACTGCCTGGCCAAGTAGATCAACAAGGAGCTATTGATACCAGAGATCTGTGCTGGTGTCAGTCTGAGAGCCAAACAGGATCACAATTGTGGTTTGTGCCAATAACCTTATTGACCTTATTTAACCCTGGATTTGGCCAGTTGAGGACTCAGACTACAAGTGTCCATTCAAAATGAAAACTGGGAAATCCATGTTTGTGTGAGGGCACTCTGAATCTGACTAGTCAGACACTATGGCAAAAACTATGTGGACACCAGTTTGTCATGTTTGGCCAAGGCCTCTTGGATCAAATTAAGGGAAATCTTCATTCTTCGGTATGAAATGATGTTTGACAAAAGGGTCTGCATTCTATTTGGTGGCAACAGTGTGATACAGGATGGTGGCCCAATGGTTAGCACAGTGTCCTCACAGCAAGAAGGTTCTGGGTTTGAATCCAGGTCGTTCGGGGCCTTTCTGTGTGGAGATAAAATGTTCTCCCCATGTTTGCGTGAGGTTGCTCTGGTTTCCCCCACCATCAAAAAACATGTACTAGAATGAATTTGGCAACATGTATGTGACAATAAAGTACCTTTCCATTTTTGTGGCCACACAGCCATCTTAGAAAGTTGGAACCTTGTGCACTCACACTTGCTTTAGCTTCTACAGCTACTTTTTCTTAAGTTTTGTTTATTAGAATTTCAGACACACACTTACATGCCTTTGTTTCAAACATTTACTACTTAAAAATCATTTATTTATTTTTTTGTTTCACATACATATACATCACATATACATTAGTTAGTTGACAGTACCATAGCATCTTTTGTAGAGCACATATTAAGTTACTTTTGTATTGTCTGTTTCTTTCTTTTAACCTTTATGTGTTTTTTAGTTCACCAGTTCTGAAGGCTCCACACTCTGAGATGGTGCCATGTAGTCTGCTGGACAAAAGGGAGACACCTGGATAAAGAGCTGCTTTATAGGGGAGGCGGCCAAATTGGACACTACCACTACTCACCATGTCATGGGGGAGGTTCATTCTTTCTTTAGATTACTTTTTGCTTGATTGATACTATATTAAGTATTTTGCTTTGGTTAATGAGTAGTTTCTAGCCTGGATGCCGGCCTAATGTAGCCCCGCCCACAACATTTGAGGTCCAGAAGTTCGGTCTGGACTTGATCCGTTGTGGAGCAACTATGCTCAAACCAGAGCTGCTCGGACAAATCAAATTGTCAGGGCGGGCTCTATACGATGATGGACAGATGATCAACAATAATGTAATCAACCACGTCACCAAAGAGTGTTTGAGTTGAATTTGTTGACAACAAAGACTACTGCCGCTGGAGAATTGAGATGTATAGATTCCGTCATTGTGTCTGTTATAGAAGATATCGACAGGGCATTCATTTTTTTAAGAGAAAGAGAGAACCGTGATCAAGACATGTGCCAATCATGAAAGAGGTTTTTGCCGTCCTTCCTACGGGATTTATACTTCACATACTCCTTTGTTCTGATTGGTTGTAGGTCTATCCAGTTGAGTGCAGAGGCGTTTTCTTTCCAGGTTCGGTTGAAACACGCCCCATAATCACAGCCCAGTGGAGCAGTATTAGACGAACAATGTCAGGCTAGTTAGTATCCCTTTTTCTCAAAACTTGTCTAATCAGCCATATATAGTATGTCCCCTTTGTTTCTTCTTTGTTAGGTCAGTTGTTTGTTGAGTTTGTTCTGTTAAGCTCGTTAGTTACGTTCCGGTTAGTGGACCTCTTTTATGGGCCCAGAATTTAAAATGTAGCTATTTTGGGGGTAAATCAAACCCTTTTATTTTTTTTAAATCTACCTGTGACTCCTCATAACTTACTTGATCCCTCACAAAGAGTTTAGGGAAGTGTCCTTTTATATGTCAACATGACAATGCCCCCTTGCACAAAGCCAGGCAAATGGCTTGATTGGCCTGCACAGCGCCCTGACCACAAGTCCTATCCAACACCTTTGGAATGAACTGGAACACCGACAGCTAGCCACTCCTTATCATCCAGCATCAGTGCCCGACTCTTGTGACTGAATACACTCCAACAAACAAGATAAATTCTCATTGAATATGATCTGGTCTTTTGCAATTGCCCAATGTGCTTGTCTGGGGAAAGGATTTGGTGTAATGGGAGTAAATCCCTGCAGCCAGGTTCTAAAATCAGCTGGAAAACATTGTTGTAAGGTTTTGGCCATTTTGTATATCATACATACTGTTACTTTTTGATTTTCTGACAACTTATCACAGCACTCTATTTTTGATTACCTGTCTCTAACTGCTTGCAAACGTAGTTGTTCAGGTGAGTGATAGATGATGTCACAGTGGACATAAAACTATAATGAGACAGAGAGACAGAATTCAGGAGCCGGGCACCTTTCTCAGTCTGTCTGGTAACAGTGTGTGCATGCATGAATGTGTGAGACTGCATGCATGTGTGTGTATGTGTGTGTGTGTGTTGTGTGTGTGTGTGTGTGTGTGTGTGTGTAGTGTAATTACAGCTAGGTCCCCGGCGTGGAGCCCAGTAGAAGTATCGTCAGTCTGTCTGTGGCATGCGGTGGTGCTGACCTTCCCTCTCTCCTCTCCTCTTCTTAGGCCTGGTGACTCTCTGACTGGCTCTGGCTCCACCAGACACCTCACCCCACCACAGTGCTCACACACAGGTGCTAGCAGGAGAGCTGGCTGCTCGCTTTGTGCTAAACATGTCCGGTGAAGTCTTTAATCATTCTGAATTGTGTTTGGCTGATGAGAAGTAATTGTTGATGCAACAGCCTGCACCATAAATAGAGTATTGTTTTGTAAACTTGGGGGGATATGTCTTCCTAAAATGCGTTCAAATCAGTTCCCAAAACTGTTTCCACATAAGCGTTTACTGAGCCATTATGTCACAATATGAAGATTCTGTGTGTGTGTGTGTGTGTGTGTGTGTAAGAGAGAGACTGAGAAACTGGGGATCCAATTGGCTCCAGACGCTATTTACCTGTCTGTCTAATATTTGGTCAGTTGAACTATCCAGCTCTTACATCTTCATGCTGGGCTCTGGGCACACACACACACACACACACACACACACACACACACACACACACACACACACGTTTATCATGAGTGAGTCTGACAGTAATCCGTAAGGGTTTGGTCCTCAGCAGGGCAGGGCCCAGGGCTCAGGGCCCTAAAGATGAAGCCAAGTGGAATATGTGTGATATAACGCCACAGAAGAAGAATGGGGGAGGATGATGGCAAGTTCATCAAACAATTTGGTCAGTATGAGTCACTAGGATTCCCTCCATCAAGTCAAATCCAAACCCTGCACAGTATTTGAGTGAGCGCTTATTTATCTGTTAGCATGTTGATAACAGTGCTCAAAGTGCGTATGTCAAAGACTGTGTCCATACAATTTAGCAAGTCTTTGTTTGTGTATACAAGGTGTGTGTTTAAGTGTGTGTGAGCAATCAGTGAGTCTGGAATGTCTCAAGACATTGTGAATCCTAATGATCAACATTGTGACCTTGTGTTACATGTGCTGCATGCTCAGGGCACGTTTACACAAAGTGACTTAGACTGCCTCTGTGCTGGTGAGACGAGGCCTTCGATCTGATGTCTAATGTGAATGCAGCCATTTACCGTTTGGTCCTTGTACAGAATTAGATGAAAGTAATAATACTTAGGATTCAAGCAATACCAGGACAGAGATTATTTTGGTTAATCTGACACATTGAATGATGTAATGAATAATGTAAAAGTAAATTAAAGTATGTAAATACAGACATTTCTTAACTGCAATTGTCAGTAGCACTAACCTGAAAATGTGCTTCACTGACAGACTGCAGCAGAAACATTTGAAACTTTATTTAAGTGCTGTGGATTTGTTTATTTGCTTAAAAAAGCTGGAAAATCTAAGTCTGAACACGAGATAGCTCAGGTAAACATGTTTAGAGAGAGAGTGTGTGTGTGTGTGTGTGTGTGTGTGTGTGTGTGTGTGTGCGTGCATGCAAATGTGTGTGTGTGCGCACACAACATGTATGCCTGCAAACTCCCCCCCTCCTCACTGGATCCAGGGGGATTTATTTGACCCCTTATTGCCAGCGGTGAGCCTGTGGTGGAGATGAAAGCATGCCTTCCCAGTGTGGCCCCAGTTTCTATAGCTATGGACACAGAGTCACACTGGTCGGGGACAATAGAGGGGCCCTGCCACTCGCCCCTGCCAGAGCCCTCTCCTCTCCCCACCCCATCCGTCACCGCAATCATATTTTCAAAACAATAACACAGCTGGAGGGTGGGCATGATTGAAGTGTGTGCGTGTTTGATCTGTTGGTATGCAAGTGTGTGTGTGTGTGTGTGTGTGCGTGTGTGCATGCATGCATGTGTGTGTATGTCTTTTTAAATGAGTGTATGCATATGTGTTGTTATTTATAGGCACGCGTTTGTTTCATGTGAACATGCTCGTTTGACTTGTGTCAGAGCGTCTCTAGGTCCATACATGCATTCGGTGCATGCATACTTTTGTGTGTGCAGATGCAAGTGTGTGTGTGTGTGTGTGTGTGTGTGTGTGTGTGTGTGCTGTGAGTCGGGCCTTTGATGGCGTGGCCGGAGCGTGCCTAATGTGACTGCTTGCTGGGGTGGGGTGGGATGGGTGGGGGTGGCAGCGTTGAGCCTCCTGCCCTCGTACTGTCTACCCTGCCGCGGCCCAAGGCTCCCCCTGCAAACTTGAAAGGACCAAAGGAATCCTCTGTGCCCCCCCCCAAACCCCTGATGCTGCCCCCCACATGTTTTCAGAAGGCATGACATCATCTTTTGCTCAAAGAGAGCTGGAGCTGGGGTTAATATGGATGAATGTGTGAACGTATGTGTGTGCGTGTGTGTGTGTATGTGTGTGTCGGTCACAGCATTTGGCTGAAACACATGATGTGTCCTTTCTCAGGCCTTATTTCCTCTTTTCTGACTCAAACTAGCAGTCCAACTCCTCTTTGCATTTCCAAACATTTCCTCCTTTTATTCTGATGTACTGTACCTGAACCACACACACACACACACACACACACACACACACACACACACACAAACACACATCAAGCCAATCTGTTTTTTTCTTCTTGCCTTTCTTTTCAAGACCCTTTTATGTCGATGACTAACATGGATTTGATCCTAAATGTCTGGGGAAAGAAAATAAATTGCTTTCAGGTTGTTTGCCAGGCTCAGGATACTGAAACAGAACACAGAATAGCCTCGGCTGGTCCTTCCGTCTCTCATCTCTGTCTGCTCCTTAGATGTTTTTGGCATCAGTGTTGGCTCTCTTTGGACCAACCCTCTGGCTCCTCTGCATGCACCCAACTTCACTGCAGGCCCAAGATGTTGTTTTCCCCAACATTCATGACACGTGGTGGGTGAGAGAAGTTTGGAGCACTTTTAAACAAATCAGTGTGGTTCTGGTGCAAGTATTTGCATAGGGGGCAGCAGTTAAATTCCACAAGGATGTTGGATGAATTGTGTCACAGGATGTGACACTTTTCTATCTCATGTGGCGCTGTTTTGGGGTGACAGGAGATACCAAACAAAACCAGAAACCATGAAAATATGCATAATCAACTGGAGAGCTCTTTCTGGGTGATTAGTTGATGATCACATGTCCCTGAGGCGTGTGGGTACATAAACGTGTATACTTGTTAAAAAAACAAAAACATTTTGGGGAACCTTGGCAATGGACAGCTGGAATTAATACATAAACAAGTGATTTAATCAGCTCCCATTTACTACCTTCTACTCAAGCAAGTATTCAATCTGGATTTCTAAATGAGGGCCAGATGACATTCTGGAAAATATGGTATTTTCCTTTCAGTACCTTGATCAGAAGGTGAGAATACACACCTTTGTGACAATAAGGGTTGTGGAGGGCAAAGGTACAGCCACCAGCATGGCTAATGTCACAGCCACTGATTTGTAATTACTGGCCTTACACACACACACACACACACACACACACACACACACATACACAGAGAAATCTGCCCTCACACACACACAAGTTAAGAGTTAAGAAGCAGTCAGGTTGTGCATTTCACAGAGATGAATTTCACATGAAATCCTCACACAAACATTTTGTGATTACTTTCATCTCCTTCCTCCCTCTCTCTCTCTCTCTGCTCTCACAAGTCTTGCTTAGAGGCCTCGCCTGTTTAAAGGGCCGTCCGTTTGCCAACTGTTCCTTTGAGGGGGCCGATGCGTCGGGCGTCGGAGCCGGGATTTGGGGAGGGAGGGCCGGTGCCGCTGGATCAGACAGATGGAGGGGGGTCCGGCTCCATTCATTTAGCTCAATGAGAACAACAGAGCCCCACTTCAAACAACAAGGACACAACCTGCTTGCCCCGTCGTCTGCAAACGTATTATGCAGGCATACGCAGACACACACATGCTACAACACATGCATGCTTGTGTTCAAACACATGTGCTTTTATTAGAACTTTCTTAACTTGCATTTGATTTAATGTGTCTTAAATCTACTTAAAGGACATACACTCAACACCCCCAAAGATAAAGTTGTCACTGTTGCTGTTTACACTGCATCTGCAGCTCATCTGCCACCCTGACACACACTTACATACATGTACACACAAATATTCATGGGGGGGCATAAAAACACAGGCTCCACAGTGCCCACCCCCATTCCTAGCCCTTCTTTCCCTGGGACTCCCTCTTTTGCTACCCCCCCCTTCCTGAATTCACTGGCACTTCCAGAAAGCTCCGAGGCGCCAGCGGAGCGGGGCTCATCTCTTGGGAACAATAAAGCCAGATCTTCATAAAAACTTCAAAAAGGCCTCGCCAAGTGTTTTATAGGTGCTTTAAAGGTTTATGGGCCCTGGGGAGGGAGAGAAATGAGTGATGCAGTAGTAGCAGGCTTCAGTTTTCCCACCCACTGCACACACACATAACACACATGCCAGCGTACACATACATGTACACCGCTGCTAATCCGCAAATAAGTGCCAGGCTGAAATCGGCTGTTGGTAGGCACGGTGGGGCGGGGGGTTGTGGTGGTGGATGTGAGGGGCTGGGGGAAGGAAGTGAAACAGGTGATCAGTCGGTGCAGAAATGGAATAGAAGAAGAGGAAAGAGGGATGTCACTATGGTTTTAGCGATAGCTGTCAAAGTGTGAGTTTCAAGTATATGAGAGAAGTGTTTTGCGTGTACTGAACCTGTTTAACAGTTAAACAGTGCAGGCCATTTTGCTTGAATACATGCATTCAGAGTCAAATGTTTAGACATCCATCTATACAAAAAAGTTGGACATGTTGGGTAAGTTTGTCTGTTTCTGCTTCACGTAATTTGCACTAGAAGGTGGTGTATGTGTGTGTGTGTGTGTTTGAAAGGTTATCTGACCAAGGTTGTAGACCCATTACTTTGCAGAATATAGGATCACATATTGGACAAAAATCCATCTTGTCAGGCTTCAATTAATGCATTTGTGTCTGAACAGCAACATTTGGTGGTAATGCTTCTGGCCATGGCTTATGTGTGTGTGTGATGGCCGTTTAAAACAATGGTGGGCATTATGAACAGACGGTTCATCCAATCAACAGCCAGATATTTTTTGAAAGTGTCTGCCCTTTTCCAAACAGTTTCCAATGACGTCTCCTTAGACGGTTTGGTTTTTACAAACAATCTGGCTCATCAAGTTAGTGGACCCACCCTTTGGCCTGCAATCCTGAACAACCTCAGGAATGCTGAAGATGAAGAGCGCAGAGGTGGGGCATTTTGAGAAAGAACAGATTGGGGCCTGAAACCTGCTCACTATCAAGATGCATTGGTTGCTGTGTTGTCGCACACAACCTTGAGCTTAATGTAGGGCTCATATGCAACCAGCAGTTTAGTCTCTTCCTGGACAAGAACGAAAGCTTAGCAGCCTCTGAATCCTGCTTCACAGTCAGGGGAGGTGCTGACGAAATCATCTATCAAATGATTCTCCACCCGCGCACACTCTACTTTGAATCTCTTTTATGAGCATGAATAGCCACTATTCAGGGTGTTTTGGGAATGTTTTCTTTATAGGTATTCAGATATATACTAGGGTTTATATTTAGCCCGGGTCCTCCTGGAGTCAGAAGGTTTAAAATTAGGAGGTGTCAGAATTCCAGTACAATTCTTAAGTTACTGTCAATAGACGTTAAAGGGGTGCTCTTAAAGGCATAGTGTGTTGGCAAGGATGCATTATGGCTTGATTTGTGGGTGATAAGCTGCTTGGGAAAGTGTGCGTGAATTGGTCTTGATATAGTACAAAAGTGTAAATCCTCTATATGGTACTGTGTACATGTGCATTTGCACATCTAAATATCAAGATTCCTAAGTGCATGCCGCTTGAATGTACCAATGTGTGTTTGTGCGTCCATCTGCACATTAGTGTTTGTAGGATCTGTTGACAGGGAAGCATGCAGCATTTTATTTGCTCAAGGGCTGAAAAAAAACATGGCGCTAGCAAGGGAGCGCTGTGATATAAGCCTGCTGAAAGCAACCTGGCCAGCCAGAATTTAACTTTGGGATCACGATTCAACTAAACATTTAAACAAACTGTGTCATAACCGAGCTGTGCAACATAAAGCTTTATTAATGCAAAAATGCTTTGGTGTTTATTACTTTTTATTATTACTAATTTGAAAGTCCAGTAAGTAGTTCATCTATTGGCTAAAATACCAGAAATGTTAAAAAGTGGTAATATTAAAGTCCCATATTGTAGTAAGATTTCTATGTCTTTTTTATTAAAAAAGCAGGTCGAGGTGCTGAATAAATAATGTGAAAGTATCAAAACACTCAATCCACAAAGATATGCACACAACCGTATTCACCAATGGTGCCTTTAAACAAGGCCTTCCGTACAGCTGTGTTGTAACAACCATACTATATATAGGTAGAAAGAGCCGCTACAGTCTCGTTACAGTCATTCCCCGTCTGCAATACTGGTGCAGTGACACTGAGACGCTGACCAATCAGAGCAGACTGTTTTTTCTGGGGTGTTGCTCAAAGAAACAGGCACTTCAGCATTTCATTTCAGACAGAGGATGAATACAGGTATATTCAGAAAGACAGCATGAGAAAAATGAGCTTTCGTTAATATGTGACCTCATGACCTCATAAGGAGCAAGATTCGAGATCGGCCCATCTGAGCTTTTATTTTCTCAAAGGCAGAGCAGGATACCCAGGGCTCGGTTTACACCTATCGCCATTTGGAGCCACTGGGGGACCATAGGCAGGCTGGGGGAACGCATATTAATGTTAAAAACCCTAATAAAGTGACATTTCCATGCCATGGGACCTTTAATGTGTAGTTTGTGGTTTTGTTATTAGCGCAGCAAATTAACCTTTTTTCATAGTCTCTTCAAGCAAAAGGCACATTTTTCATGACAGTATTAAAGTACTCATATTATGCTTTTTGTCTTTTACCCTTTCCTTTATTGCGTTATAAGTATTTTTTGTTTAGGTTTACAAAGTGAAAAAGCCCAGAATGTTCACAAACTGCTCCAAACTGCTCCAAACTACTCCAAACAGCTCTACTGTAGTCCAGCCTTTACTTCTGTGATGAACCCGCGTCATTTTGCGTCACTTTGTTACATGTTAGAAGGCTCGCCTAGCTGCTAGTGTGGCACGCCCTCAAACCAAGCTAGTTACAGCAGAGGCTTGAAGAGTTCAAATAGTTGTATCGCCATGTCCAGGAGACAGTGCAGAATAAAAACGTTATATATGAAAGATTAATTTGTTAACATTTAAATAATTTACCACTCTGAAATGTCTTTCTCCAGTCTAGGTTGTGAAGCTAGTTCGGGTTGTTCTGCCTATGTTTTCGTGATTAGACTCGGGTTCAAACATGGTTACTGGCTGAAGCGGGTTTGTTTTGGATCACACTAGCAGAGCCAGTCAGAAGCAGAGTAAGGCTACTCTGCTTCTGACTGGCTAGTAGTCCTTACCTAGCTACTGTGCATGCGTAACTCCCATCTCCCATCTCATTTTTACAGTAGTGCATTGAGAATGTTAAGATGACATAATGCACATCACCCTGAAGCTGGTGGAGGGGATGTCATTATGTCTTAATTAAGTATTTTTCCTAATGCTAAGCATAAACTCCATTCAAACCTGTTACAAAAAAACACTCCATCAACATAGGCAATAGTAACATCATTGTTCATCCCTGGCGAGTGCACGCTGCAGGCTTCATGTGGCCATGCCCACCACTTATACTGTGAGATTCTGTCTGCAGCTGCCCACCATTTAGTTTTCAGCAACTGGGTGACAAACACTGATGAGGTCATTGCAAAATAGCATCTGTAGGAACAAGTGTATTGTACATGTGGATGAAACTACAAACTAAAAGAATAAGCCCCAAAGAAAATCTGATCTGCACACAATTTAAGTATAAGCTTGTTATTCTCCTTATGGCTGATGAGGGTTGCCAACATATATCATGAATCCTAGTGGAATGTTCAGCTTTCAAGCTAATTCAATGCAGTGCAGTTAATGTGGGACAAACTGTATCGCTCAAACAGGAAGTGTTAAAGGTCCCATGGCATGAAAATGCTTGTTTTTTAACATGTATAATTCCCCCAGCCTGCCTATGGTCCCCCAGTGGCTAGAAATGGTGATAGGTATAAACCGAGTCCTGGTTATCCTGGTCTGCCTTTGAGAAAATCCTGGTCTGACCTCTTGTCCTTTGCCCACCCCCAACCCATGAGAGAAAGAGACATCATGGCTTTCAAATGAGCAAAGCGGAAGATGGTCAAGGCCACACCCCCAGACTCCACCTTGTCCTGCCCTCTCTCATCCTCAAAAGCTACAGACTCAGAAATGAAACATACTAAGGAAAGCTCATAGTGGGACTGGCCCTATTGGCTGTAATTCTGCACCAAGGTTGAATTTCGGGAAAGATACTTCAGATATGGTGTTAGGGAACCACTAAGATCTGTATAAAAGCATCTAAAGAGCCCCATGTCATGGGACCTTTAAAAGGTCAATATCACATAAAAGATGTTATTATTGCTCAGTGGGACTCACATGAAGGTTAGAAACATCCTACACTCGTGTGCAGTGATCTGTTAAAAGAGAAGAAATCCTCGTAAACAACCAAGGCTTTTATTTTGTAATTTTCATTTATTGTTCAATAAAAATAGATTTAAAAAAAGTGACGTGATGTCTCCTTCATGACTTCGCCTGATGGATCTGCCAACGGCTACTTGTAAACATGGGGCTTTACTTTATTTTTCAACTGGACAGGGAATTCAAATCCCCTTCTTCCCCTTCAGCTTAATCTTAATACAGACTCCTGCCTATAACTTCACTGTCCTTTGACCTCAGTAGTGATTACAGCCCCACATTCACTTACTTTCACATTTAGGGCAGATACAGTACATTCATCCACGTGGTCTTTGTTAGTCTATGTACATAGTTCAGTTACTAGTTGTGTTGTTTTTTGCAGTTGGTCCCCGTAAAAACCGCTTGAATAAAACAATGTGAATAAAGAAGACATCTAAGCGCAAATACAACAGTTCAAGCCATTAGTAAAACCAACTACAACTTATAACATCAGTTATCAGTGTCTAAAGACATCTATATACAGTAGTTACACATAAACACGTTTGAAAGTGTAGGGAAACTAACCGCTGTAAACACTTTGAGAGACGCCGTTGTCCCCCTGTGACAGGTTCGACAACATCTTGTTAACCTGGAATGCTACAGTAACTGAGGACAGGTCCACTGACTTCATACCACTCTCCTCTTTTTGACCTTTCTGGTGCTACATTTTGAAAATGCTGCAGGTTATTATTAACGGTATGATGTTGACGTTTTATAGCCGGAAAAAAGTATTGATCATATGCTGAAAAACAGTTGATAGAAAAAATATAACACAACAATTAAACACAACAACCTGCAGTTTTAGATGTGGAGTTTGATGTAAACAATGCATAGACTGTTCTGTTTCAAATGTAAAATTGTGAGGTTTCACACACTGTAAAAGAGAAATCAAGACTTGGCACAGGTTCCCAAAAAATAGCTAAAAAGGATGATGTAGATTGGTAAGAGGCCTTCATTATTGTGTAGTCAGGAATAGTGGTTCATCCAGAAGTACAATACCCACATCAGTGTTTTGGTGATTGAGGTCCACATATTAGAGAATCTCGACTGAACACTTCCATTTGCAAGGAGAGCGTCCCATAACCCATTAGGGTAGACAAGCTGAGCGCTACCGCTCGCGGGCTAATCTGCTAGCATGTTTACAGCAGACTGAGCACAACTGGCTGTGCAAGCTATTACAATGTTATCTAACAGATCACACTGGCTGTGGGTTTGGCAATGTTGTTTATGGATGTTTTTACATTTGACATTTCACCTTTACAATTCTCCATCGGTCACACGCATTGCAGGTTGTGGCGGTGCGTTCAGGGGCTAAAACGTAAACCCTTTTAAACCCTCTTATAGTTAATATATAACTTATTTTGAAGAAGTTCTGAGGAAAGTCTGGAATAAACTGTAGGATGTGTTACTTTGCTAACATACATTGGGCCTCTTAACAACTAGTCATCCCTTTCATACTAGAATCCCTTTGGAAGACCCTGCTGTAGACTGGCGGGCACCATTTTCTGAAGCATCTGGGAATACCACTGAACCAAACAAAACAAAACACTGAACTAGTTTTTAGCATTTTAGCACAGCATGAACTACAATACTTTAGATGTACTCACCACAATTCTGGAAGGTTTACGTACATGCTTTTTCCCCATCTATTAGAAAAACCAAAAGGGTCAAGTATTGCTTGTGTTTTCTCTGTTGGGAAAATCCAAATTGGCTTGTTTTATTTTGTGTTAATTCACAAGATGAGTATTTGTTAGCTACACTACGACTGAGTTTACTATACAGAGGATCTGTTGCCGAAAAGGAAGAAAAAGTGCACCAAAGAGCCAGTGCTGGGATCTGAAAGATGCAGCCTCCACCCTCCTCTTTGCTCTCTCTCACTCTCTATCAAGCTCTCTCTTCCTTGCTTGGCTGCTTTGCTACTATACAGTGGACAAGAGCAGCTGAGTGACAGGCTGACGGACCAAATTGTCGGGCTGATTGCGTCCCCAAGCGGAGACGCCAGCCCCCCTCTGTACTTCTCCCTGCCTTCCAGTCCTCTGGGCCGTGTCCAGAGGCCACATCTTGGGATCATGGGGCCAGGCGGCTGCAACCGACAGCTCTTTGGGCATGACACAATGAGAGTTTATTGGAAAACCTGTGTTCGCGTGTGGCTGGGGATGATGATGCTGCCCATGTCATTTTGGCGTGCACGGCCCAATGTGCCGGTGTCAATCTTGCAAAAAGTCAAAGTCACCCTAACCCTAACCCTCTATTAATCTTGCTCGGCATCACAATCTTTTTCCCAAATGATTCCTGACAACACAAAAACTATTTCTCTTTGTTCCATTTTGTTATTGTTCATTTGGTGTCCATATGAGGGTCTCTGATGTTCATAAAAAAAGATCCTACGTACGGGAGAACACATTTCATGGAAACAGAAGCATTT
Organism: Etheostoma perlongum; assembly: GCA_026937815.1. Lineage (NCBI taxonomy): Eukaryota > Metazoa > Chordata > Actinopteri > Perciformes > Percidae > Etheostoma > Etheostoma perlongum. The sequence continues at coordinate 13,881,140 of CM049391.1, read as the reverse complement.
CATAACAAGAACACAGCAGAACATATGACATGTAATAGCTGCAGTTGTGGATGGTAACACCACAGTGAGAGAGAAAGTAGTGTAGCATTTAGGCCTGTTTGTACAAATGTAACAGTTCCTTTATTTCCAAACGCATTTATCCAAAGTTAATCCAGAGAATCTGTACATTGCAGGTACTCTTACATGTTCTCTTTATGTGTCTAAATGTTCTCATTCTCTCTCCTGGAAGTGTCAAACTGTGGTGGCCCTGCTGTGTTTGAGTGCAAGTGGTGAATATTCCTTAATGCGAACGCATAGTTTGCCCCTCAGCCAAGGGTTTTGGAGCTCCAGGGGACAGAAATCATCCTGGAGCCATTTTTCTCTATTGTCCACCACCAGCATGAGCCCAAAGTGCTTTAACTGTTCAGGACTGTAGGACACACACTGCTCCTTTTCACCACCGCCTCCACTGCTACCGAGCATGCGTCGCGACACAATGTTCATCTCCTGCACCACTAGCTGGACTATCTCCCGCGCTGACGTCCCTGGAGTTGCACAAAGCTGAAACACGGGAAGACAAAATATCATGTGAGTGTCACAAACACAACAGTTTAAAGGTGAATTGCTTCAACATGGCAAAACATATCAATACCTTAACACTGGTCTCCTTTGGCAGGCCTGTGCGATACTGTGGGTAAACTCTGAGTGTGGCATGACAGCCTTTCCTGAGGGCAGCAGGTGATGGTGAGGAGAGTCTCTGTGTGCCGCTGTCCTCTGATAACGTACGCGCTGGTGGAAGCCGTGGCTGACAGTGTTCAGCCGAGCAACAGCGGTCCACCGATGAGGGCCTGTGCCATCTCCGTTGTGGTGAGTTGGAGGGCGAGGGGCAAGTAGTGTGGTAGAAGTAAGGCTGGTGGGCTGAGGTGGTGGAAGGGAACTCCAGGCTGCTGGTTCTCACACAGAAGGCCTGCCTCTTCTCTGTGATGTGCAACAGCTCGATCTGCCTGCTGGGCAGGATGAAGTCACTGTCAAAGAGCTCTGGCCCCCCCCTTTGCCTTTCTCTGACACAGTGAACTCCTCTGCCACACCGCTCCCCTTCCCTCCCGTGCTGCAGCTCTGAGGCCTGGAGGACATCTGGCGTGGAATCCCTTAGTGCCCCACCACCGCATCCACTCCCCCCGAGACACATCCCTCCTCCTGAGCTGATCCCGTCACTACGCGGTGCAGAAGATGAGACAGGTGAGGGCGGCAACAGGTCCAGCTCACGGGGACTCTGGGCACGGCTAGAGTCATAGTCACTGTCGGTGGTGAGGAAGACCTCAGAGGAGCCCTCCTCATCTGATAGTCCAGCAAAATCTGCAGAATGTGAGAAAATATAATACTTATTGATAGTGCATGAGGAAGTAAAAAATGGGCAGTTTGAGCAAAGCCCTATAATCATATATGTTAATGTCATTGTTGTAAGTTGAATATTAAACCCTCTATTTACAACATCATATAACTCGAATTCAACATGTTTCTGTTGTAAGAGTTGGTTGTGACCTGAGTGCTTGCGGCAAGGTTCGGGTGAAGGCATGGGGGAGGGCAAGTCTGGTTGGAAGGTGGTAGAGGGAGGCTTTTCGGGCAACACTTCCTTGGAGAAGTCAATTATCCAGCTTATGGAGATGCCTCCTGATGGCTGCTTGTAGCGGGCATACTGCAGGGCGTCCATGATCCACCTCGCATCGCGCCACACCTCCTCCATTTGCTGTTGTACAGTCAACAAATTCATAATAATTAATCTCAGTAACAATCAAATATATTATTATTTTTTCATATATTAATATTTTTGGATTAATTCCAATACCTCCCACACAAATACCAGTTTTACAGTACATAATCTAAACACCTAGGTGTGTGTAAAACTATATATATTATATTATTAACTATGTATACAGAATATATATATCCAGCTGTGTTACCTGTATGTGTTCCTGGACCTGCTGGTGTTTCTTCTTGGCAGCATTGAGCTCAGCCTCAGAGAAGGCCTCCCTTAGGGCCTGCTGGGACATGAGGACTCCAGCTCCAGCAAAGCCGAAACTCTGCAGTACTGGCCAATGAAACTGGGGCAATAGGCATTAAAGTGGACTGAGGGAGAAAGGAAATCAACAAGAAAAAAAGAAATGTAAAACACTGTGCCCGTAAATACAGGAGCATATATTTAGAAACAGCAGTTGGTGTCAAATTTCCCATTTCTGCCAAAATCTGGATATACTGACCCAATTCAAAGATCTGCAGGGGCAGGGTGAGGAAGCCAGAGCGGGGGGAGTATGGGTTATTCTGACCAGGAGCTGTGCACACTTCATCTGAAGGTGGCAGGAGGAGCAGGAAGGACACTTTCTCTCCAAACTCTACAACTTCTTGGCTGTAGATACGGAAGTCCTGCACCTAAACACACAGCAACAGGTGTTCTCAGTATGCCAATGTAAGTCTTGAGATTGATTTATGGTTGTGCGGAGACTCCACGCAGGGCTTTTTCCGTAGCCTACGCAAGTGGCCTAAAGTTTATACTTTTGCGTTGGTATGAGCTTCGATCTCTTTAAGAGAATAGCAGGGCCAGCATGTGTGTGCGTGGGGAGTGTGTGATGGAGCGAGTGAGAAAATGACAGTGATTAGCTTCGAAGCAGTTAGCCTAACCAACTCTAGAATCATAGTGAGAGAAACAAAGTGTCTCCCCTGTGCTTCCTGACCACGGTAGGAAATCTGTAGCAGGAAAAGTTAACCCTCTCCTTGATTTCACGTTGTTTATGGAGAAGGAGAAAACAGACACGGCTGTGCATCGTGTAGTTACATTTATCGAGAGGTGCACGTCAGGCTACCGTGTAGGGTCCATGTCTCCACGTCCCTACGTATGTAGCCACAGTGTAGATTAAACGCAGAAACATAAATCACGTTTAACCTTAAAGGTAATGTACACTCAGCAACCCATCTTGACAGAGAAATTTGCACAAGTATTCAGACCCCAGTATTTAGTAGAACGATCTTTGATCTAATACAGTGACAGAATACTGCATCATGTCATTTCCAGTATGCAGTTCTTTTTGTGCATCATCATCATATTCAAGCTCAAATGAGCTTGAATATGATGTGATATATATATATACATATATAGGTATATATATACATATATAGGTATATATATATACAGTGAGGAAAATAAGTATTTGAACACCCTGCTATGTTGCAAGTTCTCCCACTTAGAAATCATGGAGGGGTCTGAAATTGTCATCGTAGGTGCATGTCCACTGTGAGAGACAACATTTTTTTTAAAAATGCATAAAGACACCTGTCCACCCCATACAATCAGTAAGAATCCAACTACTAACATGGCCAAGACCAAAGAGCTGTCCAAAGACACTAGAGACAAAAATGGTACACCTCCACAAGGCTGGAAAGGGCTACGGGGAAATTGCCATGCACCTACGATGACAATTTCAGACCCCTCCATGATTTCTAAGTGGGAGAACTTGCAAAATAGCAGCGTTCAAATACTTGAATTTTCCATGACCATGTGATATTTCAGTTTTTTGTTTTTAATAAATATGCAAAAATTTCTAAATTTCTGTTTTTTTTCTGTCAAGATGGGTTGCTGAGTGTACACTGTATGAAAAATTTATATATATATATATATATATATATATATATATGATAGATTACAGTATATATATATACACACATATATTTTTATAGGTTATTTTAGCTTTTATTTTATAAGATAGAAATAAAGGATGAGTCCCTGGTTGCCTTCAAACGGATACGGATAACAGACCGCTAGCCCACCATGCAGTCATTTTTTCACTCATTTGAGTATTTTGAAAGTAGAACCAGAGGCTCCAACTCCAATAGCGGAATGAGAAGTACGGTTTGCTGTAATTATGGGTTATTGCATATCACATTCATTTTACTGTAACATCCATCCCCTCTGGAAACATATTTAAGGTTTCAGTTCTACATTCTGTCATTCTAATCTGTCAATACATATGTTCATATATTCATGTAACCTTTCATTGCGCAGTTGTAGAGTTCTGTGCTAGCTAGAAAAGTGGGTGGTAAAAGGTTAAAGTCAAATGGACAATGATTGTCATTGTGCTGGAATTTAAACCATGTTCTTTTACAGAAATCATGTAGAATTAGTGGTCTAACCAGAATTGGCTGAATAACCATTGGAATCATTTTCATTGCTTTGAGCTCTTGCTACTGCCTGCCTCTGGAACTTGGCTGGATATCTCTCCAGAGGAGTTTCAACTGGTTCCATGATATCAGTAAAAATCAGTCTACACAAAAAATTTAATTTTTGTTTTGCATTTGGTAAAGAAAAGGTTGTACATCTCACTGTAGAACTGTATTCTTATGGACAAAGATACACACAGTTTCAGATTGACTCTGACCTGATTGCCAGGGACATTGATGTATCCCATCAGCTCTTTGGTGGCGCTGCGCAGGTCCTGTAGGAGGCGATGTGGAGCACTTTGTTCTTCATTGTCCATTTCCGACGACTCCTCCAGAGAGCTGAGAGCCTGCAGCCACTGCCACTCCTCTCTAAAACACACATGCAGAACACACACTCACAGGAATGCTTTAAAAGAGTGCATATATCCACTTAACAGGTATCCTTGTCATTGTTTAGCCAGTATATTCAGGTGCCTGGTCAAAACTGAGCCAGAACCCACATACACTGACCCACATTAGGTCCCACCTGGACACGTTGCTGTTGTTCCGAATTTTGGAGTGACAGAGGACGTTGGGGAGTTTCTGGGGCACAAGCGCTCTGATCTGCTCCACTGATGTACACAGCTTCAAGTAGCCCAGGTATAAGCCTGGAGGCAACGTCTTCTTGCTTCGCCTGTGATATGCCAGCTTCTCCTGGGAACAGTAGGTGGCGAGAGACTAAGTTAGAAGACGGTATGGTAGTGTTGACTGCGGTCAACACCAATTCTAATTTTATCTCTTCAAGCAACCTTTTCATGTTTTGCCGTTGTTAGTCCTTGAGAGACTTCAGTCTAAAGTTGTTACAACATGTTTAAAGAAAAAGTCGGCAAAGTAGCCCAACAGTACATTTTTATGTATTCATCATACAATTTGTCCATAACAGGCCAGAAAACAAATATTTCAGTGAAATGTGGTTTCGCCAAAGGGATTCTCCACCATTGTTTTGGAACCACAAGGCAAAACCAACTTACACGGGACAGAACAGCACTGCAACAATGGTATCAAGTTTACCGGGCTATATAGACAAAATCAGCTTGTGGTTTGGTTCCAGATTGTAGTTGTTCTGAACAAAACAGCCACACAGCATTAGTTACAAAACACAAAACAACAACAACTATTTGCAACATTTTCATCATCAGGTCCACAATGCTGAAATTCAAAGGTAACCTTCCAGTTTCCACTAAAATAAAGTGACTGAGATGATTAACATTTATGTTGGGTTGGCATGGATCATTGACCTGAAATCTGGCTTCTAATTAATTTGTTGGCAAGCCAATTCAATATGTGTCCGTACAAAGAAGGTAATAAAGGGATGAGGAGGGAATAGAAAACAATAAAGAGTGTCTGCACAAGCAGCACTGGTAATTGGAAGCACATTTTATTTTACAGTGCTATTGTTTCAGCCACAGAGCCTCATGTTTACTAGTTTTCTGTGAATGAGAGTTTAAAAAAACATTAGAGTGATACTAATAGATAAATGCTTTCCAGTTTTTTTGGGGGGCATTTTGTTGTTGACAAAGGGCTTTAAACTATGCTGTTTCATTTTGCTAAATCTCCGGGTAACTAACAATGCAAAGAATGAGCCTGATGAAAACCACAACCACTGCTGACAAACCCTCCTACCATTCCTAACTGCTGTGAAAGCAGCCTGTCTCCAAAACAAAAGCAAAAATAACACATTTTCCAAAACTGAACTAACTACCAATCACTGCCAGACTCACATGGAGCGTGATGAGAAGCATGTCCAAAGCAGTGGGCTTCATCAGGGGACGAGATGGACTTGCGTTGGAGCTGCAGTTTGCAAAGCTCCGTCCAGCGAACCCCATCCAGGTTGGGACAGGCATTCATGTCCTTCAGGAGCACCAGCAGGGCATTACCATGCTTGTCTTTGATTGGCTCAAAGTACACCTGACCAAGGTCCTGGGTTCCCAGCATTCCCTGATGAAAAGACATCAGATAATAATTGTACTGCTGTTCAGTGCTTTTCTCTTGTTTGGAGCATTTCAATTTCAAAACCATAGTCCTAATAGTTTGTGATGCTAGCGTTGTACTACCTGCAGATGGGAGACAGCCTGCAGCATCTTGAGGCGTGTCTGCAAAGTACAGGAACAAGACGACTGGGACGGACTGAGACACTGCTGCAGCCAGGGAATCTCCTCCCATAGATATGATACCTGCGTTCAAAAAGTTTTTCAGTTTATGATCAAATGTTCCGTTTGCAGCTGATTAGTAATAACCAAAGGGTAATGTAATCATTTGTTAAAATGCAGTAATGTGTCCATGTAAATTACTAAACAAAAACCCATTTTTAGCACAATCTTAAAATAAATTATTACTGTAGATTTTAATCCGTTTTATGATGATTGTAGTGGGTCATCAAATAAGAAATATAACAAGGTAATATATCAAGATGTGGTGTTGTACGTTTTTCTCTCTCTCTCTGTCAGTCTACCTTTGTAAACCAGAGGAAGTCCTGCATGAGGGAGCTGGAGTAGGAATCTTCAACCTCCACAATAGGAATCTGGTCCTCTGGAGTCACCAACACATTGTCATCTCTGTAGAGTATGGATGTCAGATAGAGACCTCTGGAAAGTAACACAGAAAAAGTACATGTGTTACAGTAACACTATGCCACTGAGTGACTAAATATCAAAATGATACATTGCACAACTCACTGTACCCCAAACATATCACCTATCTTGCCTTGGTGTCTGAAGGTGATTCAATTTTGATGGACTTGCATTAAAGCCTAGCCTACACTGGTCTGCAGATCTCTGTGTGTATGTTCTGAAAGTAAGTTATTATCAAAATGACTACATGTCATTAAAAATGTGATATCTATTTGCTGCAATGGAAACCATGTCACCATAAAGTCAGAAGTATATTTAACAATCTATAATGGATATATTATGTTCTCTCCAAAATGAATATTCATTGAAAATATATGTACATTTACAAATAAAACACATTTACCATACACAACAATTACAATTTCTTTCATATTATAGTGTAAAGTCTATAGCATGGAGGCTGACTACTTTGATGTCACATTTCATGGAGGAAAGTGGAAAAAAAGAACATCTACCTTTTCAAGCTTTTAACAAATTTACTGGTGGGTTGGAAGAGGTGGCGCAGGCTTTTGGATACTGAATGCTTCCTCCCTTGTTGTGGAGCTTTGCACTGTTCTGTGTGGACAAGACAGAGACAAGAAAAAACAATGTTTCTTACTTTTTTTATTACTTTTGGATGAATATTCTGCTTCTTAAAGTCAGGAACTGTAGCATGACACTGATTGGTTGTCTGATTTCTTTTTGCACCAATGAATACCTCTGTCCTGACAAACTCTAGAAACATCTCTTCCAGTGACAGGTCGTTACCTAATTGACAACAAACCTGACATGTCCAACAACATGGTCAGAGCGGAATGTTTTTCGACATTTCATGCGCTCCAGTGGCACCATTTGACAGTCATGCTGGCTGCCAACAGCAGACTATGGGCCTTAAGGGAATCACTAGCTCTCTGCTCCCAGAGGGACACTAACTGTGTGTAAATGTATGTGTATGTATGTGTATGTGTGTGTGTGTGTGTGTGTGTGTGTGTGTGTTTACCTGCACATACTAAAGCTGCTGGAGCATGGCATGTCTTGAGCTACAGCCATATGAGTGGAGCCAAGGAGCTGTAGTAATTTGTGTGTGTGTGTGTGTCTGTATGTTTCTTAACTTTTTGCCACTCACTGACAGGGAGGTCAGTTAAGTCTGTGGGGACATGTTTATTTTTAGTGGGCCTGGAGGTGGTTGGAAGCGAAAGAGGGGTGTGTGTGTGTGTATGTATGTACTGTATGTGTGTGTGTTTGTGTGGGTGCCTGTTGGTGAGATAATGCACCTCCCAACTCATTAGAAACCCTGAGTCCCAAACCCTTCACAGATTCCCTCTCCTCCCTCCCAGGTGATCTTACTCTAGCACCAGGCCACTTAAAGTCAATAAATCCCCCCATTCAGGACCCAAAAAGAACAAATTTTCTCTTCAGGTGGACGAGTCGAGGTGGAGCAACAAGAAAAAACAGCAACCCTCGACCCCTCTCACCTCCCCAAATTTCTCTTTACTCGCCAGTCTGTTCAGCTCATGTCCTCCTGGCCTCACTCCCTCTTTGACACTGAGTAAGACAGACAAGTAGGGCTGACTGCTGGGGTGCCTCTGTTAGTCAAGGCCTCTTTCACAGTTTAATTAATAGTGTTTGTACAAGAGGGAGAATGTGGCGTGGGCTATAAGTTGTGCTGCGATGGGGGTGCGTACATGGACATGTGTGAGAGAGTCAGAGCTGAAAGAGGGACCATGAACTAGAATATTTGTGTCTGTTTCATGTACATGTGTATCTATGTGTGTGCCTGTCTATCTTTATGTGTGTATATGTATGGACAGTAGACAGGACGACTGGCGGTCTGTGGGGGGTGGAGGCAGCAGTAGTCAGTGTTAATTTATGCCCTCTCCCGACTCCAGCCCAGGACTCGTCTCTTACAGGAATAACAAACATGACCCCGGGACACGCCACCTTGGCTACCGTGCCTGAACTCTCAAGCTCAATCAGTCGCCGTCTGAAGAACCAAAAGCCACTCAATACTGACTATTATATTGCATTTTGCCCTATAGCAAATATGGTCTGGCCACAGTGAACAATAGTAAGTGGGTGAGTGTGTTTGGGCATGTGGGTGTGCGAGAAAAAGAGAGACAACTTGCTACACGCTAAATGCAGTTTGCCATCATGTAAAAGAGTCACTGTGGACAGGTTTTGACACTTATGGGACCAGCTTACAGCCTGCAGTGTTTGGGGATATAAACAGCCTTAGTGTGAGAGAAGTTGATCTGCATTTTGTCACAGAGAGAGAGGTATTCAGTAGAGGAAGGGCTGACTCATGGAAAGATGTATAAGGGGGTGGGGGTGTTGTTGAGACAGAGGGGAGGGTATTATTTTTGAGGTGGCATGCTGTCTTAGGGTGTTTGGCCCCCAGAGTACTTGTCGTGCCTGAGATTGTAAAGTGTCTGTCACTATGAGATGAAACACAGCAATTGGTGAGACGTGTTACACCTGCGAGTTGAACCGTCCATTGCTCATGTTCGTGTTTGTTTACACAAAGAATATTTCTGACACATAAACTAGATGTTGGCTGAAAATTCTGATGTGTTTGTTTAAAATGTGAAGGGTGCAGTTAAAACGACAGAAGCTCAGTTTAATGTCAGAAGCTCATACCACAGCTAATGGTGCATTTCACTTTAACCGCAATTCCATAGTTGAACCCAATGGCAGTTTAAAACCTTTTGTGTGACATAACATGTGCTCAGATGTAGAGTACATCAAGTCACTATCACTACCAGGTTTATGGGTTTGGGTTTCACCAGGGGTCAGCTATGCAAACCGTTAAAGGTCTCATATTACTGTTCTGTATTTTGTGTAAACACTCCCACCAAATCGATCAAAAAGTTGTTGATACCATGGCAGACACAGTGGCGGTGAGCTTCTTTTATCTGTCCAAGTAGCTGGTCAAGTGCCTCCTTCTGGCCTCTCTGACGTGGAGCGCGGCCATCGATATCCCTCCAACCTGCAGACAGAGGTGAGAATGACGATATTAGAAAAATGAGAATGCAATGTGCTGCATATACTGTATGAATAGACTCATAGTGCTGCTTTCTAGACCTATGATGTGCATTAATGATGGAGAAGCAAAGATGATGAAATTAAGGTGCTCCAAGTCTGAAAATCCTATTAAATATGTTGCTGTAATGCAAAGCAAATATTTAGCCATGCTAATTGCATAGCTCTATGGATGGCAGTGTCAATAGACCACTTTGATCCAGACTAAAAAACAACTTTTGGATGAATGGTAAAAAAAAAAAAGTGTCCAAACATTTGTGGTCCCTGATGCTTGAATCATACTAATTTTATCGTTTGTGCCACCAGGTTGACATTTTTGTGAAATGTTTTTGTGAAATGTCTTGACCATTGGACAAATTGTCATGAAATTCAGTACAGAGATTAATTATTCCCTTATGTTTAATTGTATTACTTAGTTTATCCCTTAACTTTTCAGGTATCTCCATCATCAGGTCAAACTTTATATTTGTCCATTACTTTGACGTCAGTCTCAGGTATGCTTTGTGTTCAGTACCAAATGTTAGCATTCTAACATGCTAAGCTAAAATAGGGAGCAAGATAAACATTATAATGGCTAAACATCTGCTTGCTAACACTGTCTTTGTGTTAGCATGTTTGCATGCGGACGTTAGCATTTAGCTCAAAGCACTGCTGTGCCTAAATAAAGCCTCACAAGCCTTCAGGATGGCTGTAGACTCTTAGTCTACTGTACATGCTGAAAGACATTTTGAACGGTGTTTAGTGTATATTGTGTTCTTGAGTTTCTGTATATTATCTGTTGTATGTTTATTGTTACCGGGCCCCCTACGAAAAGCTTTTAGTAGCTTATTTGGGGATCCCCGTTTCATACGGCCTACATATGATTATTGTACCTTATGAAATTGGGTTTAAAGATACAATAATGACGTGTGAAATAAACAAAACAAAATAAACAAAACAAAACATGGGTTTGCACAAAGACTGTATAAAATACGGAAGTAGTCTCTTAACTACACCGATAGGATTCTGAAAAGCCAAAATGAGTCTTAAAGTGGCCGGCTCCCAGTGGCTGTCAACTATTAATCACCAACTATTTTGATAAGCGATTAATCATCTGATTCCAGTTACTTAAATTTAAACATTTCTATTTTCATCTCTCCTTTATGACAGTAATCTTGATATGTTTGAGTTGTGGACAAAACAAGACATGTAAGGATGTCATCTTGGGCTTCGGAAAACACAAAACATTTTTTGCCATTCTCTGGCATTTTACGGACAAAACTAATTGATAATTTGAGAAAATATTGGACAGATTATTTGACGATGAATGAAAAATCGTTAGTTGCAGACCTAATAGAGACCAAAACTGTTTTTGTATCAGACTCTAAACTGGTTTATTTCTGCTGTAAGGTTGGACATTTTAACATGGGGTCTATGGGGATCAACTCCCTTTTGGAGCCATGCCTCAAGTGGCCACTCAAAGAATGGCAGTTTTTGGCACCACATTGGCTTCTTTTTTCAGCATCGGAAGTTTCCGCTTAGTTTGCAGAGATGAGCTGACATATAGGATTGCCTGCTGTATGTTTGGTTCTGCAAATTAGGTATTGAGGTATATCTCAATATGTATCATGAAACTTCAAATATTCCTAAATGGTAGTTTAAACACAACTGCATTAAAGAGAGTCGTCCTTCCTTGATCTTCTTATTTTCCACTGTGGAGCCATGTTTTCAGAGAGTCTTCATTAGTTTGTAGATCAGTCAATAAGTTTATAATTTTTATATGAATAGGGAAATAATTAAACATTGACTATTGTCAGTTGTTTCTCTTCTTTTGGTATGTAAGCTTTTGTAAGATTTTTATTATACGGACAAGCTGCTACTGGGGAGGCATACAGATTAAATTCACAGAGGAAGGTTTGAATAACATTATTTGGTTTTATTTTAAATAGGTGAACATGGATCCATGGGTTATAGAGCAATAACTCTGGTTAGATGGAAATAAACTGGACTTAAACTGACACTTTTACTTTTGTATAACCATACAGTGCTGACACATACGTTAGTGGGACTCTATGTGAGGTTAGCCTGGGGATTGGGAGAGGGTTAATCAAATTCTGCCTGGGACCCCTAAAATTCTTGGGCTGGCCCTGCTCCTGAGGCTTCCACTAGTAGGAGTGTGAGGTGTATGAGACAACCTGCTTCTCAAACAGATCTTGTGTGTGTACTATAGGAAACAGCACCCACCCCAGTGTGAGAAAGTTGTGGTTGGCTGACAGACAGACCTACTGAGCACCACCGCTACTGGCTGCTATGCAGATATTTTTTAACAGACAGTATGCGCACACACACACACACACACACAAAAACACACGAATGCCCCAGTGATATAAAGTATCATGCTACACTTTTGCTATGCCTCCAAAAGCAGAACATTCTGAATGCACAGTTATTGTAATACAACCTCTATTTCTGTTGCTACCCCTCTTCGTGTTTTCCCCGTTTCCTCTTATTATAGAATAATATAATAAAAAACAATAATATAGACACACATACAAATGCACACTTTCCCTTCCCTCCTCATAGATGACCATCTCTGCAGAAACTGATCCTTCAGCACCTTCTGCCTACTGTGGTAGTAAGCCAGCATCCTTGCTTGCTCACTGGAGGATGTGTCAGCGATAACCCCCCCCCATCAACCACCATCACCATCAACCACCACCTACCCCCCATTACCCCCACCCCAACTCCCCTCCTGGAGCCCCCCGGAGGGCGCGTGAGGCTGAAACACGGTGAGCTCTATTCCCGGAAAGGTGCCTGTCCCGACAGGACAAGCGGGCCCTTTAATGGGCGTCCACGGCCCGGTATAAGGCCCCCACTGTTGGGGCCGCGCCGCGTGCTACAGCACAGACATGCAAATATTTCCAGTGGTAGGCCCAAATGGAAAACACAAACACGCAACATCGAAATTAGCTCTGAGAGAGGGAGGGAGGTGGACAGTAGAAAAAAAGAGAGGGAAAGCCCAGTCTCCTAAAATGAAGACACACACACACACACACACACACACACACACACACACACACACACACAGAGTTGCTGAAAAACACAGTGTGCTGATGAGGACAAACATGTTCATATGTTCCCCAGATGTGCCCTCAGTGTGCCAATACATTCACACTCACAGTACCTATGTTCACTCTCTTACAGTAGGTGTGTGCCGGCTGCACAGACTATATGTGCTTCACATAAACAACTAACCCATCTCACAAATCAATGAACTGAATTAAACACTTCACTTTAATTAATTAATTTACTTGAAAACCAACAAATCTAATATTATACTATATACCAAAGAAAACATTGTAAAGTCCTCAATCTGCCCTTTGTAACTTATTAGAAACCTTTGATAGATAGTTAGAAAAGATAGATAGATAGATACAGAAAAGAAGAAATAGGTTCAGAGCTGGTGAGTCAACACCTCAGCTGTTGTCGCACATGACTTCACGGTTAACTTCTTGGCTGAACTCGGGTACCTTCTTCTGTCAGCCAGCCCCAAACGCCATCCTGAGGCTATGGTTACACACTCTGACGTCCACAGAGGGGGTCCCAAAACCCACCCAGCCTGCTGGCCCCAGAGGGTCCAGCTGCTCCCCAAAGTCCACACACATACGCACATCTAAGTCCTGTGTGAAAACAATTTTCAAGTGGTGTGAATTCAGTGAGGCAAGCCAAAACCCTTCAGGGCATTTGTTTGGAGATTTTGTTAACTTGAAGTTCTGTTTTGCTTTGTGTAAAACATTAAGTACACACACAAACATACACACTGTGGAGACTTACTGGAAGGTGCAGCGCAGGAAGGTGTGGAAACTAGTGGAGGCCCCCAGCCCTTCATGTTGTAGGCTGACACCTGGACATAGTAATAAGTACCCTGTAAGGACAGGACAGATGACAGTTAATTCACCATATGCAAATGTATGTGTGTGACTCAGTGATGCATCTGTTTGTCTCTTACTAGGTCACTGTCTGTCTACATTTCAGTGTGTGTGTGTGTGTGTATGTGTGTGTGTGTGTGGAGGGTAAAGGGTCTATCTAGAAGCTATGTCTGTCTCTGTGCCCAGTCTACAGACAGCCTCTGTCTCTCCTTTCTCAGCCAGAGCAATCAAAGCAGCCGCCAACACTTCCTGACCTCGCCTTGACCCCTGTCATGTGACAGGAGTGAGCTTTGGCTGGCAGCGGGGGTCTTAAAGGGGGGAAGGGGTTTCTCTCACACAATAACAAACAACCAATGGAGCGTCCATTTGTCTACATGCCCGCTTACAAATGCCAAACATAAATCAGGTGGCAGGCTACCAAGCTGCTCTTTCCATCATTTCGGGAGGCTGTTTTGCAACTGTTGCTTATGAATGGTCAGGAGCCAAGACTTCTAACAAATAACAAATAAACTGTGTTTTCCAATTGTGTTTGTAGCAGGGCCATTTGTCTTTCCCCCATCATTTGGGATTGATGGTGACAACTTGTGTGAGGAGTTTGACATATGTAAAGAAGAGTCACTTGGGAAATGCCTTCAAATGTCACCAGAGCAATTGTGTAAATAATATCAGGGGCCTTCGTGTGGCAGAATAGCTTCTAAATTTTATATCCGTCAACGCCAACAGCTGGAGAAGCTAGAGCTTAGTGGTTCTTGCTTTATCACCCATAAAATACCTAGATAATGCATGACTGTATCCTTTTTATCAGGTAGTTTGAAGGGACTGTGGTGGGAGCAGAGGATATAGGACTACTTAATTAGGGTTAATGTGAAAATGGTGTGATGTGCAGGAAGGGAAAGATGTTCTATCAAGACACTCCAAACAAGACACAATTATTGTCTGTGGAGCAGCTTCTGGTGTTGACAGCATCATATATAAGAGATTTAATTCTGTTATTTTGGATTCTGGATCAGTTTCTTCTGGCTTACTACTGGTTGAATCATCATACTGAAAAAGACTGTCAATCATATGGCGGAGACAGAGACAAATTCTGGAAAGACTTACAGAAGTGAGTCCAGGGATGTGACACTGTAGCAGAGTGGTGTCCTCCACGATTATCTCACCCAGCAAAGGACTTAATAAAGGAGCACTGCTCCAGCTCACTGCAAATACACACAAACACATTTTTTAAATAATTAATAAACTTTAAGAAAAAATAAATTGGTATTGAAAGAAATCCAAAACACACTGTAGTATTTATTAACACATAACATAGCACCAAAGCTTTGGGATACTGAGTAGTTGGTTTTAAATGAAGCAGAGAGACGGGCACGGTGGCGGACCTTTGTACTTGGTAACCACAGCAGAGTTGACACAAAGAGGTTCGTGGAAGTCCACCCTTAGACTGGTGCTGCTGCTGACAGACAGGTGGACTACACTTGGGGCATCTGGAGGGCCTGGGTAGGCAGACAGACAGAAAGATGGCAACGTAAACACAAGGAGACTTAAGATCCTTCACTGTGTATCCTAACTAATATAATGCAGTGAGCTTAAACAATTGGCAGCTTACTGTAATGACATAATTTAGACTTCCTGGTCTGTTGTACAATGCATTGCTCACTTTCAGAAATTGGAAAGCTGAAAAAGTGTCAAATAGTGGATGCTTGTTATCTAACATCTTCACAAGTTAATGCAGACTTAGTCAAAACTGAGAACAAGCAAGGATGTCAATACATTTTAACATGTGGTGAATAATTCCCATTCATGTCCACACAACTTACCCATCAAATGACACGAGTATGTGGAATTATAAAGAGGGGAACAATCTTTTTTTGCATGAAAGTGCAGATTGGTTTTGGTGGAAGGGAGGAATGTGTGCGTGCGAGTAAGTCTGTTTTCAGGGGTGGCTGTCTACCCTGCTACTCAGCGTGTCATGAAATGCCTATAAAAAAATTAAAGCAGGAATACAGTCATGTTATGTTTGCACACACACACACACACACACACACACACACACACACACACACACACACACACACACACACACACACACACACACACACACACACACACACACACAGTCAGTGTGCAAGCCTTTCCAGTGTGGAAGCCATTAACTCTGCCCAGACAGAATGCCAGCAGAGAAAGGGGTACAAAAATGAAAACCAAAGCGACTGCTCGTATGATGTGAGAGGCAAGCTTCCCCTCAGTCAGCATTTAAAGGCAATCTCTGTAACAAGCATCAAAGTCATCCTGAAGCCTTACTAGCATGCTCGAAGCCTGTCTGCATGCGTCGGAAGAGCCGGAGCCTCCACTCCCAGGCCTTTAGCTGCCGCTCCCGGTCAGATCCCTCCAGCTCACCAGGACCATCGCTTCGAACCTGGGCCTGAAGCTCTGACACCCGCTGCTCAGCCTCCTGCACCAAGGTGGCCAAATGCACTGCGCGGCCCTCCAGACTCACAACTAAGAAACACATTGGAGAGACAGCAAGAGAGAGAGAAAAGTCATTGCATGCATACTGTATTAAAGGAGGAGTTTCAGTACACATTATTTCAAAACTACTTTGACATCCAGAAAAATGTTTTTGTATTGACCCATAACAAAGCTAAGCAATGCTGCACTATAATTTTGAGTGGGCTGTTTTTCCAACCAAAATTCAGAGAGCAAATGCAAAATACTGTGAATCTATTTTTATGGTAGAACCATACCATTGTGGACTTTTTCAAGAACAAAACAGGTGTTCATCGCAACATGATTTACTAGCTCAATTAGAAAAGTAAATATCATGTTGGTTTCACTTTTAGCAAGTGCACATGGGTATAATGATATTGCAGTGGCCTGCAAAAGTGGCCCACAAAAGCAACATTGCTTTAACATTGCTTTTGTGGGGACTCTTTTAAATGTCTTTGTTTGCCAAAATGATGTGGCAGATTCCTCAATAAACTTCATTTAACTAAGCAGTCCCTCTTTAGGGATGACATCACCTAGAAAATGACAGAAAATGTGGCAATGAAAGTGAGAGAGGCAAGAGAGGGAGGAGTATTCTTTGTTTGCGGTTATAAGAGAACACAAAATTATGGGAACGTGCATAGGCATCATTTTAAATTGCCATTGTAAAACTATTTTTCTGCAAAACCTGTGGAAAAAATGTGTATAACTCATCTTTAAATATCATAGACCACAGACTCAACCAGCCTCCATCAGAGGAATGCTTTTCTGTGAGGGGGTAGGGTGTTACTAACATGTGAAGAATGATGTTTACTTAAACAAAAAAACACATCTCCATAGTAGATGCGATGAAACTCCCAATGAAAAATATTCAAATCAAGGCCATGCGTTTAGCGATAATGGCTGAACACAAAGATTTTAAGATTGCAATTGCCTGCGTGTACAGATCACTTTAAATAAAAGTGTAGAACAGGAAATGTAAAGCTGTTAAGGTCACTAAGGACAGTAGCATACTGTACTTCTTCTTTGGTGGCTGGTCATCCTGGGAGTGTTTGGGACTGCTCTGTGTCTGTGTTTAGTCTGTGGTCTGTGTTTGTTCATTGTAGATTCCACTGTTGAGCGTTAGATTCCACTGTTGACAGTAAGTTTAAAGCTCCGTGTCAAAATGTCCATCTGGGTGTTTAATTCTGCGGCTCTCTCTGTGTCTCCTCAGTGGCTGCAAGCTTCTCTTTGAATCTGAGAATCTCTTCTGGGTGTCAGTTGTGTTGTACTCTTCAGCCACTTGTGTGAAGACCTAGAGGCCGTTTGTCACTTTTAAAACAGGTAATGCAAGGGTCGGGGGTTAGGGCTTCAATTAGGATTATTACTGAGGATCCTTGGACTTGGACTCTTGGAAGGATAGAAATAACTGCAGAAGGTCCATTTTGATTTACATTTCCAGGCCTTCCAGGGCTATAAACTGGTCCAGATGCTGTCACCAGTGTGTACGTGTGTCTTGATTTGTCCTTATTTCACATCAAGGCTGGGATCCTCTACAGCACATTAAAGTGCCTTTGTCCTATTGAGAGGGATTTATAATGTGAATATGAAGTTGCTTCGGAGAAATTGTTTGGTTGTCTTTGTCTGCCTTTGTCTTTCTGGTAACCACACAATGAAGTCAAACCTGGCAATATCAATAAGCATCAGAGTTTAATCCTTTCAAAGCTCAAGGAAAAGTCTGCAGCGTCTTTGATGTCAATTCTCCTCAGATGGAGTTTGATTAGTGCATGCTTATAAAAATAGAAGCCTTTACTTGTCTTATGTGCTGTTGTTCTCTCTCTTACACACACACACACACACACACACACACACACAAACACACACACACACAACTCACATTCTCTCATGAGTTATTTGAGTCCTGGAGAGAGGGAACAATCATTGAGCAAACTTCAGTAAACATCACTTTCCATTCAAGTGTTTTCAATTTAATGATACCTTTATAAGACGTCTGGCTCAGCTCTGGAGGAGTGTGTGTGCGCGTGTGCACACAAGTACAAGCACAAACAGCCTAGGAGCCATACTGGCGAGTTCTAATCATTAACAGAGGAATGGAGCAGAGGCTCAGCAGATCACAGACAGTGAAAAGTGCTTATAAAGATGACTAATATTGCATCATGATTAGCATCCCTTCATTGCCTTTAATATGTTTTTTACTGCCAGCACAAAACAGAAGAGATGTGTGAGTTTGGGAGGAGTGTGTAGATGAATGCATTACTGGTATGCATGATAAGAGATTGTGCTATGAGTTACAGTATTTGTGCGTGGTTGCTTTGAGCAACACCGTTTGCTGTGGTGACAGCTGATGTTGTCGTGGCAGCAGCTTTGGTGTCCACAACGACAGTTGTTGATTCCCATTGAGTGGCTTTTGGGACCTAAACAAACTCTAGTCTGGTATCAGTTCCGAGTCATGCTAAAGATTCAAGTCTATATAGGAAAAGAAATGATAACAGATCTGTCAGTAAGTGACAGATGTGGGTTGGGGCTTCACTTGCGTCATCATTTGTAAAGTGTACAAGTTGTGATTGGCAGAACACAACTACATTTGGCTTTTCCACACATCATACAATTTTTTGGCTAGATTAGATTGGCGAAGGGATCTGGCAAATCAACTTGCTTCCTGCTCAAAGCCAAGGTAGCTTTTGCTATGCTACGATTCACCTGTAGGCCAGCCAAACTCAGGAGTAAAGGGGCTGTCAAATTTTACAAGGAAGAATATGATTTTAATACAAGAAACTGAAAATATGAAGGAAATATTGCTTTCATTAGTACGGACACACAGAAGAGATTATGGGTATTTTTCAAAGAAAGAAAAAGTTGAAAACAGCTTCTTGAATCATTTTTTGTAACAAGTATATTTGGACTGCAACAATAGGCTTATAAGTAACTTTTAAGCAACCTTGCATGACCTCCCTTTACAGTGGGCACAACTGGAGCTACATGTGTATAATTCTACAGTCTGCACAGCAGCAGTTCATGTGAACACAACTCTAGTTTGTTTTCATTGTTTGAACATGTTTTCAAAACTCTACACGCTTATCCCATGACTTTAACCACAACCTGCACAACACTGTTTTTTAGTGGATTTACAGCACTTTGTTTCTAAATGCAAACACACTGCTGTCAAAAGTGTTATCCACGCATTAAAAACAAAATCGGGTTTCAGTCGGGTGTATTTCAAACACTGCTGATTGCGATTTTAACTGAAAGACTTGTTAGTGAACAGTGAACAGGTAAAAGAGCAAAGATACCAATATGTCCAGGTAAGATGTCTGAGGTTATATACACAGCTATATTAAAAAACATGAAAAACACTACCTTTACTATAGTATCAAATACAAATGTTGATTGTTATCAAATAAAAATGTTCATGTGACAGAATATCACTCTTTTCTTTAAAGGGACTGTTTATTGGTTTGAAGTCCCTTATATGACTCAAACTGTAAAGATGAAAAGCTTGTAATTTCTGTATTGGTGTTTGATGCTTGTGTTTGTTTGGCTGCATTGAGCCTGTTTTGAGACGTGTGGCAAAATTTGTGTTGCGTGGAATGAGTTTTGCAGGTGATATGAACCACACTAGATCAGATGAGTGTGGTAATGCAGATTGTAGTTAGAGTTCTGCACATATGGCTTCAGTTGTGTTGACTGTCAATCAAAAAAAACTGTAAACACACTCCAGTTTGTGGGTGTTGGTGTTGATTGTCAAATCAGCTGCAACTACACAGCAAGGGTACTAAACAGAGTATTCTTCACGTCACAAGCACATTGGGCAGCAGGAACTGTAGTCTGGATTGAAATGTGACTGGGTAGGTACTACAATTCAGGTATGTTGTTTTCCTCTACTCACAGTGGGGGCTTTCCTTGGCACCAGCTTGTAGTAGCAGCTTGGCCATGGGCACGTTGTTGGTCATTATAGCGATATCAAGGGGAAGAAGACCCTCACTGTTTGGGGTGTTATGGTCCAGCTCCTCCAGACTGTACTGGGACAAAAGCAGCTGTACCAAGTCCAACTCCTGGTGCTCCACTGCTTCAAACAGCGCTTCATTACTTTGGAACTGTGATACAAAGAAAGTGAAGTTATACCTCTGTCAAGTCAGCTTGTATTGGTGAATGTTTAACTCTCGCTGCATACAACCATGTCTATACAGAATGTTTCTCACAATATATTTTCTGTCTCGCTGTACAAAAGTGAGATGGGTGGGTGTATGATGTTACAACCTGAAGTTCTCTTATTATCCAAGTCTATGTGTTTTCCTTGATTTTTTTAAGACTATAATATTCCTGGGCTTATTATATTTTCCTTCTCAGTCTTGCTCTGACTTACTACGGTGGTTTTGCGCAGCTTCTCCTTGTCTCCTCCCCGTCCTGACACCACACTGTCCTCCAGGGCAGGGGGGTTGGTACGGAACTTTCCAGACAAGTTGCGGTATAGGCGGCGAGCCGCGCTTGGCGAGGACAGGCTGGTTGACTTGCGGGTTGGGGCCGGCTGGTGGGCCTGGTCACCCCTCATTGGCTGCGTCATCTTGGCAGAGTCAGCCCTGGAGGAGAGACAGGAGGGATACTTTAGGTAAGAGAAAGGATTCAGTACATGGACCCTGTGAAGATTGAACACCTCTTGAATCTAAAGAGAGAAGATCACTGGACAAATGCAACAAGAACAAACAAACAGAGGAAGGTTCAGCACACTTTAGTTCAAAAAAGCCATTCAACTACTCTCCTCTTCTTTACAGCTTGTCAGTTATCTCCATAAAACAAACTGTGACTTACCTAATTTAATTCAATTTGCCTAATAAGAAATTGTTACTATAGGTCAACAAGCATTTCTGCTTTGCAATGGTGGAAGAATAAAGACAAAGAACCTGAAAGGAAGGAAGAACAGATGAGTGTTTAACTGACACAAGTTTAAGGCCATTTTGGTCTGGAATTTTATCTTAATCCATTCACAAAAGAAGCTGAAAAACACAATAAGACTTAGGAGGGAAGTTTCTACTCTACAGGAAAACAGTTTAGATTCTGGCTCTTGAAAACAGCACCAGAAATACATAGGTCTGAATGTGGCAATACTGTTTTAAGTGCCAAGGCATGTCAGCTCAGCATATCGAATCCTTTGTGTTGATGTAACAGTATGTATGGTAGTGCCTGTCAAGCTTTTTGGATTGTGACAATTAAAAGTAAAGAAATATCCACTAATGCCCCCTGTCACAGGGTGCTGATGTAGAAAGGTGAACAGCTGATCTTAAGAGCTATTTTGTCTTTTTAGCTTTTGTGAACAAAAATATTTACACAGTTCAAAAATTGTTATTATAATCCCATTATAAATCCTATGATATTATAAAAAAGGATCTTCAACCCCCTGGGCAGGTGGTCAAAACACCTGGCAGAGAACCACTGATCTATGGCATGGTGAGAAATGACACTGATCTGCCAGTTGGGAACCATGCTGGCATTATCAGTTCTATGCAAGATAATCGGCATACAGCAGCTCTCTCTAACAAAGATCTTTGACAGACAAGTTTTGCAGAAGGAACGGTCAATCTTGTCAAGCTCTGACCACCCACTCTTAGAGGAATTCATTCCTGTTCCCTCTGGTCAGAGATATAGGCTCCCTAAAGTAAAAACAAACTAAAAATTAGTGTCACTTGGGCCTTCTCTATGACACCCGTAGAAATCACTATTCCCGACAATCTCAAGGGATTCTTTTGACACTGTCCACTATTCAAGTCATGAAATTGTTCTCTATCAATCTGTTGGTTGTGTACTGCTAGGATGGTTTATGTTTTGTGCCATGTTTATTGTGTTGTTGTATTTGTTGTTTATTGTACCTCCAACTGTGGGAACAATGTGAACTCTTAACATTCTGAACAGTTACAGATGCCATATGAGTCACCCTGTACAGGCAAAGTCTGCCTGGTAGCCGGGATGCCAGGGCTGTGCCATAACGCCATATATCTCTGATGTGTTTCAAAAGATCAGCATCTCTTGCCGCTGGTGTCTTGGCATCACTGGTATGATGACTATGCCCACCCCTCCATCCTGCCATGGGAACTATGTAGATGACAGTGTGTTTCTAGGGTGAGTCTGGTACGTGGTGTTCACACACACTCGACTGCTGAAGGAAATGTCAGCAGGACTCTATAGGCGATTGTGACAAACTCCGTGACGGGTCCCCCCAAACAGAGGCAGAGAGATAAATTAATTCCTCAAGGACACACTTAAAACAGCTTCCTTCTGTTCCTCCCTCATCTCCTAGCATCTTATGAACTTGTTTCCCTTTCTATCATCTTCCCCTCTCTGTTTCTCTGCTCTGTTCTTTCCCCTTGCTCTCTGGCTTTTGCTCTTTCCTCTTATCTCCTTATTGCCTCTCATTTCTCTTCCATCATCTGCCTCGTTCTTTTCTTCCCATTTCCCTCTCATCCTAACGCCTCTTTCTTGCCTTGATTCTACTTGGAATCATCTTTTTAATGAAGTGACTTTAATTAAAGGATTAGACAATTATTCTACCATCACAAACCCACTTGAAACATTTCTTAAAAAAAGTGAAAAGGTTTTGATGTAAACTGAAAGACAGTAATAAGATAATGAGTAAGTAGGTTATATAACATTTTCTAAGCATTTATGTTCCAAAAGAATGAGATAACAATATCGAAGCAGTTACTGTACATGTTTTGGCATTTGCTGACCTAATCATCGAAAGACTTTGCAATAACCAAAACATCATTTTATAAATCTCTGAAGTAGGGCTGGGCGATATGGAGAGAATCAAATATCACGATATTTTTTACCAAATATCTCAATATTGATAATGCAACGCTATTGTAGTGCTGACTATTTGTGTTTTCACAAAATGTTTACAGATTTTTGATAAATACTCATCAGTATTGTGGCCATAATGACTAAGTGAGTAAAGGAAAATAATGCAATAGTTTCAACAGTCTGGTAAGTTCAGAAAATGACCACTTTATTGTAATGCAGCCTTTAAAGCCAGGAAAAACAACACTTATGCCATATTATGATATTATGATCTAAAATCTAAGACGATATCTAGTCTCATGTAATACCAGTATATTGCCCAGCTCTACCCTGAAGCAGTCAATGTGTTTGTCTCGAGCCACGTGTCCTGTTCAACTCCTTGAGAAATGCTTGCTTATTATCAGTCACTCTGGAAAACATCATAAGTTAAATACTGCAAATGTAAATGTTGTTTTAAAAAGCAATGGCTTGAACAGAAGTAGGGAGAGGTTGAGGAAAGTAAATAAAGGTTGAGTTACGTTGGTCCATCATGCCATATGCCAAGAAGTATCACACAGGCCAAGAACAGATTTGTCAAGGTGAGAACATCTGTAGGAAAAATGTTATTTATACTCCCGCTCTGCTATGGACGTGTGAGCCCGAGCCACGAGCATGAATACACACACAAGCCCCCCCCAAGCACATGCAGATTGTACAACAGCTGACGGCGGCCCACATAGTAGACTTTAAGCAGCTCCAAGCCCCCGCAACAAGCCCTTTTTCACAGGGCCGATACACCTAAAATACACCCGATCCCCGTCCCTTCCCGCTCCGTCCCATCCATCTCCACTCCATCCCGTAATAGAGACCTTATTTTAGACATCCTCGTGTTCCCGGCTGGGCCTAACCTATTCCAGGGTTCCAGATAAAGCACGGCAGGTATTTGGAATAATTTTTCCATGGGCCTGGCCCGGAAGATAAAACAAGAGATATATTTGTAATGCGTGTGCCGGTATCCCATTTCAAAGAGAAAGCCCATTGGAATCCAGCCCCAGGCTTATTGTTATTTGCCTGAGATGGAACAGAGAACTTTGTTTTTGTCAGCAGGACGGCACCCCATCATTCTCTGACGACATTACGGAGTGTGTATCGTGGTGTAAGGTGAGTATGTGTCTTTACTTTCAAAGAGATGTTGTATCCAACATGTGAGATTGGGATGTTATTCCCCAATGTCCCCTACTACCCTGGTGAAAGATGAAAGACAATTATAACATGAAAAAAGAGAGATGAAGCAATACAAATGAGAAAAGAAAGAAAGAAAAGAAAATTAGGTAAATGATGATAAGAAATAAATGTAAGGATTTCAATACAACACATTTATCCAAACTGTAGGCTGATGATCATTATGATGACACCTTATCCAATCAGCAATCTGCTGTTAATAAACACTGACAATGATAATTTCTTCATTTGATTAACAACCTTGGTTAACACTAACCTTAGTGGCAAATCTGTTGCATTTCCTCTGAATGCTTCACAATAAAAGCCAACCCATGTTTCGCTATGAATGATTTTAATGTGGCATTTGCATTAATACAGCTGGAGAATCAACATTTAACTGTCAGGCTGATATCATGAGAAATGGGAACGCTGGACTACATGCAAGCATTGTATCATGTGAATTCCTTGTGTTTAGGTCATTTTAATCCAGATCCAGTGGAAATTATAAAATTGAAATACATTGGCTATCAATGACACACACACACACACACACACACACACACACACACACACACATACACATACATACACACATACACACACAGAGTCTATGCCACACAATTTCCTACACTTTTACCAGATTTGGGAATAAGAAAGCAGTCGTTCTGGGAAACTCTACCAAAAGCCAGGCTTCATGTTTGGCCCCCAATCAATCCCACATCAAATACACACAGCCTGCTACAGGGTGATTGCATCAGCCCAACAAACAATCAACACCCTCAAACTGCAAACACACGTTGAAGCAGTATTGGCTTTACTGGTAGTTGTATCGTCCGGTTTACACAAACAGCTTAGTCCTCCAGACAGTGAGTCACATGGACAATTACTGACTGAAAGTCAAAATGGGAAAAACCTGTGATGTAAAAGAAAAACAAAAAAAGATATATATCCTGCATCTCAGAATTTCTGAGATTTTTGTGTGATCTAAAAAGCAGCCACAAGTATGCACATAACAGCTCATAGCAGTGGTGTGCAGAGGGAAATATCAGAAACACTTCAAAGCAAATCTGCGAAATGACAGCAGAGTGGAAAATGTTGCTTAGTCTGTAAGAAAAACTGAATCCATCAAACCTGTTGCCAGAGCGCACGCAAGCATGCATGCACGCAAGCACACACACACCTGAATTAACTGTGAAAGATTCAAATCAGAGCATCTTGGGGAGCTAGCAGTGAAATCATCTACAGTACCTGTCCTGTTAATTTGGTTTCTTCTGGTTTTTTCATTTCTTGGTTTTTCTCTTGTTCTCTCTCTCTCACAGACAACTTGTTTTTGTGTTTACCCCCTCAGCCTGTCATGTTGTGTTACACCTACTTGACATTTGTTGACACAACTTAGGGAAACATTAAGAAGGGATCAGCTTGCTAAACATGAGATACTCAGTAATGTAGGAATGATTAAGACAAATGGGAATGTGAGCAGAAAAATGTTCTTGGCCAGAGCTTTCTGCTTCTATAAATATAGATAATGTAAATCTAAACTATAAACAATGGAAAATGTCTTTACAACACACACACACACACACACACACACACACACACACACACACACACACACACACACACACACACACACAGAGTGTATGCTTGTGCCATAGTGGGGTATGTGTGTGCATATCATGTATATGCCAGAGAAAGAAATGGCATGGGCTGCTATAATGATGTTAGTGTAACAAAAGCATATAATGCAACCATATATGGACACCTACATAGCCATGTTTGTCCCAAAGAGATTCAAGTCATGGAGCTGTGTAGAAGAAACCTTTTACAACAACGCTCTCGGCCAAAATCAGTTTAATTCTAAGCTGTCTTTTCTTCCCTAACACGTCCTGCCTTCACCTGGCTTACTCCACCTTTCTCCTTCTACCCTTGCCTCTGCGCCACCTACTTCCCCAACTCCATCATATGTCATTCCGTCAGTGTGTCACAAGGTCTCTTAGGTCAGCTGTGTGCTGACAGGACCCAAAATTTCCACACTTCTCACCAGTGGCTAGTATAC
Organism: Etheostoma perlongum; assembly: GCA_026937815.1. Taxonomy (NCBI): domain Eukaryota; kingdom Metazoa; phylum Chordata; class Actinopteri; order Perciformes; family Percidae; genus Etheostoma; species Etheostoma perlongum. The sequence continues at coordinate 13,854,828 of CM049391.1, read as the reverse complement.
TGCCATGAGAACACATGCATATCTGCTGAGTGTTAGTGTGTGTCCAATCGCACACACAGGCAAAATGACTATTCATATTAGTTGACATGTATCGGTTGTCTGCAAAGGTCAAGTCAAAACAAAACAAAGAACTGGAGGTAGGTAGATGGATAGGGAGAGACGAAGAAAAGGAAAAGAGCGGCACCAGAAAGACAGTGCTCGCTGAAAACAGGGTGGCGGGGGTCAGAGAGGAAGACAGTGAGAGGAGAGAGTTGCACGCACACACACACACGCACACGCACACACAAACGCACACGCACACACACACGCGCACACACACACACCATTTACGCACACAGCAGTGAGAGTACTCTAAATGTGGCTTGTAGAAGGAAATTCTGAAATCTGAGTCTTGGCACCAGACAGGCTGGAAGCAGGAAGGCTGCTGGACGCACAGAGGGAGAGAGCAAGAGAGAAAGAGAGAAAGAGTAAGAGAGATGGGGGGGGGGCAGCTGTATTACTAGAATTCAAATTGCCGTCCCCTCTGTTTGGCTCTTATCAGCTTATAGGCAACATGAGGCCACGCCAACACTGTGACCTGCAGCCCCTAAGTTGGCATGGCAACACAACAAATGCAGACATACACATTCATGCTCACATATTAAAAACTTACGGCTGTGTAGACATTTCACATGCTTTTATAGCCAAGGAGAAGACAATCAGAGTGACTCTTACGGCTCTTTAAGGTCAAATTTTATGGATGAAATGTTATTGAGGGATGTATCAGGTGTGTGCATGAGTGTATTAATGTTTCAGCGGTACACATTTGCTAAAAACCTCCCCTTATACTTTAGCCACAAGGGGTTGACAGAGTGAGATGCGGATGGATTATCCTACCAGATGTGCATTTGAAAAGTTGTAGAGTGGCCTGGAAGCAATGTACCTGATCAGTAAGATTATTAACATGGACTGTGGCATTTAAATGGTGTTCTTTTGATAACAAGCAGCCTCATAATGTCTGAGAAAACATCACCCAATCTGTTGCACCACAGGCAGCAGACAGCACAACTGATACCAGACAGGATAAAGCCGTGGACTCAGTTGTTTACACCAGAATTACACCATCTAGAGTCTAGATTCTAGACAATATTTTTCCATTGTTGAGTCATCCACTTTTTGTAATCCACTGTCCATTTTAGACTCAATTTCCTCTTTTTGACAAGCTGGGTGTGCTGAGATGGTGCTCTTCATATCACTGTTGTTCTGAGGTGATGTTCATTTGTCATCAGCTTTGAGTAAGTCAAGCTAATACTCTTGTGACCTCTCTCATCTGGGTGACGCATGTAGCAAAATTCCAGAACATTGGCCACCGGTGTTCTGTGCTCAGATCAGTGGTGCACAGGTTGGTTTGTTCATTTGTAACTCACTCTAATTTGTGAGCTGTTAGACACCAAGTATATACCATACCTTACTGCATGCTCCCGCATGAACATGCTCTCACTGCCCTTTATCCCTCTCTTTTTTCTGTCTTGTCTTTTATCTTGTCCTCTTCTTCTCACTTTCTCTCTCTCTCTCTCTCTCTCCCATGGGAGAACGGCAGAGAAAGAGTGGGCGGTCCGCTGTATGTTTAACCTTTGTGTGGCCTGCTGTGCTGGGCAAGGCCTGCCACCTGTTGGGTCTGTGTGTTTGCATGTGTTGTGTGTGCACGCAGAGGTAAATCTTTCTAATTGTGATGAGCAGAGACAACAGCGGAGTCACCAAGGGGATGTGGTGGCGGGCAGCAGCCAACGTTCTCAGGAAGGGGGTGGGGGAGAGTTTTGTGCTTCCAAGGTGGGATCACACACACAAACATACACACAACCCCTCCTCTGTCAGAGGCTTGGTGACACCATGTCTCTCATGGCGATCGTGGGCCCAGCCTGGGTGGCTCCAGGCCTTCTGTGTGTGTGTGTGTGTGTGTGTGTGTGTCACACCAAAGGGGTCCCTGCCTGGGCCGCCATATGCCACCCACCCAGCCAAGGAGAGGAGAGGGGCGGGGGTGACCCCTGTCCACTGAAGCCACCAGTTGGCCCATTCTCTCAGTCACACGCCGCCCGGACGCCATGTTTAAAGTCCCACGGCTGTTTATCTGGGATAGGGATGGAGATACTTTTGTTTTTTGTTTGTTTCTTGACTATGATAAACCCTCCTAACGTGCATGCTCACGTACAAATATGTACACTCCTGATTGGACAGACAAACGGATGGATGCTTGGAGAATGGAAAGGGTGACGGTGTGTCACTGCATGATAACCACAAATGTATCTGGCATCAGTGTGTGTGTACACACTACCAGATTGCAGCTTGTTTCTAGAAGCTCACATGCACGCCCACAAACATTATACACATATATACTCACACACCCATCACTGAAATTTATTCATTTAATCTTACAAATAAAAGAAAGGTTTAGACAGTTATTACTGTAATGAAAAATTTGAGATATTGACCCTGTTATGAATTTGTTAGCTTTTATGGATGGAGTTGCACCAACATCTAAAGAACATTGAACCTCCAGATGATGATCTAGATGGATGAGATCTGGAGTGAGATTCCCTGATCTCTGGCTCTAATATTAAACTACAGTAGATAAGTTTGAGGTGGGTTGAAGTGACAGCTGACAGCAGACCAAAAAGTAAAAGTTTTGAATTGCAACAATTTGATTGGTCGTGGCAGAATCCGATTGGGGGTAATGGGGGGGGGGGACAACGTCTGCTGATTAGAAAACAATTCATAAATAGACAAGTGAAAGTGCAAAGATTTCCTCAGTAAGCGAGTAAGTAAAGCTCTTTACTGGCTCTCACGGCGCTTTTGTTCCATTGTTGACTATACTGACGTGGGTGGAAATCTGTACTACCTGAGCTTCCTATCTCAATCTGTAAACCATTTTCCAAGACTAGTTTCAAACCACAAGTGTCTTGGGACCCCAGCCGATTTTCTTTCTGCCTCCAACCCTGAATACAACCCTCACGCACGCACGCACGCACGCACGCACGCACGCACGCACGCACGCACGCACGCACGCACGCACGCACGCACACACACACACACACACACACACACACACACACACACACACACACACACACACACACACACACACACACACACACACACACACACACACACACACACACACACACACACACACACACACACACACACACACACACACACACACACACACAGGAGTAGGCAGAGGGGTGTAGTTACCGCAGCTTAGGTTGTCTTTTATCAGCTTATAAGCAACACATGGAGCCACGCTAACCCTCTGACCCACTGGCTGTCTGTCTCTGCACACACACAGAAATGGAAACAAACACACACAGACACATTAACTTACGTTTTTTTCTACCATACTCTTTATTTTGTAACCTCTCCGCTCTCTTTCCAACTTTACAGTCCAGTTTTCAGGGCTTTTTATCACTCGATCTAGCTGTCCTTCTCCATCATCTTTTCAATCTTACATGTCATCTGCTTCAGTCTCAATCATTCTCACTCTCCCCTTCCTCCTCTTTTTACCTAGTTCAGTCTTCCCTGACATGCCCCCCCTTATCCCCTACATCTCTCATTCAGTCTACCTCCCTCCCTCTCTCGGTCACTGCCCTCCATCCCCACCCCCTGTCTCTCTGTGTCTATGTGCTGAGTTGAGGTTTGGAGTGGAAACCAGAGTATCAAGTCAGAGACACAGAGGACAAGAGGGAGCCAGCCTCATAAATCTCCCTTAGTGTGGCCCACAGCCTCCAGAGTCAAAGTGTGTGTGTAAGAAAGAGTGTGTGTGTAAGAAAGAATAGCCCAGGGTCTATCCAAAAGCAGAGAGGTAAGCAGAAATTCTGCTCCCTCACGTGGACTGAAATCTATAGAGTCACAACTCAGTCTCAAAAAATTAATATTACAGGCCAAGAAGCAGCTGATGTCCAAACTTAACTGGACATCTGATACAGTGCAAACATATTTTTCGTTCTAAAGAAAATGTTTCCTCATATCCTCAAGGGTTTGTAAATAAAAGTTAAACTAGTTTCTATTGGTGTCTTCGTCATGGAGGCATTTAAAATGGTTCAGAAAACATTCTCACCACAAGTTTCATTACATGATCTTCATCAGGAGAGTTTGGTCAGTTGTCATGGAATCGCATGTTCAACTTTCTTTTTTTAGAGCACTTTAAGGACTTCTCGTCCATGCTGGCTTGAAAAATAAAAGCATTATTAATGAACTCTGGACTGAAAAGTGCAACACCTGCACACTAACACTGACATAAGATTCAGATTTTCTAATAGCCTAACCTCCTACATGTGGTGTGTGCAGAACTGATATTTCTAATGAATATTCTTTTTATTTTTTAAAGATTTTTAGATTTTTTGGGCATTTTAGGCCTTTAATTGACAAGACAGATGAAGACATGAGAGGGGAGAATGACATGCAGCAAAGGGACGCAGGGCAGAGTTGAACCCGGGGCCCGCCGCATCAAGGAGTAAACCGCTACACATGGGTGCCCGCTCCACCAATTGAGCTATCCAGGCACCCATTTCTAATGTATATTCAGTAAAATGGGAAAAAAGACTTTCTAGCCCAATATTGCATCAACTTTATATATCACCTTGAATTACACTGTATGTGTGTGTCAAAGCTTTTTAGTGTTTAATGTATTCTAAGAATTGTGACATTTAAATGCAGCTAGAAAGTAAAACGTGCTTCCAACACAAGCAGGGATCAGTTTCCTTCTGTCGTGATCTTTAACACTGTGTGCAGAGCAGAATTTCTAAAAAAGAAAAATTATAGGGATCTATAACCTCCTCATTTATCCCTCTTGTTTGAGCTGACAGCTGTCAGCCACAGAAGAAAGGAGAACAATCTACAAAAAGGATGAAAAAGAAAGAGTGGGGAATATAAAATCAAATTAAAACCAAATGAGACAAGTGGCACACTGTCCAAAACCACTTTACACCCAGGCCCCTTGAGCATCGCCCTCCTTTTTCCACTAAGACTTTGGTAATGTCTCTGTTCTTTTTTATTCCCTTTGTGCACCATAAGGATTAGCACTTGGTAACCCCCTTACCCAACTGAACACAGTGCTAACTATTACAATGTGTGTTTGCTCATGTATGCGTGTGCATGAATATCAAGGAGAAAATCAGACATGCAAACAGAAGTTTTGTGTGTAAGTTTTGTGTGTGTGCGTGTGTTTGGCTGTGTGTTATAATATATTGACTACAGGAAGGGGAGGCTGTCTTCTCTCCTGGCATCTTAATTAGGACGTCATCCTAAGAGTGCAGTCAGCTTCGAGTTATTCCTGAAGACAGGGTGGCACCAGGCAGAGAAGGGGATGGAGAGGGTTTAAACCACACACATTGCAATCAAACACTTACTGGTGTGGTATCAACTTCAGATTTCAACTTATTTGTGAAGTGGATTTGGTTTGAGTAAAGAATGCTAAAGTTCACGTTGATGTTTAAGTACTTATGTATAGAGTTTCCCCTCCATGGAAATAAAAACTGCTTGGCTGACACACATGGCTGCCTCTTCATTGTACTCAGGGGTTTTGGCAAAGGGCTGGAATTGCCTTTCTGTCACCATGAGAGGATATGGAAATAAAGACTTATTTACTGACTCTGTATTGGAACAAAACCAGTGTCCCTTTATAGCCCCAGTATTGACTGTACTGGATGTCCACGTCATGCACAGGAAAGAAGGTAGCAAATATACGCGGCAGGAGACAGCCCTATGTTAGGCTGAGTTCAGTTTAGATGTTCAACTTAATGTTCTCATAATGTAATTAATGCCCTCAGTGACATGCAGTTTCAGCAGCAGGCTGAGATCAAATCAAATAGGTTCTCAAATGGCTTTTAGAAAACCTGAAGTAAAAAACTGCTTTTCATTCAAATTTATAGAAGAGAAATATCACAAGGCAAAAAAAATGTATCCATCAATATTTTTTCAGCAATCTTAACTGGTAGCAAATAGCCTCTGGTTTGCCCTTAACTACTCCCTCTCACCTCCTTCTTCTACTCTTTCCTCCACCCATATCCTTGAGGCCATTTGCTATGATTACCAATAACATTAACACTCCCATTATCTTTTATTATCACATTTTCCCAAGGCCCTGCCGGCCCTGACGGACTTTGATAAAGCTACAAAACGACTCCTGTTTCAAGCTTGTATATGGGCTGCCTTGGCTGAGAATTCCCTTAATAGTCACAGTTTGTTTGGGTATCTGACTTTAATCAACATAAATGGCAATGGTCCACTAAATAGATAGTAAAGTGTTAAGCCACCTGAGACTGCTTTACTGCGGAGGGCTGCTGGTAGGTTTCCAGCATGCTATTTAATATGATCCTTGTGTCACTTTACTCTTAAAGGTTTTGATTTGAAGAGTGAAAGGAGGGGTGCAGTGCACATATAAACATAATTAAACCTTCATTTAAAAGCATATATTAGTGGGTAACGCCACATTTCCACATATCACTTTCACTGCAGGACAACACATTCCAGGGATTTTACAGCCTCTGTCTCAAGACACAAATATTCACTAAGGCATCAATGGTTCCTAGACAACAGGTAACTATTTACTGTAGATACACCTGAGCAGTACTCTAATATGATATACATAATATAAAACAGATAATATATACAAAACACTCCTTGAATGAGTCACATAATAGAAATGTCTCATCACAATGTTTTACTTGTACACATGGCATTTAAAAAACCCATTCCAACCCAATATATTACACTACTTAGAAAGATATCGCTCTGTGATAACAATTACTTGTTACAAAATAATAAGACATATTGCTTGGACAGACTACTGGAAGCGCTATAAATGTCAAACAATTCCAGAAATGCAAATGATCCATGGGATGTTTTCAGTAGATGCTACTAGCACACTTGTTTTCCTTCTGACCACACTGATGACTGTGCATTCCAGAGGAGCCGTGCTGGTCTTGTCAGGACCTTGTTTCACCTCCCAGTAGCATGACTCAGCCCTCAACCTTGAATCTCTCCTCCTGGGGTCCCTTGTTTATTATGTCACAAAAGACCAGTCACACTCCTGTAACCGCGGCTCGCCCCGGAGAAAGTCAGAATCCAGCTGTAGCTGAGCCCCCCCCACATCCCTCTTGTAAATGAGCATGTCCAATCTACCCACTGTGTTTCATTAAAACCAGACTACATCAATCAGGGCCTGAACTTTAAAGGCCAGGCCCCCTCTCCAGCATCATGGGCGAAAAACACAAACCTGTTAAAGTAAAGGACCTCACACTATAGTCCAACGCTCATACACTTAACACCACATTTCTGCTGGCGGACCACACATCGCAACTTCAGTCCGAGACCACACAATAGGACTCATAAGGCCAAAGAAAAACCTTGTAAGACCTCACACTGGGCCCAAGCATCATTCGATAGGACCTCAGAGAATCCCACACCTGTAACTCCACAAACTGCAAAGTAACTCTACTGAATAGCTACTGTAGTCCCTGCACAGCAATTAGAAACCTGCAAACTGTTTAGAACCGAGACATTTTTTACATGACAAAATTAAGTGCAAAGGAAGTTTAAGATCCACTTTAATCTGGGGCTATTTTCTCAAATGGTGAGAGAAATATAAAGGGAGAGCCAAGAATACATAGCAGGAAGCTCATGGGGGGATACCAGATGGACAGAAGGCAGAATGGATGGGTAGATAAATGAGTGGAGGCTGTGCAACAAGAGGGGAGACTGGGAAGGAGTCCCATGGGTGTGGACGGGAAGGCAGCCTCGCGATGGAAAGCTTTCCAACTCCTTTCATCGGCTGCCTAAGGACTGGAGCTTTACAAGAGCAAGATGAGCCGGCGCCACTGGAGCTGTTTGGCGCTCTTCAACGAAACACAGACGCAGAGACAAAGCAGGATCCTATCACCACTCGACCCACTCTCTGTCCCCACCCATAACTCCAGCCGTCCCATCTTCATCAACCTCAGCCTTGACTTCGTAAACAGACAAATCATAGCAAGGCCCAGATGCAGTTGTCTCTCTCTTGTTAGATTAGGGTGACCAGACATCCCCGGTTTCCGGGGACAGTCCCCGATTTTGGTGACCTGTCCCCGGAAATGTCCCCGGTTTTCACTGTGACTGACAGACCCGAAATTGGAATGAAAGAAAGAAAACTCTGACCAAACGGAGCCGATCAAGCAGCGCTGCTCAGAGCTCAGAGATGTTTTAGAAAAATCACTGATTATTTACATGGAGTCTGGTGGGTTTAGCGAACACAATTTCGCAGACTTTTATGTTTTAAAAAATGATCTTAATCTTTAACAGAAAGGTCAGCCTCTATAGAAATCCTTTCCATAATGTTTCAGACACTTAGAATATTAATCTGAGTCTGTCAGGCGCAAAACGAGCACTTTATGAACGTAAATACAAGCTGGACAATTATCCTATTAACTTCCATTGCAGCTTGTTTCTCTGCTGCCGACTGCAGCGATCTCGTTTAATACTGCATCAATGTCAAAGGAAAATCTTTCCTCCATAGTTTATATTGTATCCGATACTCAGCTCTAGTGTCCCCGCTCTAGGTCTAGTGTCCCCACTCTAGGTCTAGTGTCCCCGCTCTAGGTCTAGTGTCCCCGTTTTAAGTTTTGCAAAAATTAAAAACATGACGTGTTTTGGAGTTATATACGCTTCTGAGCTGAAAATGTCCCCGGATTTTGTCTGAGAAATCTGGTCACCTTATGTTAGATGTTACTTTTTGGATTTCAGTTGTGATAAGTTAACAGTTTGGCTCAAAATCCTTTTTCCTGATACCAGTTTATGATTTCACTCATTTCATAATGTTCACAATCTAACAACCTAAAAACAGTCTCACAACATTTGATTTTAAGCAGATTAAGAGACGGTCTTTGGTCTTACCAGTCCACACTAAGAGATCGTCTCCTGTAGGATGGAGGTCTGTCCGTGGAAGTCTTCTCTGCTTTGGACACACGCTCTTTGAGGGACAGACGATGGGTAAATTTGGAGATCCCTGACTCTGACCTTGAGGACAGAACAAAAATAAATAGATCAGAATAAGACTCAGAAATGAACATTGGCCCATTACGTGGGCAATCTATAAGAAACCTTCTGTTTGCACCATATTCTATTATCATACATTATACATTCTTGCAGGAGTTCAGGAGAAGTAACATAAGTGCCTTTTCATCTCAACTCTTATTATAAATGATTGCTAATAAGAAAACACACAGAAGGACTGATAATTGTACTGTGGGCTTATCATCTCCAGTAGAACAGAAATTCTCTCTAAAAATATACAGCCAAGGTTAAATGTTGCTGGAAAACACAAATGTCTCAGTGAAATGGATTATTATGCCTAAAACTAAACTTGGTTTTGCAGAAGTCACAATACTCCGTGGAAATGTATTCCATGAAGTTAATAAACAGTGTAACAATGCTGCAGTTCCCAGAGGAAACATTAAGTTTCAGGGAAAGCCGCATACTTCCTGCCTAATTTTCTCCAAATCTTTTTCACAGATAAAAAGTGAAGTCACACACATTTTAATCTCCTCTACTAGGCTGCCAATGTCCCAGTTCAACTTTTCGCTCAAAATTAAAAACAGGAAATGTAATATGTCTTCCATTCCAGCCCAGGACACATTTGATGAGACTCAGCATTGCAATATTGCTGTGGTAACAGTGGGGAATAATCAAAATGTAATAATATTCTCTATCAAAGAGCCAGGCTCACAGGGGAACATTGCTGGAGCACAGAGTATGTGATGTAAAAAAAAAATCACAAGACGTATTAAACAAAGCTTTATATACTGTACATGTAGTCAAACTGAAAAACAACTTGTAGGTAAGTCAAACAATCAAAAATACAAATCAAAAATTTTAAGGATATTCCTACTGGCATAGCCACAAAGAGGATTACACAAAATGATGCTCAAGCATTGTGCGACCTTCTTCGCTCACCTAATCTAACACACATGCTGTTTCCATTTCATTATGAAATGATAAAGCATACCTAATAATGACTCATACGTAGTTGCACACATACATAGATCTCCTCTCAACCTGAGCCAAAAAGCATTTTAGTCTCCATGGTGAGCTCTGTTGGAGTCACACTGCAGGGAGGGTTGGATTGTGGAGAGCACAGACAACCAGGGTGCACCCTGCCACTCAAAACCAAAGCTTAAATTTGCCATCGCTTTTGTTTATGTACTTTATGTAAGATGCCACAGAAATAACAGTTCACATACGGCTTTGATAAAACAGGATCGATAAAATCATACACAATAGCTCATGCTGTTACTTTGATTACTGAACAGTGACATGGATGAATGACAGTGTGGTAATGCATTTAGTTGCACCAAACTCAATTGCCAAATTGGCACAATGTCACGTCATTTTTTGGCATTGTGATGCAGAGGTCTGACAGGACCTTGCATAAGTAATGGCGTTTTTTCACTGCATGGTATCTACACAACTCGCCTCGACTCTACACCCCGTTTTCTATTACAGGTAACCTAACAGGTACTTTTTGTAGTACTACCTCAGTCAAGGTTCCAAGCAAGCTGAGACGATACCAAAAGGTGGCGTGAAAACCTGCAGACTGGAGGGGGTGGGGGTGGGGGGTCCTGATGTGTCCTGAACAAACCCGCCGTGTTTACTGGTAAATAGTTTATCCAGCTTTTTTTGCTGCCTCCAGGTTCATTAGAAACTAATTTGCTTTCTGGCTGTGGCAACACGCCGAAAATCGAAAACACACTTTCGACGTTCTGTGTGTGTATCGCGTTAGTTCACTGCAGTTTCCTGCTATGATGACCTGCCACGGCTCGCCTCACGCATGAAGCGGTACTAATCCTCAATGCAAAAAGGAGGACGGGGTACTGCGGTCGAGTCGAGGCGAGTTGAGTAGGTACCATTAATGGAAAAACACCATAATTCATATTGTCCAGGAGAGTGCTGTACTTCAGAAATAGGCCAGAAGGTCTGAGAGTGTCCTGTCAAGTCTAATGCTTCGATACAGCTCTGAGAGGATTATTAATCAGTTGGATGGAGACTTTTATTGCATCACAGACTTGTAAACTTTCTCACAGGTGTGAATAAAAGGTTCTTGTGAGCTTGGAAATTAAAGTGAAACCATTTTAGTTACAGATTCATGCGTTGGGCTTGCTGCTACCTGGCCTGGAACATTCTATCCTCTTTTCCAAACTGATATAAAAAGAAATGTCTTGTAATAAGATTGCTTCATTGTCAAAATTCTATTTAATCCCTCTCTCAAAACAGACAGAATCCACATTCTTGACAGGTATCATAAATCCAAGTTCTCTGAGCACCAATTTAAAAAACAAAGGCAACAAAGTGACAAATAAAGAGTACATTTTAATACCTTTTACAGAATCACAGTGGGCATTAAATCAAAGCGCCCAGACTACGATCACAGTTTACAATAAATATCTCAAAGAAAAGCGTTACTGTCTATATAAAACTGGGAAGCATTTTCTTCTTGTGGCATATTCTCTAACGCTACAACAACACATTCCTCGTAAGACCAGCTGTTGCACTATAAAGACGTTGCCATTAGCTGAGATGAAAATACATGAGTTCTCATTCAAAATGACCTCATGCTATGGCTTATCTGGTAGAACAACCCCCCGGCCTTACTGCCTTCGTTCCCACTCCTACACCCTCAACTACTGTTTCCAGACCCTACGCCAGCTTCTCCAAAGAGTTGGTGGACCTCAAAGACAAAGAGGCATATTTTCCTGTATGAATCACACAAATAGGGTGTGGGATTTTGCTCAGATGGTCGAGCAACCCGTAATTGATGGTATTACGTTAGGCTAGGCTTCATCTTCTTCAAGGGCTTTTAATTAAATTAGTAGCACTGCCCTGTGTATGCCAGCTACTTCCAATCACTGATGCTAATGTCTCTGTTTATGTTTCCATAAACTGTATATTTCACTGGTCTGAGAAAATCTGATTTATAAATAGACTACAAGGTTGATTGGTTTGGATCATTATTGGTTGTTAATAATGGCCTTGGTTTATATCTCTAATATGTTTGGCCTGTGCCCAATAGTTTACATTTAGAGTTCCCTGTAAAACTTCAAACAAACTTTTGGATCAAACACATGACACAACATGACCATAGGATAATGACTTCAATGCCATGAAAACACATAGGATCATGACTTCAAAGACACGGGGGCCAGTGGACATAGAAGAGGACTCAGGGAATCCCTTTGAGGGGTTTAAGAGGAAAAATTGACATGTGAAGCAGGTGGGTCGGATCGGAGGGGATCTGCTGGCAACTGGCTGCCTCTTGGCTCCCTGAGAGCCTCAACCCCTGGCTCCGCCCCATGCAGCTGTCCCTGATAACATCATCACAGCAGGCACACTGTGATGATGCAATCCCCTTGGAGGCCCACTCAGGATATCCCGGTCGATTATCCTCTCATCAGAATTTTATTTGCTCTTTCATTTCCCTGGTGTTGATTACCGTTTAGGAAATCAATGATTGATTGTTTTTCCATATAGAATTGAGTCTATGATGTGACCTTGAAGCCATGTGATTCTAAACACACACAACCAATGAAGCTTTTAACCTATAGCACAACCAGAAAAGTGCATACATAGGACAGTGCTTCCGCACCTGCCAGGCTGCCCTATCGTCTTGGAAGAAAAATCCTTCAAAGCCAATACAGACAAACCTGTGTCAGTTCTTTTCTCATCTCATAACTCAGCCATTTTGCCCTGCTCTCAATGAACACAGACAAAGGCTATAAAGTCATCAGACCACATGCAGAATGGAGGCCAAACCCTTGCTGAGCAAAGCTGAACAGCATGTGTCCACAGTGGAGAGCAGCTCTGCAGTAGAAGCTTTCTTTTGCCATCTCTTTTCTGTTTGTCTCTGAATGTCTCTGAGCTTGGAATTACAGATATACAGTGTAAAAAACACTGAACTAATGGCATGAAATAGCGCCAAGAGGATGAATCCTGACAGCTTTGGTCATTCCATTTATCCAGAGAGATATCTAAACATCTGATGGATTGGCATACAAGTTTGTACAGCCATTCGTAGTTCCCAGACGTTGTGTTCTATGGCTTTTGGTAATCCCTTTCACTTTCCCTTTAGCACCACCATGAGGTAGACTTTTGTGGTTTTGAGTGAAATGTCTCAACAGCTATTGGATGGATTGCCATTAAATTTCACGCAGGTCGGTACAGGATTAATTGTAACAACATTTCATGTAGCACCAATATGAGCTCTTCATTTCATAATACTTAAAAAAACAAATGACATTCCCGTCTCTGTTCTTTATATTTAGTGCTATTAGCAGATGTTAGCATGCTAACACACTAAACCTAGATGGCATACATGGTGAACATTACCTGATAAACATCAAATATGTTGGCTTTGTTGTTGTGATCATATTAGCATGCTTAGAGACAGCTTGAGCCAGCTGTTCTATCCAAGGGACCAAAAGTCAGCTACAGCTCACATTAGCCACCACAACTTACAGGCCATTCATATCATATCATATATATATTCAAAACACCTGAGTGCGTGACACTCGGCAAAGGTGTGAATTCATCTTTTAATTTGTAAGAGGATCGTGTAATTTCTTCTTTTGAAACTCATTTAAAAAATGTTTAAATACAAATCCAAGTGTAGTTACTTGTAATGTTATACTGTACATTTTAAGAGGTTTTAAAACACATTTATGAATTTTTTATTAAAATTCTAAAATTGAATCCATTAAAACCAATTTTAACTGAAAGCGTGCAGATGATCCTCTAATGCTCCTCTATCACTTGCAAAGTCAGTTCAACAGCCTGCAGATAACTAAAACACACAATGACAAATTGTGTGTTTTAGTCAGAAATGACAACAAAAGCATCCCATGGTATACCTCAAGCAGGGCTGGATCTCACATCTTGATGTCCCTGCACTGTGTCTTTAACCACTGGGCCATCTCCAGCACCAATGAACACTGAGAACCAGAGATTAAGAAGAGCAAACTATAGCTGCATTAACTTCACCTTCATCAACCTGCAGACTGAAACCTGTTCACACTGAAACATGTTCTGAGAGCTCAGCTGGTAATAAACTGCCTCAAAGTCTTTTGTGATTTCCTTCTATCAACCCTCAGTGGTGTCTCTTATATCATTGTGAAACAAGGAAACAGCCCTCCATCAGTGTTTTAACATGTTTCAGTGTGAACAGGTTTCAGTGTGAACATGTTTCAGTGTGAACAGGTTTCAGTGTGAACATGTTTCAGTGTGAACAGGTTTCAGTGTGAACATGTTTCAGTGTGAACAGGTTTCAGTGTGAACAGGTTTCAGTGTGAACATGTTTCAGTGTGAACATGTTTCAGTGTGAACAGGTTTCAGTGTGAACATGTTTCAGTGTGAACAGGTTTCAGTGTGAACAGGTTTCAGTGTGAACAGGTTTCAGTGTGAACAGGTTTATCCTGTAAACTTTGTTTTTCTACTGGCTGAAGAAGGTAAAGTCTGATCTGTTTTGTCTCTCTGGTTCTCAGTGCTAAAGATGGACCAGTGGTTAAGAACACTTACTGGGAACATTGAGTCACAGGTTTGAACCCTGTTTGAGGTAAACCACACAGGAGTAAATGTAATGAAGGTATGTATGTTTGTATGAGGTTTCATTTGTCTGCTCTGAAAACCAACAACAAGAAATTTCAACCATTAATCACAAAAGTCCTTCGTCAAAAAAAAATCACATTGATTTCAACTTATGATTTTGCGAATTAAACATCATCATCATCTGAGGAGGAGGAAACTGAACATGTAAAGCCAAATGAGCCCGGGTGGTCTTTTATTATCACTTTAAATGTGTGTGTTTAAGTGCTCTGCAGGCTGTACCAAAAAATTGGTACATTTTAATGAATAATCCCTTAAAAATCATATACGGCTGGTCCCCCTTTTTAATATACATTTACTTACTGTTTTACAAACTGTTTACATCACTATATATACAATATATTCAATATATACAGAGACGCCACAGTTAAATGGGCCAGAGTGTGGTCCAGGCTTAATATGACGGGAGGGCCCGGGCCCCGTCTTTCCCTCCCTTAGGACCTCCATTGGTAAAAGCCCACCACTGCCTCACTGCAGCGTGACTTAGATTCTGATCTTGCCAGCATTAGTAACTTTCCCCAATCCTGCGGCACAAGAGTGCTTTTGTGAGCACTGAATGGTGAGTGTGGTGATACGGAGAAAATGTTGACCTACGCTCACATACGCTCTTACACACACTTTCACACTGTCACTGCAAAGGATCGCTTTCTTGCAAACAACTCACCTAATGTCACTTTCCCTCTCTGTTCTGTTGCCATGGCAGCAATTAACTGTTCAGAGGTATTCATGTGCAGGACAAATTCTGCTAAAGAACTCATTGTTCTTGCTCACAGTAAACAAAAGCTATCGAATGTGCACTTTGACCCCCGCTCATAGCCTGAGTAACCCACTGCTATTTGAGCGCAGAGTTAAGACTGCACGGAATTCTAGAAAAACCCACTACAGCTCAAAGACATTTCACAGTGATGCATGGTCAAGTCTTGAAAGTTCTTTCTTTGTAAATAACAATGATAATACTAACAACAATATTATTATAGCATTATATTATTAGAATGTTTTTTAATTTGTACTATAATTTAATTCTAAATTATTTAAATTCCTTGTTATTTGGAGCTGTACATTTTCTTCTAAAGAATGCTTTTATTTAATCTTATATTTTTTACGTTTCTGCCCTCCTTGATGATACCATTATATTTACATATTTGATTAATGGGAAATAATATGACAACCATACTCAGCAAAGCTTCCCAGATCATCCAGAGGGTTGTGTGTTAGATGTGTTTATAAAGAGATCCCACTGAAAGCAGCAGAACGCTATGCATTACACAATTTATGTGGTGTGTCTGAGGTTGGGCTGCACTAAACCACAGATCTTATTTAAGATTACTAAGGAACAGACACGATAGTAAATCATAAGCAGGACAGACAAATACCTGACCCTGTTTCAGCAATTATGGGCAATGGCTGCCTACCTAAAACAACTATTTTGGAAAGGAGGGAAAACAAAGCGCTGGGATTTCTTTCATCTCTGTCTCCTGCTATGGCTTCTTATCCCTGCCAATGGAACTCTAATACGCCAAAAAGAATGTGGGCACCCACCCATGTAACAGAGACATGCAAATGAAATGGATGCACACACACATACACAAACACAGTTTAATTCAGGAACATACCCCTAAATGTGTTTCATTAGGCAAACAAAAAGGCTTTCAGTGGTCCAATCATAAAACAACGCAGCCAAGTTATGAACATTGCTAATTAAAATCTGCTCAAAGAAAGCCTTGTTTTCCACTCACCATCTCCATCCAAACCCAAGTCTGTGTGTACGTCTCTCTACATGGTGGAGGCCGCTTTTATTTTACTTGGACTGAAGTCTCCCCAATAAAAAATACTGATATTTCTTCAAGCTAACAAGCTTTTTCCTTCAGTTGTGATACAATTACATTATCTGAATTGCTCAAAGCATAATGTTTAATCGTTGGTAGCAGTGAAGTCAAGAAATGACAGGCAATATCATAGCAGTCTGTAGCATAATACCTGATGCACTCTGGAGCCTAATGAATTAGGCTTGCTTCTTATAAAATTGTCTAAAATAACACATCAAAATTATACAATGCGTGAAACAGAGCAAATATGTTGATGAGAAGGATAATTCTTCTAGCACCCACATGGGTCCAAAAGAGAGGGAAAGAATTTAACTGCCAATCGCCTTGACAAATAAATCCTAACAATAACTGCCTCAGCTTCAAATGCTAATGATCTAATCATAACGCTACATGCCAAAGGAGGAGATTCTGTTATCACCCTACGCACATATTCTCATATGCTGCCCATCCACCCGCTATGGTAAACACAGATATTTCCATCTCGGCGCCTTTCCCTCCTTCTTCTCAGTGGCACGTCTCTGAGTCACACTCATCTTCCTTTTTCTTTCCCTTTTATTACATCGCTCTCTCACTCCTGTTTTCCACCAAATAGGCACATACAGAGTTTGTCAGGGAAACAAAAATGAGGGAAGAATTTGATGCCTTTTTTCACTTAAGGTTGGCTCCCTGTGGTGTTGGGCTTGATACAGTTCCCTCTGTGTCCCACTTTGCGTTTGATGTGTCCCATAAGGCTGACTCAACATACTGAGACATACAGATGATGGATCTGCAGGCAAATTAATCTTGAATTGAGCTGACAAGCGCATGGAAGCCAGCAAACTATCCAAGCCTGTAGCTGAAGTACTGAACCACTAGCAGGGGAGGAGTAAAGCAAGCCATACCACAGGACAGTTTTCTCTTTCCAATCGCTTTTGGTTAGTTGGGACAAGATAATATGATTTGGAGGAAAGTGATCTCGAGTAATTTAATAGTAATTATCTATCACATAGCAGTGTGTACAATATAGTATCAGCAGATGTATAAGCACACTACACACCCACAGTATCAGATACTCTACTTCACAAATCCAAAGTGAGCAGAGGCATTGACTCTAAATTTATTAATGGGCCTCAATCCAGGAAAAACATACAGTAACATAATAATGTTCAAGTGTCTGGGGAGCTGGACTTATCTGATGGGAAAGCCTTATCACTGCTGCTGTTAAAAACATCTACTCAAACCTCACAACAGTCACATAACATCACATGGCATTGTAACCCACTCATAGTTCTGCACAGAATCTCCTCATAAAACTCCACATAAGACTCCAGTTGGTCTCCTCTAGGACACAGACAAGCTGATAAAACCTTGTGGAGCCTGGATCTTAACCCCCTGTATTGACTCTCTGTATTGAAGAATTGCTGCCGGCCTGTAAGGGTTCATATAGCTCATAGCAATTTTAAGTAAATACAGTATGTTATTATTTATGTAAGTCAAAATAATAAAATGTGTCTGAATAGCTGACATGAGTCCATGGTTGTTAATCTGTGTGCCAGCCTTAGTTCTGACTAACTGAGATTTTTAGAGGCCTGGCCTAAAGGAGGTGGGCACCCCTCTGGAATTATGTTCATGGCCTTGAAACAGCTTTAAACACACACGCATAGGGCACCCCACTTTCCCCCATCATCCCACAATTGAGCACAGCGTCGAGATCCAGTCGTCCAATCAGGGTTGTGCCAGCAGACTGAGGGGATTATTTACACTGGAAAGGAGAAGGGAAGCTCGATGAGGCAGAGAGATTTGTGCTGGGTTATTGCATGTTATACTTTTGAGAACCAAATGTCTATCTTAGGGACAGAATGTTGAGCAAAATCCTCAAAAGTAAACACTGCCCAGTTAAAGAGCTAATATACAGTTAAAGCTTGGGTTTACAGTTTAAGTTACTTGGTTAAGGAGAAGATAAGGCAGGGAATATACACTCACCTATAGGATTATTAGGAACACCATACTCATACTGTGTTTGACCCCCTTTCGCCTTCAGAAATTCTTAATTATACGTGGCATTGATTCAACAAGGTTCTGAAAGCATTCTTTAGAAATGTTGGCCCATATTGATAGGATAGCATCTTGCAGTTGATGGAGATTTGTGGGATGCACATCCAGGGCACGAAGCTCCCGTTCCACCACATCCCAAAGATGCTCTATTGGGTTGAGATCTGGTGACTGTGGGGGCCATTTTAGTACAGTGAACTCATCGTCATGGTCAAGAAACCAATTTGAAAGTGACCAGGCAAAATTTTTCCAGTTTTCAACTGTCCAATTTTGGTGAGCTCTCAACCTCAAGGTTGTGCGTGTTGTGGCTTCACAAATGCTTTGCTGCATACCTCGGTTGTAACGAGTGGTTATTTCAGTCAAAGTTGCTCTTCTATCAGCTTGAATCAGTCGGGCCATTCTCCTCTGACCTCTAGCATCAACAAGGCATTTTTGCCCACAGGACTGCCGCATACTGGATGTTTTTCCCTTTTCACATCATTCTCTGTAAACCCTAGAAATGGTTGTGCGTGAAAATCCCAGTAACTGAGCAGATTGTGAAATACTCAGACCGGCCCGTCTGGCACCAACAACCATGCCACGCTCAAAATTGCTTAAATCACCTTACCTTCCCATTCTGACATTCAGTTTGGAGTTCAGGAGATTGTCTTGACCAGGACCACACCCCTAAATGTATTGAAGCAACTGCCATGTGATTGGTTGATTAGATAATTGCATTAATGAGAAATTTAACAGGTGTTCTAATAATCCTTTAGGTGAGTGTATATGAGCGTTGGCTTTGCAACCCATGTTCTCGACCTGAGTTAAATGCGGGTTGGACACTGCTCTGCTTCGGTGAACAGGCATTTATATTTGGTATGAGAATCCAATTTAGAGTTATTGAAGTTCAAGAGACATTTAAGGGAGTTCTTAACTAGTCTGAAATGTGTTTTTGTGTGTTAGCAGCGTGGGAGAGTTAGACGTTTCTGGGTTTAACTGAAGGACAATTCTGTGTGGTCGCCTGGTGAGAAAAAACAGCAAATATAAATTAAAAATGTCTATGAGTAAACTTAAAATGGTGCTGGTGGTTAAATGCTGAGTTGACTTGTTTGTACTAAAGGCAGATTAAGAGGTTTGGTAAAGGATTCAACTTGTTGTGCAACATTCAAACCTTTCCTGAGAACTTTCTCAGCTAATGTGGTTGTGAGGATTGAACGTTTGAATGTAACGTACGTTTGTGTGTGTGTGTGTGTGTGTGTGTGTGTGTGTGTGTGTGTGTGTGTTTGTGTGTGTGTATGTGTGTGTTTAAAGCCAAAATGGAAAAGGATATGCACTGCTAGTCAGCATAGCAAGTACTCCAAATTAAGCTTTCTTTCTTTCTTTGCATCTCTCTCTGTCTCGCACACACGCACACACACACACACACACACACACACACACACACAAACACACTATGATGGCCAGGATGCCTTACCAAAACTCTGTCTCTGCCTGCTGAGATCTTCGGCCTGGCAGCCTGCTCTTGGGAAGTTCTCAAACAGCCCAACATCACTGTAGCCAAGCCACATCAAAAAAGCAAATGGACACATACAGACACACGTATGCAAGCACGCACACACACACACACACACACACACACACACACACACACACACACACACACACACACAGATTTATATTTGTAAAACATACACTGAATCAACAGTATGGGTACAAACACACTTTGCCGTTGAGAACATATGTGTGCACATACACACCAGATCAACAGTACAAATAGTCACACAGTCAGATCTAGTCTTCTAAGGATCGCTGAGTTAGCTCCCTCTCCTACCACCATTACCACTATTGTAAATACTCTTCAAAGTATTTACACTTGGATTTCAAAACCCTGGAAAAAAATTAGGTGAAAAGAAAAAGTGCTGGAAAAATGAATGTGTTTCACGTCGGTTAGACAGCGGGAACCCTCAGTCCTTATTATGCTTCTCTAGAATTAGCCTTGGATTGTCCCTCTAGGGAGTGAGATGGAGTAATGTGGTGGGTCTCTTCTCTTTCTGTTTGTTACTTTCTTCTTTCTTTTTCTGCCTATTTCCAACTGATGCAAAGTGACAGAAAAACATTTTGTTCATGCTAATGCTCATCTTTATTTGTGCTTGGTAGATAAGCTGTGTAAGATGTAGCTATTTCTATGTAGCTTTTCCTCTCTCATCTCCTGTCCTCTGATCTGAGACATGAGGCGTTGTGTTTAATCAGCTACATTCAAGACACTGAATGAAATACATAAAACCTGTGATGTTGCCGTGAATTAAATGCTGCTGGGTGTTGGTTCCTGTGTCACCTGTAACCAAGGCAACAACCAGCTACTGTTGGCAGTGAAAATCCTGCAACTGTGGGGGAACGTGGCGCTAACAGCTAACCTGGTAACAGCTGGTCTGAGACGCAGCGTCTTTAGAGTGAAGAAAAGTTGGTGTCTGATGGTTATTTCAGCAATAGAGCCGTCTCATATAGATATATATACATTTTAAGAGACCCAGCTGTGTCACTTCAAAGACAAGTCATTTGTGATTTCCACGACAGCTTTTGAAATTTTTGATGTTGATTTTTTTACATAAATAAAAAAAAGTTATAACTTCATAGATTGATTGATAACGTGCAGGCTACATATTTATTAATGTTGTGTTCAAGTAGAGTGATTTTTTTTTTTCCTTAGGTGGTGGGAAAGTTATTCTTCATCTAATTGTTTCTGTTTCTTCTTTCCAGAAGAAAATATCTCTAAAGTGGTGGAACTGAGAAATTACATTGAACTAGAATATGGATTTATTATCTAAACAAAACCAAGTCAGGCACATTGCTTACACACACACACACACACACACACACACACACACACACACACACACACACACACACACACACACCTACATTACGTCACCCCATATGAGAACAATTACATGGCCTGCTCCTGTGAATAAATTAGTCTAATCAAGTTCTCTCTTCACTGACATCCGTACCTAAATCCCTTGCTCCATGAAAAACGCAAAGCATCCCCCAGCCTCCAAGACACTCTTTAGTTCCCCATCCTTCCATTATTCCTTCCTTCCTGTACTGTCCCATCATAAGTAGGAAAGAAAAGTGAAGTTAAGTGTAAGTGTAAAGTTTTTTTTATACAGAGTACAAGATTTCATGAGCACAAAGCAAGGTAAAGTGACAGAGTTAAAGGTAAAGTGACTAAAACCTAGTGTAACCCTCTCACCAAAGGCTCATAATATGAATAACACTATATGTAGCAATCACAGTGTTACACTTGTGGACTACATGCTTGTTAAAATGGTGAAAGAGACATCTCAGTGTATATTAAACCTGTCTAGGGTAAACTATGACTCTTGTTATGACTTTAGCAACTAATGAGAGGCTAGGAGAACAATCCTGGTTTAGTAACCTCAAATAATATTACCTTAATGCTCCATATATATGAATTAACCCATTCAGTTTTACAGAAAAATGAGAAACAACACCAACACAGTATCCATGTTCGATTTTGTAATCACTGAATGCAGACTTTAGTTGACATTAATACAGAGAAATCCCAATATGAAAATAAAATAGTAAACAGAAAGACCTAGATCTATTTTAACCTGGGTGCACTCTTTGTTTTAGATTGTTCTTTTAGCAAGATTGTTTTGTTGGCGAGCTTAAAGTTGGAGCTCATGAAGAAAAGAAAAGCGAGGCCATCAGTAGGCCTACCGCAAATGCTGGGTGTAGAATGAGAACAATTCCTATCGTGTCCTCTTCTCAGACCCATTTCAGTCCGCACAGAAGCAACGAGCAGCAGGCCACCTTTGACTCACAGCAAACCTTCCGTAGCAACACCTCCGCACCGACCTCCGAAACCTCTTCCAGCCAGTCTCCGCTCCGGGCCGCAAGTCATCGGCGCTGGCGGCTTTTTTTTGGCTAAGCTCGCTAGCTGCTTAAAGGAGAATTCCGGTCAATTCCAACACTTAGCTCTGTTGTTTGTAAATTTGGAGGTCTTTCAGTAGAGAGAAAAATGAAAACAATCGGTGCTGCCTACACCGAGTTAACCGAGCACCCAACAGGCTGAAACAGGGCAAGTTTTAAACATGTTTTTAGCCTCTTACCATGTTCAAAACTTTGACATAAACCAAATAAAAGTTGTGCATCTTATTAATAACGCATTAATAACGCACGAGATTATATCTCCAACCTGGCCTGGGAACGCCTCGGGATCCCCCAGTCGGAGCTGGTTGATGTGGCTCAGGAAAGGGAAGTTTGGGGTCCCCTACTGGAGCTGCTGCCCCCGCGACCCGATACCGGATAAGCGGATGAAGATGGATGGATGGATATTTAAAATTTAAAAAAATATAAAATAACTAATAAATCAAGTTATTAGACTAGTAAGGAGCATGAGTGCGTATAAAAAAGGAGCCACAAAGTCAAAAGGCCAATCATAAAGCACTTCTTAGTACAACTAACAAGCTCAAGGTCGTTAATTTAGGTGTTTAAATCAAAAACGAAAACTGTGACTAAATTAATTCATCAACTACAGCAAAAAAGAGAGGTAAAAAGCCAATTTGAAGCTCTAAAAAATCTGTGTTTGCCTTGCTTTGTGTAGGAATCCACTTGATGGGGATAAAGATATCCAAATAGGTATAATGTGAGACCTTTTAGTACACCTGGTAATAAGCCTGGCAGAGGGAGTCTGAACCACTTGGAAATGATCCAGTGATCACCTGCTAAGGCACATAAAAAGAGATTTGCAGTGGTCCAAGTGGGACAAATAAAGGCATGCGTGGTCATCTATAGCTGGAGGAACAATGAGCCAAAGTTTTGAAGTATTCCGTCTGTAGGTAAGAAGAGGAACAGCTAAAATCCTTGGCATGCTGATCAGAAATATGAGAATGTTGGATAGCCTGTCAGGACAGAAATAAGCAAATATTTGCATTGAGATGACTGACCATGTCTGTACAATCCTTCATGATTATATTAATAATTTTGCTTGACATTTGATGAGACTAAATGGTATTGACATAGTCCTAATCATGAAAGCTGAGGAGAAGGCAGAATAGATGCCAGAACAGAGAGGAAGTTAGTATTAATTAATTAAATTAAGATAATATGGTGGATGGATAGATAATACAGATCTTGAAGAACAGACTAATAATTAGTGTCTCTCTCTCTCTCTCTCTCTCTCTCTCTCTCTCTCTCTGTCTCACACACACACACACACACACACACACACACGCACACACATGCATATATGCGGCCATTTGTTCAAGGTTATAGTTATCTTGAGATGAAAAACATGAACATAGATGTGTCTGAATACTGTTTGCCTATTTACCCCACTGTGCCTGTTCATTTATGCTCATACATGTGTTTCAGCTTGTAATAAATAAATGTGTGGAAGAGTGAACTGAACACTCTTCTCCTTCCCTCTTTTTCAAGGGGAAGAGTCCTGTTGATGACTATACTGTATAGCTTGTCTCCTGGCAATAGATGTCTGCCATTCTGGCACACTGAGCACTTACTGGGCCAGCACACCTGGCACATCAGACATATCAGATATGATAAAAAAGTATACATTACATCTATGATGCAGCAGATGTCCCAATGTCAGTGACTTACTGCATGGATCAAAGAGAGTTCAGCCTTAAATACACAGCATACGCCATTTGGAGTTTCATTATAAGTCAAGTAGCGTATTCTTTGATTCAGCCTGGTTACGTTTTCCATTTTTATGTTTGTCAAAGATCCAAATAAAATAGGGTGTCTGTCCAAAGACATCACACACACATATTCTACATACTACTTACTTGATTACATACTCGATATCTACACTCGTTCAACACACTTTGGTGTGAATAAACATAAGTATGTTTCTTTTCAGCTACATGTAGCTGTAATTACCATGTCACTTCCTGAAAGCCTCCATCTTCCCGCGTGGACTGAAATGCGCACTAGCAACAGTTTGTTTGTGTTGTCGTAGCAACACTGCACATTCTACTAAGGTTGGGCTGCAATTTCGTGAACAGAGCTTCTCTTAATACATCCATGGCTTCATCCCTCATCATCCAGTGATAGTGACACAGTATTAAAGTTACAAAAAACATTTTATTTATACATATTACATTATATTTTAAAATGACTTATCTTAATAATTTGAGCCTGCACAGTGCAGGGAGATGTGTGCGGGCGCAGTCCCCTCGGGTCTGCTCGCGTTCATTATGCACGTTCATCATGCCTAGTTATTACCTTTTATTTGGCTACTAGTGAATGTTAAAAATGTTAAAAACATGACGCTTTAAACAAGGACCCTTTAAGTGTTCGGGCTAGTAAGTTGATGTACCCCAAAAAAAAATGTAAACCTAAATATAGAAGTTTCTTTCGCCATGTAAAGTCTATTATACATTTTTGTGCCAGAGGGGTGCTGTATCATCGTTGGCCGCTAAGCCTATGGTTGCTTTAAGACATGGCGCTGTCCCTGGGGGCTTGGTAGTGTCCCGTGTTTGCATATCGGAAATAGTATGCAAATTATGTACTATTGATTTCATACTAAGACACACTAAAAATATTTCACATCGCAAGTCGCAAAGCTGAGGTTTTTCCATCACTGTGTTATACCAAGGGGGTAAGCCTCTCTCCACACGTACCTCCTATGGCGCCATTTTGATGCTAACAAGCATCACCCGCCATTAGCATTCCATTGACTGCCATTCATTTTGACGTCACATTGGCAGCGAATAACTTTACATCTAAAACGTTTAAAGATTCTATTTGTCCATTGTTTATTTCTAAAGAAAAATGACAATGTATAAATGGCTCTATTACCTTGTATCTCACGTTATGGCTCTATAGCAGACATTTTTGTAAAAATAGGCTAATGATTGTGTCATAACCACGTGACTTACTGTCGCATTGTAGAGGAATTACCGAACACTACAGAATAAGTACATAATTGAGTGTACTCAATTAAAAAACTAACAGAGGTTACACTCATTGACGTTTCATTTCAATTCAATGGTTTAGCTTTCAAAGAACGGCAGCTAACAGAAAATGGGTAAATTGGCTTATTGGTCCAAAGTGAGGCATCCTGAAATGTCTTGGATTGGAATTAGAGGGAAAAAATGGATAAACACCTCCATTGTCATTCAAGTGCACAGACCATGCCTGTTGCACTGCGGATAGAAGAAACAGACAGGAGAAATGCGTTGTAAAGAAAAGTATGGGTGTCCATTGCTTTGGTTGCTGAGCAACTATCTATTTCTGTCTATCTCAAATACCTAAAGACCTAATCCTCGGTTGTTCTATTGATACAAGTAAGATACAGGTTTAGTGGTTAACAGCCTTGTCTCACAGCAAAAAGCTCTTAGGTGTGAATCCCAAATCCAAAGAAGATATCATTCTCAAGATATCACATGACAACGTCATGTTTAGTTATTGCCACGGTAGCAAGCGATCATGGTGGCAACAACCATTGGTGAGAGAACATAACGTTTCTGGGAGCAATTGATTTTTAACGAAAATGTCCACATCTCTGGTTTGTTTGGCTGTTTTCTTGAAATCCAATATAGACAAAAGAGAGGAATGTACACAGGATGGGACTTACTTCTTGTGCAGATTCTCCTTTCGGTCAGCTGAGCCCAGACTCTGGAAATCAGAGAAGAATAACAGACATTACAATCCCCATCTAAAACAGAAATACTATGGTTCTTCATCCTTAAGTACTCTCTTGTAGAGAGCATGCCGCAAAACTATAGATCAAAGAGCATAGTATACATACAATCTATTTGTACTGTATATAATTCCAACAATTTCACTTGTATTGTATACATTCATGTATTCAATGTGACCTACAGTAATCAACTCTCTCTCTAATCTGGACATCTACCTTTAAAGTAACACCAATCAAATGATCAATGCTACCCTTGGAGAGCCAATTACATGGGTAATGACCTTGTAATGTGAATGTGAGAGAAGGCAAGCAGAGTGAGTGACAGACAGGTTTAAAAGCCATTTCCCTGATGATGATGAAAGCAACTCCAGGTGCAAAAAAAATACGTCTTGCCAGCTCTGCTCAACAAGGGGCCGTTTGAATACATCCCTCTGGCAGAGCCAACTTATTAGGCTCACATGCACACGACACACACACTGACACAAAAACAAACCTACAGTATACACAACAGTGCACACACACACATAGTAACCCCCTGCCGTCCACATCTCCTGGAGGTGTTTAGTCCTTAGGGGTGACACAGCTGAGACAGACAGTAATGCACACAGGAGAAACACAGACACTCAACACATACACATAACCAGCCCTCAAGCTGGGGATATTTGCAGAGTGAAATTCTGTTGCTGTTTTGTATTTGTATATAAGGTGGGGGAGGGAGTATATGCAATACAAAATATTGTGATGGTTTCAAGCATCAAATCCAGAGACCTTCCTAAAAACATATTCACTGACTCTAAAACCCTTTATTACCCGTTTTTTCTTTATTAAAGACGGTCCCAGAGTGCATTGGGTCAGTGACAGAGCACACTGTAGACAGGTTGCCGAATAATCCAAAGGGCTGGAAAATGAATATAGATTGGAAAGATGTGTTGATTAATAAATATACTGAAAGCCAATCACATCACTGATCTCATCACTCTGAAACAGCTGTGCCAACCACATGACAATTGCTCAACAAATGGAAAGATGCTTCTGCAGGAACTCATATTGCTGGATGGCACAGAGCGGCAAGACCTGAACACGCAACACCAAGGCAGATGGGTTTTTAACAGTTATTTAGTACAATGATTATAGAAATGAATAAGAAAATAATGCTTGGTAAAGGAAATCATATAATCCCATCAATCCAACATCATTTAAGTCATAATTCAACTGTAATTTACGTTGTAAAAGTCCACATCATATTTTAAGATGTGAAACAGCAGTGTTTGCTTCGTAAACCATTTTAAGAAAAAACATGAACCGCTGATTTTTTATTTATCTAAAACAAGGCTGTGACACACAGGTTAATAAGTAATCCAATGTCTCCTGCATGGACAGCAGAATACCAAGCTATAACTGACCAGTCTGATAGATTTAATATTTTTAAATTAAATTTTATTTAGTAGCAGCCTGGTGTTGTTTGCACATGTACATATATAAATAAAAAATAAAATAAAAGATTGGCAGCAGATTAACATTACCAACATATCACACAGATGGCCAAAGTGAACTTCAAGGTCAGGAAAATACCAAAAGATGGAGCACTGCTTTTGTTTGTTGTTGCACAGCACAAAAATATGGTCCAATGTCTCCAATTTTATCTGTGGAGCCATTAATGGACATCTACCGGTGTTGATGCAGGGACTTTTCCTACGATTCTTCAAAGTGATTAAGTGGTACAGGACAGCGAGTGTTTCCTTAAAAACAAGTGAGAAATAGCCATTTCCTCCCTTTGAATCTAAAACTAAACATCAGAGAAAACTGTTGTTCTGAGTGTGTGTGTGTGTGCATCTGTGTATATGTGCTTTTATGTGAGCAGTGCAAGTGGCTCCTCTACTCTGGCGTTTTGAGTGTTTGTGTATGTGTGTGAGCTTTTATGTGTGCGGTGCAGTGACATTTTGACCATCGTTGATTTTTCTGTGCGTTTAAGTCTGCATATGAGTTTCATCCTCCTGGTGGGGACAGGATAGGTCATACAGAGTGACTGACCTTTCACCTGCCAGCTCCCCCACAGTGCCCTCAGGTAGTGCCAATCTGCCATGGGGATGAGAGCAGGTGGGTGTCCTTTATGTGAAAGATAGGTTCTGTGGGGGGGGGGGGTTGAAAGAGCACTATTTTAGAGCCACCATTCAGGGTGAAATAAGGACCACATCAAAGCATGAATAAGCACATGATTAACAGCATGGTTCTGGAAATTCATGGGAATTATTTAGGTATTTACTATGACAAGTGTTTTTTTTGTTTGTTTTAATTGTGCCATAACAGAGCATTACTGCATCCTGGAGGCTGATTGGGATTTATTTGGAAGAACCTGTAATTTACGACCAATAGATACCTTTATGACCTAACAAACAAATATAAAAGCCTTCACTTTTGTAACAGTGTGTCATGCACATTATCTTCTGCCAAACAGGAATTAAAAGTTATGGAAGCAAGCTTCAATAAAAATTCTGTAAATGGCATTAAATTACTTTTTGCCCATCCACCAGCCTCTCACTTAGTTCAAGGTCTTCCTGCAACTTGCCATCCGCATCCTTTCACCTCTGTCCACATATATTCACGGAAAGCACCACTAACAATCTTCCAAAAATCAAACCAAGATTAACAGCTCATGTGAAATTTCAGCTCATACAAAACCGCTCTCTCTCCACACATCTTTGACTAGTCACTATTAAATCGTGTTTCCATAGACAATGGTAGCAGGAGACATCACACCTGACAACTACAGCTTTTCTTAATACCTTAGTCAATTATCCTAAAGATAGTGTGGAACATATGGGAGACAATTAGCTGGCTTCTCACATTAACTGTAAGACATATTTTTGAATGATGAAAATTAATTAATTAATTAATTTTAAAATCAGGAAGAAATTACCATATGGAAGAGATGATATGGCTCCAACAATAATAAATACATAAGAATCCATTAGTCGGTCCTAAAATAACTCATCAGATTCCAGTTTTATCCATAGGCTTAAGTTTACATTTTTCTTAGTGTGTGTATAGATACAGATGTGTGACTGCATACCTTTACATCAGTTACCCAAAAAACCTTGGCATTCCCTCACAGCTGTGAAATTACACACAATATATGCTGCATTCAAGCCAAATGCCCTTAAAAGCAAAATCTGTTTAACATGTCCTTCTTCAAGTACTGACTCACGGGCAAACAAAAATACATAAGAAGTAATCCACACATAAAAACACCATCACATTTGTCAAAATACCTTCACTTTGTGTCCATTACAGCGCAAACAAATACCTGTCAAGTCCAACCCAGTGAACCCAGTCGGAGAACGTTACTCCACTCTCCCTGTCTTCTTTTTCTCTTGTTTTCAAAACCCCAAGTCCTCACTTCGGTGTTCCAGTGGGTGGCTCTAATTGCAGTTCACCTGTCCAACATCAACTCGTTCACTCCATTTACCCTCCCTTTCTTTCAAACTCTCTCTCTATTTTCCTCTTATTTCGATGGTCACACAAAGGTTTGTGAAGCTTGCTCTGATGGCGGCTGCTACCGCCACTGACTTGTTGTACTTTAATTGTGGTTGCTAGGCGATAAGCTTCTCCAATTCTGCACAGAGTGAGAAGGGGAGGACAGAAGAGGAGGGGTGGGGGCTAAGTGAGAGAATGGGGGGGGGGTTGGAGGAAATGCTCATTATAGGCACAGTAGCCTGAAGATAATGATCAGTGGGAAGAAGGGGGAAGGTTTACAGGAGGGGAAGAAGTTGTGCACATAAGAGACATGAATGGATGAAGAAGAGGAGACTTCACAAAGCAGGTGCACTGCCTTGATTTTGCTCCGGGACCTTGTGCAGGCTGCAGGAGCACTTAAGCCGGTGCAACAGCATACTTTGAGGATTTGCTATAATACTGAAATGGACAAGCATTCAGAGAATATTTGTATTAATAATGTATGATAATCTGACACGACACTGCAAACCAATAAATTGGAATAATCTGCTGTGTGTTGTTGCTGTTACAGATTGAGTATTTTCTTCTTTTAATATAAATGATCTATAAATATTCTATTCTAGGTCATTCAAACTGAAAGAGGGTCTTACATGGCAGCCTCTGGTACAGTACTACAGTAAAGCATACATTCATTATATGTATTTTAGTCCAATATGACTAAAGTTTAAATTAGTGTGTGCTGAAAAGAAATTTACAATAAATCATTTTCTGTTCAATTCATGAGATCAGCAACCCGACCAGTAAGAAAAAAATCCTGCTTCCTTGTACAGTAACAGCCCACATGCTCAGACTTTAAGATCTGGTGAACGTCAATATAAATTAATTTAGTCATGAAATCTACATTGTGCTTAGTGGCTGGCAACCTTTAGTGTAACTATGGGTAACTGCTATGGGCGAGGCTCTGTGTGTATATGTGCACATATTGTATGAAAAACAATGTGTGTGTGTGTGTGTGTGTGTGTGTATGTGGTGTTGGCATGGTACTGTGCAGCCTGGGCACATTGAGAACATTACTCATAGCTGGTGGAAATGTCAAACATGGTGCCATTGCTCTGAAAGGATATTCAGGAAATACTGTCATACTTTCTTTTTTTAATCATCCCATTCCTACTTATGTCCATCCGTACCTCTATTCACCCACGCTTTCCACAAGTATAAAATCCACCTGCCAATTTCTCTGGCTGAGACTAGAGGAGATGTGGGCACCCAGCATGCACCACTGGAGGGGCACAGCAGGTTGTCCCAACACCTGTCAGTCAAGAGAAGCTTCTAATTATAACTCACACCCACACTAATTCACATACATGCACACATCAACACACATATTTAGAAACTTCCTTAAAGGGCTCTCAATGGGTTCCTGGTGGCCTTTCAGTTTATCCTCCCTTTACATGCTCCTGGGAGGAGAGTGTGACAGCTGGCTTCAGGATACACACTATGCACTGCAAAGCCTCCTAACAACGACAACGTGATAATGCTACCGCTAACAATAATAATTGCAACATATTAAAGTGCAATTATATATTATATATATTATATATTATATATATATGTATGATCATTAAATTGTTAGACTTTAACTGTGAGCGTTCAGAATTAATATTATACAGTATATATCTGGAATAGAAAAATGACAAAATATAGGCAAATATGTTTTGCCGTTGGAGGAGCTAAGGAAAGAAAACATGCAAATTTATCTCCAAGTATAAGTAAAAGGATATTTATCAATATAAAACACAGACGTAGCGCTTATCATTTTTGGCAGTGCCACTTAGACAAAACATTACAACAGCTTTGAGATACAACACTGTGTCCAACTATTAACAATTGACCAGTAAATGTGCCAAACTGTGAGTTTATGACATTTACAGCTACCTGCTGTCCTTTTTGCATTAACGGGCTCAGTGCATTTTCACTACTTAAACAATTGCCAGATTTGTTTGGACTGAGGGCAATATGCTGCGTGCTGTGGTAACAGAGCACAACACAATTATAAACAGCTCAGAGCATTCAACTGGGGGCCTCCTACGCAACTGGGTTAGAGAGAGAGAAAAGGAATGGTTAGAAGGTGTAAGAGATCGAGACATAAAGGAAAGAAAATAATTTAAATTTAAAAAATGTAATCAAATGGGAGAAAGAAGTATGTACAGTAGCCTAGTTCTTGGTGTTATTACTCAGACTTTAAAATATATAGTCAGTGTTGGGAAAAATCAAATCACCACAAAGTGCTTCTAGGTTCACACAGAGTTTTTATACGCCAAAGGGTTTGTGGGCTTTTTTAACAGAATACAAACAGTAATATGCTCTATAAATATAGAACAAAAATGAATGCATGGCTGATGTGGAGTTTACATAGGACGTGAACATTGTGTTTTTCTTTCTTTCTTTCTTGCCTAAGCCATTTTCCACTGTGGCGTTAGACAGAATTAATAGGGCTCTTAAAAGCTCAGACACTTCTTAGGGAAAGAAAAAAGTGGGAAAGAAAACAGATGACAAAGGAGAGCTGACAAACAGATACATGACATCAATAGGAAACTAAATGGACAGAGAGACTGGGAGGCTAACAGGAAGACATTACGAATGGAGACAGCTAGCTAGACATTTACAGGTGGGCAGGTGTATGCAAAGAGAGAAAACTACAAGATGACTGAAAGAGAATTTGGCATCACATATGCATGTGCCGAGCTTCCTGATTTCATTGACTAATCAAAACTTGTCAACAGCCCTGGGTGATGAGAAAGTGACAGGGCGGGTCTTCTCTCCCTCTGTCTCCAGTTTTACAATGTCATTATTTGTACAGGACTCCCCCTCCCAAGTCTTGTGGTCTGGGGACCAAAGGGACCAAGACATGGCTTATAAATCAACACAGCAGAGAGTGACTATGGATATTTACCCATAAATCACTGCGGCGGAGCCACCTACAATCAGACTAATGGGGTTGGAAGACGTGCTGTCATCCAAGCCATGATGTCACCAAGCCTGAGCCTGTGGGTGTTGATGTTGGTGGTGGGTCTCTGGTTGTGTGTGTATGTGTATGGGGGAATGCCTGCATATGTGGCTGTGGGTCTCTAGCTATGTGCGTGTGTAGGGGGTTGTCTGAGTATGTGGTGGTAGGTCTACGGCGCTGCTTGTGTAAGTGTCTGTGGTGAGTGTGTGTGTGTGTGTGTGTGTGTGTGTGTGTGTGTGGTGAATGTGGGAGGCGGGATGTCTGTTTATATGGGTTTGTGTGTATTGGGGTGGTCAGTATATACTTTCATCATGTCTCTGCATTTATGTACATTACATTGGTCTATACACACACACACACACACACACATGCATACACACACACACACACACACACGTTGGTCTTGTGGTTAGTGCTGGCTTACAATGGGTGTGGGATTCCATAGAGAATATCTAAACAAGTAGAGCGGTTAGCACGGGTCTGCCACGTTTCCACACAATGGCGCTCATTCACATAAATAACTGGGGACTTTGTGAAATGGGACACCCATTAACTTCTCCTCCACAGATAATCGCCCATTAGATCTTGGAAGAGCAGTGGATTGAGAAATAACTCAACTCTGATACTGACATTGTGAAAAAGGGCCTGGAATCCGTTAAAATGGGTTAGCTTTTTGTATATCCTGGCCAAGCACTTGGATTATCAACAAAGAAGACGATGGCTTGTTGTAGGAGTTGTGCAATCTGTGCATTTGCTTAAACTGTGCGGAAAGAGGAAAATAATTTAAAGAAGAAGAGAACTGCAAATTATAAGAATAGAGAAATACAAGAGAAAAGAAGAAAAGATTGGAGAAGAAATTGAAAAATATTGTTGTGAAAGAAACAGAAGCAAATAGTAAAAAAAAAAATGTTGGTTAAAGAATCAAAGAAAAGTTCCTAGCACTTTTTCACAGGATTGAGCTACATTTCTGAAATATGCATGTAAGCAATTACAGTATGATGACTAATAAACGCCCGCAATGCATCCAGAACTGATGTCACGCATGACGTACAAATTTTATTCATAGACAACCTTCTCCTTTGATGAATCACAACACATGGTTTCGTTGACTGCCCCATAGATTGGCTGTTAATTGATGTGCCTGTGTCATCTCTTCACTTCTACTTACTTGTCTTCCGCCTCACATGATGTGCATGTTCCTATTTGTGTGTCTCAACAGCATGAGGAGAGGGCAAACGAGCCAGAGTAACATGACTCATTCATAAAATCAAATATCTCCTGCCTACATCCTTCAGAGCGAACCACACGCAATACTATAAACAGTCAACTCGCAACAACACAGGGTGAGTCAACGTTGATGTCAAATATGACGTTGATAATAATCAATTTTAGATCTACATCTACATGCATGTATGAGGAGGCTGAACTAGCCTGTCAAATTATAGACGATCCCAGTGGTGGAAATTCTACTGCGCGTCACACAACTTATAACGGCATGACATTGTGAGACAGAGAATGTGACATTCAAGGTTTGCTGATTGGTGACATTTGCCTTCTTTCTGTTCACACACACACACACACACACACACACACACACACACACACACACACACACGCACACACACACATATTTACTCCACCTACACATGCCAATAGCCATTGCTCTATCTGCTACCTTCCCTTTCTGCTTTGCAAGAAAGGGAAGTGTGGCGAAGGGGCTACTGCAAACAGCTGTCCGCTCCGCCGCACTGTAGTAAGTATTCAGATCTCTATTTAATTACCAGGGGTTAAGTGCATTGATGGAAAGGGCAGCAATATTCACGTAAATAAATCAAGACAGTAGGAGTGCATGTGACTAGAATATTTACTTTTCATGTCAGGTGTTTAATGTTTTATGTGGCTGAGCAAGAGGGACAGCCCAACAACAAGAATCTACTGTATGTGTTAGAGAGTAATAAGAGGAATCTCCCTGTTGGCTTCTCATATACTAACTTTGGCCTGTCATTTAAGGGCTGTGACACACCAAACCAAAAATTGGCCGTCGGACAGTCTGGCGAGGTCGGTAACTCAAGTCTGTTTGGTGTGTTCCGTACCGTCGTCCATCCGGAGTGGTCCAGAGGGGCCGTCAGCCTTCATTTTGGCCGACCATGACATGCTCAGTCGGAAAGCGGTCACTCAAATGACCAATCAGATGAAACCGGAAACGAGCAGCGCAACAATACAGATTAGCGCCACCTGCTGTTATAGTTACTTTGGTGTGTTTTTACTTTTGGAATTTTTTTGACCAACTCAGGGAAACTGATCAGTCCAACTGCCTTTTCTGCCAAGGGTCGGCCGTCTGGTTGGTGTGTCAGGGGCTTAAGATGGTGGGTTCATTAGTTGCTAGATTAGTTTGTTAGTAGTCTTATTTTCAGGACTTCTGCTATTAAGCTATAAGCATTGAGACTAAGACTCTGCATCAATGTACTGTCATTATCTGACAACAGAAGGTGTTATGGAAGAGAGTAAGAGGTCAAACAGAGGGTTTGTTGTGTAATTTATAGCTATTTGTCAATTTAGCAATAGATGGAATTGTAAGATGAAAAGGTTTGAAATAATTGTCTTTTTCTTGATAACAGCATCTGTTTTGGACTTCCAAGGCCTTTGTATGACAGCTAGTGATTTTTCAATGACGTCATGGTCATGGATCCAGAGACTTTTAACAATTCCAAAAAGTGTATCAAAGTTCCAAACCTTTATTTCCTATCCAGATGTCCAGGGCATAAGGAATTGGCCAAAATGGTGCCACTTGAGGTGATTATAGGAATCTACTCAAGATTTAGCTTTCTGTACAAGCTGAGCTTCTTTTTAGTATGCATGCTAGCATACAGTCAATGAATGATGTTAAATGGGATAGATTATTCGGAAATGCTATA
This sequence comes from Etheostoma perlongum, assembly GCA_026937815.1. Taxonomy (NCBI): domain Eukaryota; kingdom Metazoa; phylum Chordata; class Actinopteri; order Perciformes; family Percidae; genus Etheostoma; species Etheostoma perlongum. The sequence continues at coordinate 13,819,269 of CM049391.1, read as the reverse complement.
TGTTGCACTTTTAAAGTAATTAAGTATTTGACATCAATTGTTGAAAAGAGACCCAGGCTTTTCTCTTGCTTAATATAAAACTAAAGAGGTGCCTAACAGGCGTGGCAGCCATGGAGTGTAAAATAAATCTGTTGCTGGTGTCACTACCCGATGTAAGTTGAGTGCAGATGTGAGTCGTGCATGCTCAGATTTAAACCGTTTACGGCATAACATGTCATACTGAAATTTGTGAAATTCATAAAATAATCAACTTTTCTCATTACAAACAATAACAGAAGATGGAAATCATTTAAAAAACGGTTTAGCTATCTATGATTGTTTGATTGCTAATGTTATCTCTAAACGCCATTCCAGTGACAGCCTTTGTTGTGTTTGATTGCTAGCTTGTAGCCAGCAGTAAACAAACTTTGTTAAGTAGATCCATTTTTACTGTACTGACATTACAGAAGTCTCTTGTTAGCATCTTGTAGGCTACTTGTTGCAAAGTGACGCATGTGCGACTCACATCTGCACTCGACTCACATCGGGTAGTGACACTACTCTTGAATATGATGCAAGTTTGAGGTTCACTGCAATTGCAAAAAGGACATTTTCTCCACTAGTCCTGGCTCGGATAGACAAACACAAGCATTAGATTTAGATGTGTAGCTAACGCACACACACATACAACAACAAAAACAACAAGTTTGCACAGAATAGATTTGTTTTCTTATTAAATATGGCAATAGTATTGTACTGCATAGTACTTGTGTATCGGTCTAAACAATGTCCTCATGAGTATATCAAAACCACCAGTAAATGTGTGTGTGCTCTATATGATAACAAGGGGTCAGGCCACAGACACTAGTCCAAAAACAAATACGAAAAAGAAACTTTAGATATGAATGACATCATCAGAGCCTGACCTGTTTAAAATTTCTGACGTAGGACCTAAATATACACTCTTAGCAAGGCTAACACTTCATTGTGGTGGATAGCTAGACTGGTGCCTCTACTCATTAAATAAAAAAACGCTGTAATAAAGAGAAACAATTGGTGACTAATGGGAAATTACAGTCAAAGCGATCTGAAAATAAGTAACAATTAATTTCAATGTAGCTTTGTGTCATCACCACATTTACTTTATTCCTCAAATCCACTGAGAAAAAGAAAATATTATTTCTAAAGCACCTTAATAATTGTGGGCCTGTCTTTTCAAATCAGGTGTAAAAAATTGGGGTAGGGTTAAAACAGCAGGTATATTTGCTGCGATTCTACTGGGTGGTAGAGTGTTGTATCAGAGTGTGTGTGTGTTCTCTCCTCATCCCAAAGTGATTTATTGCATTTTAATACAGCATGTTTGCTTTGGAGCATGATATATATTTGGTCATGAGACATTAATAGAGTAGAAAACATGTTGAAAAATGTTTGAGTACTGTATGTTCTTGTGTGTGTGTGTGTGTGTGTGTGTGTGTGTGTGTGTGCGTGCGTGTGTGTGCGTGCCGCATGAGTCTTGAGGCCCATGCTGTCACTCAGCCCAGCTCACAGGGTGGTCCAAACACTGAGCCCTCTTTACTCAGACACACACACACACACACACACACACACACACACACACAAGCACACAAACAAACAAACACTCACTGGTGTACATGTAATGACATAAATAACAAAGTATACATAAATATATGGCCATATATATGACCATAATGAAGTAATCAAATAACCTCAGCGCTTCCCTTCTTCCTGTCCCAAACCGTACAACTAAATATACCGCCACAGACACATCACACAGCAACAAAAATGGAGAGTCCAAAGGAAAGGAAGAGCGCTACACAGCAAACCTTTCATGCTTTGCCTTTTGTGGGGAAAAAGATTTCATTAGAAGGATGCTGAGTTAGACAGCATGGTGTATTTGGCAGTAGGGGACAGTGACATTTGGAGTGTCTGTCTGCAAATAAGCAGCACTGACGTAGAGGTAAAAGGGGAAGTTTGCTCCAGATAACGCTTCTTAATATTAAAGGGTTCTTGTCAGTAAAAGAAATCCGTCTCAAATCCTCTCTGTACATTACTTTCCAAAAAACACTTGACACAGGTTGAGGCTGTTTTTATTTTTCAGTAAATTGGACGAGAGTGACATTGATTTTGGCCTGCTTGTGCTGATCTGGGCAGACAAAGCTTGTCCCCGCAGCCAAATATTTAACATTGAATTATAAAGCAATTTGATTGGTGTAAAGATTCCTAAAACGGCAATATAAGTTGACAGCATTTCTTGTTTAAATAGCACACCACCATGTCAGCTTAAAATTGAAATATTGACCTCACTCGGCTACAGCCCGGACCTCTAACTTGCGCAGGTGTTTGGTCCCTTGTCTTGAGTGTGTGTGTGTGTGTGCGCGTGTGTGTTTATGTGTGTGTTTGTGTGTGTCTGTTTCTGCGTGTGACTTTTTTGTCTCCCTCCCTCCCGTATTTTTTTTTTAATCTCTTTTTTTTGGGCCCTAGGACGCATTTTCTGTCTCAGTGTATTGATTGTAATTGTTTGTCACTCTTTGTTTTTTAAATATATAAAAAAAAAAAAATTGGATTACAAAAAAATATTTGACCTCACTCAAAGACTGCACTAAAATAAAAAGAATCAGAAGTGAAACTGGTGAAGAAAAGGGGGTTCAACTGAACTAAAAACATAGATGTTTAATCAAATGCGTAACAATTTCATTTTTTTTCTGTACAATTAATTGTCCCAGAAATAATTGCAATTAATAATATAATTGTCTCTTTCAAATTTAAAAATATTTATAAATGTATTTCTTTTTCAAACAAAGTAAAGTTTTGAATGAATTCCAGAATAAATCTGTTGGCTATGTGACCAGGTACACAGCCTGTGAAGCAAACCACGCCTCTTTATTATCATAAGTAATATATCATAGTAATATATCCTTTACGTGCCTTGATGGGTGATCCGAGGGACACATCACCAGTAGTACACCTCAGGCTTCATTGGGTGTTTCGGCCATTATAATTAGACATCCTCGGCTGAGGAAGGCCCTACGTGGGTGATCAAGTCCCTGCAGCGTATTCCCCCAACCACCCAATCAAGCTGGAGCCCAGCAAAAGTCTTGTCTATTTATCCAAAGCCACTGGCTGCTTCTCTCAGCTGCCTCAGACATGGCTTTGATGGCTTGGCGCAGGCCTCTGATTCCCAGGTCTCTCAACAGTTTGGTGGTAGACAGTGCGACGAACCCCCTGAATCCCACCTCCACTGGACGGACTTACTAACTTAATCCTCATCAATAAAAGACAGAAAGTAAGACAGTACAATTAAAAATTAAATTAGAAGTACAAAAATAGTCATCACTATTTGAAAAACTCTGGCGAAAAAGGTCATCACTGCTTCTGTACAGTACTTACATTATTTTTCCCTCCCTCCTTGTCATTTTTGTTGCTATGAATGTGTATAGGAACAAGTATAAACAAAAAGCATAGCACTAGCTCAACAGTCCGACCAATAATCACTTATATAATTACAATTTGGCATATCTAAACTAAATCAACAATTACCATCAACAGACATGCCCCTATAATCCTAGTTAGCAATTAAGAAACCCAGAATACGTAAAAATATTACGATTAGACAATTGTGTAATAACTGTTGCAGGCCTAACATTGCAGCAACAAAGAGATAGTTTAAAAGAAGTCCAAACATAAGTAAAGTACTTCTACTTTCATGAGTACCCTACCATGGCTTGATTTTCCATATCTGTTCCTCCAAAAGACAACAAGTCCCAAAGTAAGCTTGTAAAGTGATTTATTTACGCTATTAGCACTGATGTATCTGGAATAGCTCCACTTTCGTCTTCCAGGTGGGGGGCAAGTGAGTCGTTAATATTTGCGCTACGCTACAGTTCTCCAGCATCACACAGCATCACAGCTCGCACAGCAGAAAGCACCAGGCTCCCTCCCCCGTCCCGCTATTAGACATTCACTGAACAAATACTGCAAATGAGCCCCGGTTCCCCCACCCAATGGTAATAAGACATAATTGCCTGTAATCTGAATACCTTAGTCCAAAGAGGGTACTGTCGCTTTTGCGTGCAATCATGGTAGTTTGAGGACTAAAATACGAGAAGAAAGATGTATGACTCGTTGCGAGCCACCAAGGGTTTGATTTTGACTTGGCTTGTGAATTATACTGTATATCATATGCTGCAATACACAAAGTATACAAAAAAAATCACACCGTAGATACGATATACTGTGTATGTTGCTTAATTAGACTCTTGTGAGAATAGGCATGTTCCTGCCACATATGAGAAGGTGTTGTAGATCACCGCCACGACTGATAGATGAGGGTCACAATCAATTCCAATCCTTCTGAAAGCCTCTGGATGTTACAGTTTCTTTACTCATTTGCAGTTGTATTTTTTTTGTTTTTCTGAATGTTCTGCTAAGTGTGTTCCCCTCACCAGCATGTCAGTCTAAAGGTTGGCATGTCCTCTTTCTGTCACTTTTTTCTTCTTTCATTTTCTAATTTCTTTCTCCCTGACTCTCTAGAGTTGGAGGCGCCATTGTGTGCTTGCGGCTTGTTTACGAAGAGCACTGATTTACCCAGTGAGGTTTGGCTTGCTTGTACAGAGAGGGGGAGAAATATGAATGAATTTACAACACCCCAACCCTCCACTCCCACCCTCTATTCCCAAATTACCCCATCGTCTTTCTTAATCTCAATAAGCTCCTCGGCTACCTCCAGGCACACTTTTCCACTGGTGTGTGTGTGTCAGTGAGAGTGTATTTGTGTAAAGCCAAAGGGGGCGGCCAACACTGGCCAGAGGCTCATTTTTGTGGCCAGACCAGTGTGTATCCCGACGGCTTGCAGGCGTCTCGGGGGCCAGCTCCTCCTTCCAGCTCCATTCCCTCACCCTAGGGCCTCTCCAGAGTCTTTGCAACCAGCTTAGTCATTTCTAGATCTACCAAGACAAAAACAGTGCTTAGTTTCAAGCATTTATTCAAAATGACAGGCTGTGACCTGGGGGGGGGGCATGTATCTAAAACTGGAAAGAACATTGAGAGTGGGTTTCATGGCTGGCTTGGCGATGGGAAGTCCGGGACTAACTTTTAATGGTATCGCTCCAAAAATGTCAACGTTAAAAAACATCTGCCTGCCTGGCTGCTGATGGCCATGTTCTTCATCTCTCCTATGCAAAGCCTGTGGTTGTCATAGAGACCCGCAATATTGCCTATTCTGGTACACTAGTTTATTATTAAAAGAGTAAACTAGCTGGAACTCTCAAACTTAAACATGCTTAACCGAGGACAGACATCTATATTTATCCCCAACAGGGAAGAAAACGTTCACAACTATGGGGCACGCGGTGAAATGTCGGAACTACAGAAACTATATTAGTTATTAATATCCATAAGAGGTAGGAGTGGCAGGCAGGAATTGGATCTTTCTGTGTGCTTAATGAGCTCTTGAACTGAAGAGTTGTTCTGAGAGTCTCTTTCAGGCATGAAGAGCTGAGCTTTTTGGCTCACCTCAATAGTTCACGTGGCAAACAAATAAAACGGCATATGCTTTTCAGAAAGTTCACGAGTTCAGTACGTCAGTGACGGAAGGGGGTGGTATTTGATTTCTCGCTGACACAAGAGGAAAAAGATGGGGGTTGATGAGCCAGAGCATGAGGGAGAGAGACAGGGCATGGAGACAGCAGCATCCTCTGCTTGACACCCCATCTTTCCCACGGTATTTGGTTTGTTTACAAGCAGGAGTCGGTGACAGGTTCATTCCTTGTATCCTGGCTCCAACCAGCACCAGGTAGGTGGCAGCCAGGCTGGACTCTGAGGCCGTGCTGACGCTCAAAGCCCCACATAGGCCAGCATGACCAACAGGCTGGGATTTCCATGTCATAACACAAACCGCCCCAACCCCACGACTGACGCCAAGGCTTTTTCCTTCCTTGCTGTCTCATTCTCCAGCCCCCCTTCCTTTCCCTTTTTGCCATGTCTGTATCTCTCCAGGGGGCTACAGTAGCCGTGAAACAGCGTGACCCACGCTGGAGGTCTCTCCCCCTCTCCCCCTCTCCCTTTCGTCTAATCGTTTCTGCAGTTTGTGCTGTATTGGCGTCGGTGTCCGGATGCTGATACCCAAGACAGCAAACCTGACACTGCCTCACCCTCCACAAAAACCACCCCCACCCACCGTTAGCCTTTAATCCCATCAACCCTCTCCCTCCTAACCCCCGGTGTCCCCCCACCCCATTCCTTTCACGACCCTTTTTGCCACCTGCAGGCCTCTAATTTACAGTGTTTGTGTGTACTGAGATATCCGTGAACGGCTAGCTATTCTGGGCATGTGGAACATGGCATCAATGCCAGATTGCATCCATGAGATTTCCCCTATCTGCACCCCCCTACCATACCACACTCACCATCCTCTGCAGAAGCATTTGTGCAGGCTAGCTCTTTAGCCCAGAAGCAGTCACAGAGTCTGGAGAACATTTTGCTCCCTCACAAAAGGCCAGAGAAGTGATACCAGGAACATGACTGGTGGTCATTGATATGTGTCAGAGAAGAAAAAATGCATTTCATTCCAAATAATTTCTCTTCCTGCACTGAACTGAAGAAAATACTCCTTCTTAATCTCAAAGCAGAAACTGTTTAGTTGCAGTTTGAATACAAAGTGTTTTTAATGAAAGCATGTGAGACTGATTGAGTTACTCAGACTGTTTCAGTGTGATAATACTTACTACTCTGCAAAAAAACAGACTGAGAGGAGTAGAAAGAAGGAGGGTAAGAAAGAGAGAGTAACGGGCCTTAGAGATTCTGTGTTCCCAAACATGCCTTTACATCCCAGGCATTTGAAAGGAGAAATGCCACAGTCTCTGCAGCGCTACAGCTCTTGTAAATAATCTGAGTCTAGGCGCCACCTCAGAATCCCCAGCCTGGTCCCCGGCCTGGTGGGTGCCATGTCAGTTCAGGAGGAGGGGTTTAAGGTGGGGTGGGGGTTCTTGAGAGAGGAAAGAGTGAGGCGAGGAAAGGTTGTGGAGAAGAAGGGAGGAGGGAGAGGAGCATCCAAGCTGGTTCTTGCATCATCACTAGAGTACTACTTACTGCATACTGCCTGGAAGAGTGAGTGGGGTACATGCTTAAAGTTTGAGGTAAAAAGGGATCAAATAAGTACTTCTCTTACCATACATACCTGCATCACTTCTTGCAAGTGTAATTCATTCAATATACATCCAACAACTCACCGTATGTCTTAATCTTGTTGATTTCCCATTGACATAAGTGTGACTGTGTTTCATTGCATGTTTTTGGGGTAGCAAATATTTGAGCAAACTTGAGGTTCTGTGCAAATAACGTCTTTCATCTTTAAGTTTGGAACAAATTAAAGAATTGCAAGGCATGGACTATAATAGCTAGGAGTTTGGCCATTATATGGAATACAAGTGCTTTCATTTATTCATGTCTGGTGGTTCAAAAATTCCAAAACAAGACATGTTTTTGGGCGAGACAAGGGTCTAATATGGCAGGTCCTGGTTAAAATAGGCCCAGTACAATGGAAAGAGAGAGAGGAATATGCTAAAACTGTACAGTACAAAAAACTAACTTCTGCAACTACGGCAAAAGTGTTGAGAACTCTTGAACTCAGTGAGACAAGCTCTAGATCTGTGATAGGCACAGTGAATGTGACAGACGGACACACACAAACATGGAAATGATAATGCAATGACAACTGTGCATAAGTGCCCTGCATTCCACAAGGCTTGCAGCAGCAATCAGAAAGGCCATACAAATAAATACAGTACATAACGAAAGGGGGCTAAATGAGCTCCAGGCTGCAAAGGCCAGGGGAGCTAAACTTGACCTGGCCGTTGGCCCCAGCATGGACACAGCTGCCAGGCATCCCGATTTCCACCACATGAGCAAGGGGGTAAAATATTCCCCCCTATAACTAGGTATACAACTGTCTGTTATTTAAAAATATAAAAGTAGAAAATATAATACAACAATGTTGGTTTAATGTGATGCAACTGATACATTGTAAATTTCTGTTTAATTCCTTTTAAGCTTGACATCTAAGCCGCAAAAAAAACCAAAAGCAAGTTTCCTACATCTAGGTAGCTGGAAATGAGAATGGCTGAATTGTTTCAGGCAGCTGACACCAGTACCTCAGGCCCCTAAAACATCCAGGTCTCCTGCTTGGCTCATGGACAGGGTGGCAGGTGAAAGCCCCAGCTGGTTGGCACTGCCACTGTCCCCTGCACTGCATCCAGCTTCTCAAATTCCATATTGGGCACGAGGTAGATACAACAGCAATTATCCATTCTTACTAGCATTATGCTGGCACTTCTTTGGCAGCACTGCCATAAATGGAAAGAGAAAACGTAATAGCATTTTTCTGACAGCTACCATGATAAATAAATAAATGTATATTTAATGAATGTTAACCATGTTAATTGTGTTGAGCAGAGTGGTAAACTTCCTGGCCATTATTTAACAGCACAATATCAAGATTATAGAGCTACACAGCTATACAGTGTGAAGGAATTTTGTCCTCCTAACAAATGAATAAAGAGTATTCCCATTCAACATATCTGAGATGTAGAAGAGCCATAAAAATAGACTGCCAGTCAAGCCTGGAATTGCATGCTCTCCTCCTGCTTGAAGCTGGTGAGTGGTTTGCTTGCATGAGAGTGGATGCTAAAGAGAAATGTGTGTGTTATTTGATTGTTTGCTTTTAATTTGTGTGGCATTGCAATACAGTAGTCTATAGCTGTGATAAGCTGTGGCTGGTCACAGCTGTTTGTCAGCCTCTAGTGGTTATCTGTAGAACTATCAACAGGAACAACTAACACAATAGCAGAAATACTCTTTTTTTGTGAAGATTTTGGGGCATTTTAGGCCTTTATTGACAAGACAGTTGAAGGCATGAAAGGGGAATGACATGCAGCAAAGGGCCGCAGGTCGGTTCTTGACGGCTACTTCTATAAGTGAAAATGTGTTATCGATTAACACGATGCTCACTGTGGCACATGAAATTTGAGTCAAGTACGATGAAAGGCTGAAATAGTGAGAGGCTGTTGCCGTTCACATTGTTTCATACATTAACTTCCATTCATCGAGCCATTCATCTTTCACACTCATCCCTGCTTCTGTTTCATACTTGTGTGTCACTGTCCCCGGTGGGTTCGTGTCCCGAAGTTCCATCTATCAGCACCATCTAGGGGGGTGACAGAGCGGATGAGGCCCAGGGGAGAGACATCAAACGTGGGATGCTGGCCTTGGTTCTCCCCCCTCCAACCCATCTCTATTTGAGTTGCTGGCCTCTCCATCTGTCTGCGCATGATTTGGAGCTGGCTGTCACAAGAGGAAAAGAAAGGCCCTCCACCAATGACAAATGACAATCTCAGAATAAACACACAAGAGAGGGAGGGGAGGAGAAAAAGAGCTGAATCACTCTTTCATCATCCATTGGCCTCTGTTGGTCTTCTCATTAACCTCTGGTCTTTGCCCCTCTCTCTTCTGGTGCATCATCATTTTCTTCCATTTCATTAATTCTCCTATCTTTGTAAAGATACATGGCAATGTAAGATATAATACATTTTATGGAATTATGTCTCTTCACTCATTAGTGCATGCAATCACGAAAATCCTAGTTCACTTTTTACTTTAATCACAAATTAATAACGTGCTTGATCACAACCTTGTGAGGCTGAGGGAAAAAAATGTGGCTCGTGGCTCTCCTGAGCTGCAAGTTAAACTACAACATGCATGCGTGTTAATGCTGGAGACATGGATACCACCAGCAGTGCAAATTGTGAGTGCATACCAAAAGTACGTTGACTCATTTCCTACTCTAGCTCTCAGCACCGGCTAAAACCTGCAGCCAACATGCCGAGCCCCCCCTGATCCCAGTGCCGGCTCAACCAAACACACACACGACAGATGCCTCCTCTGCTGCAGCGAAGGCATTCAGAGCATCTCCTCCGCAACCAAAGGCATATTCCTTTTATAACCAGCAGGGATTAGGACCCATTGGAGGAAGCTAGCATGTGCGCTGGCCTTAGGCGGCTTGCGGATATAAAAGCATCTCAAATTGAATCAATAACCACCAGCCGCCAACTAATCCTGCCTAGCTCCCATAAACACCACTACAGCAGTCCATCCACAAACCCCTGCCAATGCCCTAGTCCAGCCCCACCCAACCCAAGCTCCAGACCCCTTCATCTTTTTATAACTGCACCCCAGGGCCATGCAGGGGTGCTCAGGTGAGGGCTTTCAGGCGGGGTAGGCTGAGCTGTATATTCAGAGCATAAGGGGATGAAGGGGTACACTCGTTCGCCCAGGTAATCCAACAGCAGACAGGCCAGCTTTGGACTGCACGGCGACTGGCAGCCGGAGAAAAGTGGACAGCTGATGTGGGTTGAGCCCAGCCACAGCACGTCAGACGGGATAAAGAGATATAAGCCCCCCCACGCCCCCCCACCCCCCGTGTTGAGTGCTCCCCCCTTATCCCCCAACCATAGACCCATGTCATCCCAAAGCTCTTTCATCTTCAAACCCAGTGGGTGCTAAAGCAAACTTTCCACTTTGGCTCTCTAGGGGCTGGGCATTGTGGAATTGCAGACAGACCTGCACTCTTTGCTCGGTGCCTCAAAGAAGGGGTGCCACACCCCTTGGCTGATTGGTGGATTCAGAGACCAGTGACAGCTTATCAACAGGAGGCTGGGAGATCCATCCTATATGATGACTGTATAAAACTCACTCGTAATAAAAGACTCAGCTCAATCAGAATATAGTTACTGTTTGATAGATTTTTAACTCTACCATTGAGCATACAAGCATACAATAAGATGGCTGAGCTTTGGAAATAGTTATAACTAAGAACTGCTAACCACAAGTCCCTTTGTGATTCTTTGGCGAGTGTTTAAAACAGAATCTGTACAAAAACACAATTATTAATGTGTTTTTACAGTGAAATCAAGCTGTCAACAGGTCTCACAGACTCCTGGACGTCTCTGCAGCTCACACAAATTCCCCAGAGCCCTCTACTGGCTCTCCTCTTAATGAATATCATTTTCGATCTTTAAATTTTGGGTTGGGACATAAGATGCAGGCTGAGGCGAGGATCAAGCCATGGAGTGGTGGGATTTCCAAGCTGTCAGGAAAACTGAGCAAATCCTATCCCCAGGCCACTGGCTCCACACAGGAATGTGGGGCGTCCACTTTAATTGTGCTTTTCTACCGATCTCCATCTCGCAAAATCAAATTTCCCTTTTCCCACTTGTGGATTCCCTAAAGAGCTTGGTTAACATCTTTAAATGCAACGCCACATATAAAAGTCACAGTGAGTAAAAGAGGAGGCTTCGATGGTTAGATAACTGAAAGCTTCAAAGTCAAAAGGACTATAAGAGACAGCCGGACAGTAAATCAGGGAGACACTTCAAAGCAAGCTATGGAGACAGCTGTGCAGAATGACCAATGGCAAATGAAGACAGACGTTCAAACTCAAAGCAAATCAAGACGGCAGACAAAACAATCAAACATCCCCATGCAAGACAGAAACAGACCAACAATAAGCTGTAAACAAACTATCAAAGTAGGCCTGCACAATTAATCGTTCAATCACAATCTCGATTCACCCTGTTCACAATTTAATTTTTAAATGAATTTGATTTAAAACTATTTAAAAATTAATTTAATTATAGTATTTTTTTAATGACTTTGTTTCTCATTTAATTTTATGAGCTGAATGCATCACAAATGCTACTACTCTCTTCTGTGAGTTTTAAACAGGCTGTATGAAATTGGTTTTAAAGTGCTCCCAAGCACTGCAATGCTCTACCTTCTCTTCATTGATGCGTCTATGTTTACAGGCTTGTGGGTGATGCGCAATGTGCTATAGGTGCCAAAATGTTTTTATGTTTGGTTAAAATAATCAAGTAAATGTCCTTAGCAATGTCTTTCATAGAGCAAATAACGTTATATCTTTCCAGCCATGACATTTCCCGTAGACGTGTATAGTTTCCGACTGGGAACCCCGAAAATCCAACATTCCATAAAATTGAACACAACAAACAACAGTCCGTGCCCCTCGTCTGGCCTCATGGCGGTACCTAAAGTCTTATTTGATTATGCCTGTGTCAGATAAAAGCAAGTGCCTTGCAAGGTGGTAAAATATGTGGACAGTTCATTCCAGGGAAACATCCCACGATTTTGGAAGTAACCTACATTTGAGAAACGAACACAAGGAGACTAACTTAGCTTACCTTAACAAGGTAAAGGAGAACGCCAAGCCCCCTTTCCCCGAAACAGAAGCTAACCCCGGTGACGTTACGGGCATCATTTTTACTTGAAGATGATGTGGTGTCATGGATTGTTGATTTTCTTAGCTGTCAGAGTCAGAGTCAGAGTCAGAGTTGGTACGTCACTATCTGAGGAAATGACCACTTGCGCAGGCTCTCCACAGGGATGTGTTTTAGCTTCTCTGATGTTCATCCTGTACACAAACTCCTGTACCAGTACTTTTCCTAACAAGCACTTTATTAAGTATGCAGATGATACCGTCCTGGTTAGTCTCCTATATGACCAGGAAGAGGGGCATGGGTCAGTTTTTGACTTTTTTATTGACTGGTGTGAGAAGTCAAACCTTATCTTAAATACCTTTAAAACAAAGTAGATATAAATTGATTTTAGGAAAGCACAGTCCCCTAAACCCACTCTTATGCATGGGGATCCTTTAGATGCTGTCACAGAGTAAGTACCTAGGCATGGTGCTCGACCACAAACTTAAATGGGATAGTTGGACTGACAGATTAAATACTAAGTCCCATCAAAGAATGTTCTTCCTAAGGAAACTGTTGTCCTTTAATGTCAGCAGCAGTATACTACAAACATTTTATTGTTCTTTCGTTGAAAGTGTTCTCTCATTTGGCATCATCTGTTGGTATGGCAATGCCACTTAAGCACAGAAAAAGTACATTAGTAAAATAATAACAACTTCCAGTAAACTATCCAAGTATGGAAAGTATATATGAAATCAGAGCACTAAGAAAGGCAAACAGCATTGTGGGTAATCAAAAGCCCTCCCTTTCCTCCACATTTGAACTGCTGCCTTCAGGACGACCATACTGTGCTCCTCTTTGTACAAAAAACAGATCTGCGCTCTCTTTTGTTCCACAGGCCATCAAACTCCTTAATAATGAAGGGCCTGTATGGTAATAAGATATCTTTGGTTTTGTTTTTATATTTTTATAAACCCTATCCCCCCCATATGCCTGAATGCTCTGGTCTATGTTATGAGTAGCAATGTACTGTATACATGTTACGGTTTCCTTTGTCTTTTCTGTCCTAATGTTGTTTAAAATACCATGTGATGTGATTTCTGCAATATAATTTCCCATGGGGACAATAAACATGAATGAATGGATGTATGGATACGTAGAGCCAGCAGCATGACGGAGACAACCACAGGACAGAGAACTCTACAGGCGGGCTTTCACCGGCGACCCGGAGGCTGGTTCGTAAATACGCAGGAACACCAAAAGCGGGGGGGAATGTGGGTTAATATGTGGATTAATACTGGGATGTCTACACAACTGTGTGAGTCGATTGACTTCAAAAAGTTCACTGTTGGCTGTTTAGGTTTGTCTCCTGGAACACGTCAAACACATTCTCCACTCACTGCTGCGTCTTGTGTTGACTGTTTACATATCTGTGCTCATCATCATCATATGTACATTGTACTGGTGTTATTGTTGAATACATTGTAAATACATATTTCTAAAATTGTATGATGTTTTTGTCATTATTACACAATACTTTTTCTGACCTTTCGAATCCTATGAAAAAAATCACATTTTACAAAAAAAGACTAAAAGTAATAAAAACTAAACCTAAGCATTTTCAAAAAATAAAAACTAAACTAGCAAACCCGCTTTAAAAACGAATTAAAACTGAACTGAATTTGAAAACAAAAAGTCATAACAAAATAAAAATTAAAAATAAACTAATGAAAAATGCAAAACTATAATAACCTTGGTTTGGTACTGGCAATTTGTTTTGTTTTGTCATGGTAAAAAAATTGTGGCAGAGAATCGTGATATCAATTCTAAGCAAAAAAAATTGAGATTCATATTTTTCCCCGAATCGTGCAGGCCTATATCAAAGTAGACAAAATATGACCAACGGTCACACACACAGCTGTTGTTAGCAGCCAGCCAGGCAGGCTGACAGAATGGCAGACAGACAAATAGAGTGAGAGATCCCCGTGTGAAAGACAAAGGAGGGTACAGTAGTGGGTAGCAGCAGCCAAGGGAGACTTCATTAGTGAGGTCAGTGCCCCAGGGTACTTAGTGTAACACTGGAGGCCTATGCAGCCACCCCCCCGGCCCTATGCCGAGGTGGATATTGCATCTTTGCGATAACATCTCCCTACATAGGAGGGGGCCCCAGCATCACAGCATAAAGACCCCTGTTTTCGGCAAGTTTGAAATAAGGCTTTGTTCCCCCAAGGCCTTGGTCCCCTCCCCCCCACCACCTCCTCCCCCTACTCTTTCCTCTTGGGTGGGCCAGAGACTTTCCAAAAAACTGAGCAACTTGTGTCTGGGGATAGACCCCCCCCCCACCCCCCTGCGCACATACACACGCAGAAACACACTCACACATGCACGTATACAGGCACGTGCACACTTACACACACATGCATAGGCACACATATCTTCCACCACCCTCAACCCCTGATCCCAACAGTGGCGTCCCCTGGCTTTTGGCCACGTCTGTGTGGAGCGGTTGGTAAGAGTGGTAGGGATCCAGGGCTGCTGGGGGAGCAGCTCCAGGAGGGGCCTTGGTGGGCTCATCTCACCCAAGGGGAGAGTGGGGGGCCCACAGAGAGAGCTGTGTGTGTGTTTGTGTGTGTGTGTGTGTGAGCGAAGGCCTGAGGGGGCCGAGTCCTGGTCAAAGGTGCCTGGCTGCCTGGGCACTCCAGGGAGCTCCAGAGACAGGCAACCTTTACATGGAGCCTCCCTTGGTATATACGCTCCACAGTCAGTTACATAAAGTTTACTTTAAAAGCCCTCCCCACTCATCAATAGCCACACTCAAACGCACAGACAATAATAGCAACATTCATGAATCAAAACATTAATCTTTACCAACAAACATGCTCCATATCAACTCACAAAGCACCAAGAACTTGGAACAGAACTGCTGCTATGAAAGTAAGAGAAAAGCTATGTATGCTAATTTCCTTGTCCATTCCTGACACGTGAGGGGTTCATCAAGGTCTTACAGTAAAATGAACAGTATAAATATCCCTGTTGTGATGCTGAGATGGGTTGCCAGGTAGGAAAGACATTTGTGCCCCCATTTATACCCACATCAGCTGGTGGATTTATAGGACCCTTAAAACGGATCAATCGTTTTCCACTCCTAGGTCTCTACACCCTTCATCCCCTCTCTCCCCACTTTCCTTTTTGATTCTACACTCAGAATATATATGCAGAAGGTGAGTGGGGTTATGTGTGTGTATTGTGCAAACATTGCCAATGTGTCTGGGTGCACCTGTGTTGCACGCGTGTGTATACCTTTTATGTATCATTGTACGTACACACACATGTAACGCTGATTGCGTATGTATGTAAGCACACGGCTGCATGTGCTTAGCAGCTCAGTCAACTACCAGCACTGGGTGCTTTTCATCTTCATTATCACTTGTTTTATAGTGGAATATTTAAGTCAGGGGGCCTTGGCATGGCTGCGGCTATAGTTAGAGAACAAAGGAGAGCGCTGGGGGTGTCAGGAGGGTGTGGCATGCCGGAGCGCAGTGCAGAGCTTTTCAGTGTTGCGCCCCACACTTCATGGAAAGCCAGGGGGGCTGGCCAGCCGTGCAGGCAGACAGAGCTAAATTCAACTCATTCCTGTATTAATGGGAGCTTATGTGCCATTCAACCTCACTGAAGAGGGCATTAGCCAGAGCCAGACAGCCAGGATACACCTCAAAATATCTCCTCTCTCTGGCCTTCTCTGTTTCTCTTGCATTATTATCTTTTTCTTTCTCACATGTGAGTTTTGCAGTGCGACTGGTGAGGCTGAGGCTGTGTCTGAGTGGGCTACCAGACAGATTGCTCGGTCTAAAATTCAGCAATTTATTTTATTATTATTTACTTTATGTACAGCCTTAAATAAACCAAATAAGAAATGTGCTTGCTGGGTATGTAAGTGGTTTGGCGTATACATTCATACCACTAAATGAATTATATTCCATACTAAACCAAATGGTGAGTTATGGGTTTTCAAGAGGAGTGGTTCTATAATGCTACAATGCGTCTCCACCTGCTTTTGACATGAGACAACATAAGGTCTGGTCTCTCTGGCAAAGGGTGAGCTGAGCTTTCTGGGCTTTTGAAGGAAACCAAGCTGCTGCTGGCATTAAGGTGTGGTCAAAGTGGCCTGACCCCAGTGGTTACTGTGTAAGAAATGGAGTGAACCTGGACTGTAAGAGATCTGACTCTTGTTTTAGAGAACATTACAGCTGACTTCCTTATCGATGTAACAGCCACTTTCACTTGACACTAAAGATCAATTAACATTTCTGGTTTAAACTTACAGCAAATTCTGTCCTGTCACTGCCGTTTCCAATGACAGATTTATAAACTGTAAGGACGCTGTCATTTTTACAGTTGAAGCAAGACTTTTTTTGAGACAACAGAAAGTAGAAAAAGGAATTTGAAGAGAAAGGACAAGGCGCAAAAATAATGGTAAGCTAAAATATTAAGCTAAAAATAGAAGCATTGGAATAGTTTTTATTGTATAGCACAGGGAAAATGTCACCTTTTCATGAAACTGAAATGACTATATCCCAATGTACTGCTGTAAAAATGTACAATTGTTCAACCCAGTCTCTGACTTTGTACCACTTTGTGATCTGACAAGAATCATTCTGAAGTGTATTGTTCTGCTTTGAATTTAAATTGATTTGTTTTGTAGGCTGCCTTTTCGCTCGAGACCTCCGTGCGTCCTAAAGACTCGGCACAAGTTGGTTTGTCTGATTGTGTTAATAGAGATACAAGTATGCACACGGAAAGACATTCATTGTATAACAGGCAATTTTGTGTGCTGTGCAATGGAACAAGCTGAGCAGTTATTAGCTGGCAGGGATAATTGGACTCCATGTAGGTGGCATGACCCAGCTGTCTGCAGCAGGAAGGCCCAGAGCTGAGCGTGACCTCAACTGCTGACCTTACAAATGCAATACAGTGACCTTTGACCCTCCCCCACATTAAAGAGACAGTGTTGTCTTTCTGCAGTCAGCCAGCAAATTAGAGCACAAGGGGCAAAAGAATCTTCACCAATTCTTTTTGTTCAGATTGGTGTTACATCCTGTTGTATTGTCATTAAACTGCTACAAGAAATATCAGGAGGGTGCTTTTGATTTGGCAGGGAGCCGTGAGGGCATTTCAACTATCTCCTCCCTCACAACAACTGTCACAAGACCTATACCACAAGGACTACTACTACAAGTACTACCTCTAACTAATCTCTACCACATACATCTAGGTCTGGGTATTGTTTTTCTTTTTTTTATGTCAATACCAATACCGTGCAATATCAATTACGACTCAAATCTTTTTATTTATTTTTCAGCTCATACTATGTGAGCCTCGTCTCTGTGTCTCTACAACGTGTAATGTTAGACAGCCATTCAGCAGCAGTATTAGATCTTGCTAAAATCATACTGCCTACTTGGCTCACTGACGCTGAGGCATTGCAATTTGGTATTGAATGACAAGGCCTTTATCAATACTCGATAATTTAGAGGCAATTCGGTCAGAACCTAAAAAGTATTGAATTGGATACTCAGCCCTACATACAGTATATTACTAAAAAACAGACAAACTCTTCACACTTCTGTTTGGCATTGGTTTCTCATGGACCAAACTAAGTGTGAGGTCAACAAAAGTGTGACTCCACTTGCAAGTCATGGATACACACAGTGCTTACACACGAGAACACACACACAAAGACAGAAGGGTAACCTTACAAAGTACATGGGCATCTTGAATTTATGGTACAATCTTTCTAAAGATGCCCCAGTGTCCCTCTTGTCTCCCTCTGTGCATCTGTCACCAAGAGAGCAGGTAGGCTTCTCTTGGGGGACATTAGAGGAGAGATATCTGTCAAGACAGACTCAGTGCTCCCTGAGGCTGCCACTGAGCGACAAGCGTGTCCCCTTGCCTGCCCTCCTGTATCACAATACTGCTGTTGAGTGACTGGAAAGCCCTAATGGATGCAGGTATCTGCTGTTAGTCTAATGTTCTATAAAAGCCCTTGGCAAAAAAAAGATAAGGGGAAAACTGAGGGGAGGGACAGAATGTGTGTGGGTTTGATGTTTTTGTATGTAGGAACACCTTTGATGGAGAAGTGTGCCTGATTTGGTAGCTCATACAGTGGTGTGAAGAAAATATAATGAGGACATGTGTGTGTGTGTACGTTTAGAGAACGCATGCACACATAAGTAAATACAGGTGTGTATGTGTGTTGTTAAGTGAGTGTCCAGCACTGTATGTGTGTGTTAGGTCATTAGTGCAGCTTTAAAGGCTTGGCATCCCTGCTGAAATCTGCAATAAACCAGAGGAATTCAACAACTCACAAAGTCATCAGGGGGAAAAGAGTTCACCAGCCAATCCATGAGTGTTTCTCAATCTTGTCAGCACGCAACCCAAAAACACCCACTTCTTCTTTCAGGCAATAACAACGAGTGGTGAACTTGAACACCAAAGGATGAATTTTATTTTCTTTTACAGGATATTTTACTTGATTGTTTAGTGAAAACGCTGGCTAAAACAAAGACTAAAAACAATCTTTTAAAGTTTCATAATTGTCTTTTCTACAGCGATACTAATTGCCATCATTGTCATTCTCCTTTATCTTCTCTGCATGCCACCAAAATGATTATTTTTTTGTTACCAAATAAAACCTTTGAACTGTTGAGCTCAAATATTCTTGTTTAGTTTGTCGAAGGCTATACTCAATGGTTTACCACCAGGTCAATCATCAGGAGACGTTGAGGGCTTAAACTCAAATATTTTCCATTGCGAGGAGAACTTGTGAGCCTAAAAGAGTTGCAAACTGAAGAGAGAACACACTCCAAAAAAAATTTATCTGAAGTTTGACCAAAAAAAAAAGTTTTATAGTGTCTTATTCTCTGGGTTTCACATGCTCGCTCACATGGACCACCCTGATTCATCCCACCCCATCTTTCATTTCACAACCCAAATCCCTTTTCCTTTTCACTTCATCCTCTCCATATCCTCCCTCATCCCTGGTGCGCTTCTCTTTCTTGCCTGGCATTTTTTTTCTCCTAACCTCTCCTTGCTCTCTTTTACTCACCTCCTCCTCTCCCTGTTGTCCTTTCCTTGTTTACTCCACTCATCCATCTGGCCTCTTTGAAATGTGCCCAAATCACATAGTTTTTTTCTTTTTGAAGTAAGCTTTAGCCCAATAACCTTAAAAAAAAGAATTGTCTCCATTCTAACTATATCTCCATCCAACCCTCCATCCACAGAGGTTGAGAGTATCCAAGAAGGGATGTGTGTCAAGAGGGAGGGAGAGAGTATGGAGGGAACAGGGGGGATTTAAGAGTATGAATAGTAATTGAGAAAAACAGAAAGGTGGCTGAGAAATGAAAAAGGGAAAAGTGAAGGAGAGACAACAAACAGAAGATAGAGAAAGAAACTGTGGATACAAAAAAAGTTGAGGGACAAAGAGAAGTGACAGATTGCAGATAGAGGCAGAGTGGATGGCTCAGACCTATTGTTTCAAGCTAATTTCATGGGATCAAACCAAAGCACAGCCCTAGACACAGAGGGAGCTACAGCAATCTGTTGGGAAATCTCCCCTCTAATTGGCCCCATGGAAAAAGAGGCCACCGCCAGCGCACCGCTACTCGCCCTTGATTGCTTTACCTCCCCACATAACAGGCTGTACAAGCAGCTAGGCCTGCCAATCAATTACCAATTGACAGCATAATTGCGACTAATACAAAGGCGTACAGGGTTAACAGTAAGTGATTTATGGTGTTGCAAAAATTTGTCAGTTAAAAAAACAACAACATTCTAAATAGGGCTTTCACTGTCAATCAGTCAGTCAGTCAGTCAGTCTGAAACACTCCCACATTGGGGGGAGAGGATTGAAAACAGGGATTGACTGTGTGTGTGTGTGTGTGTGTGTGTGTGTGTGTGTGTGTGTGTGAGAGAGAGAGAGAGAGTGAGTGAGCGGGACAAGAAAGGAAAGTGAGAGGCTTTGTTGTGAAATGCTTCATAATGAAAGAGTGCAGCAGCTGAAGGAGGAGAGTACAGACAACTCCATGCAATGGGTTTGCAGGCATCCTCTCTTTGTCCAACTCACACCTGCCCATCTATACATCAGTGTCTGTCACTGCAGTGCACTCCACCTCTCCACACCTTTAGCCCCCCCCCACACACACACAGACAGACACACACAGAGAGACAGACAGACACACACACACACACACACACACACTTTCAGTATCCCATGAGATGAGGTCATGGTTGGAGTATCTCTACTATGGCCATGCCAAAGAACAATGCAGCTTACCCAATGATAATAGAGATCAGTGTGTTTGTGCATGTGCTCTGTGGAGGCTCCATGTACCCGTACCTGTAGTTTTCTTGCATGTGTGCAAGAAAAATACACAAGCAATAGTCCTGCATCGCCTCAATTTGCCAAACAGTTGTGGTCAATGAACTAAAATAATGCTGTAGCAGCGGCGGGAGGGAAAACAGTAAACATTCACTGTATCACAAGCAACATGTCAATGGCTAAAATCAAAAGCGCTGATTTAATAATCTTGCGCATAGAGTCTGCTCAGGCTCGACAGTGGCGACAGTCAGGTTCTGGTGTGACTCATTATTTCCGAGGCCTCTCATATGTGTCGCATTAGGAGGAGACGACAGACAAAACGGAGCTCTCCCCTCGTCTCCTCCCTCATAGCTCATCTGTCCTAGTCTCCTCTTCTACCTCATCCCCTGTTGCTTGCTGTTACTTTGTTTTTACTCTTTGGGTTTGCATGTGTCTATTGTCTCCTCTTTCATCATCTACACCTGACTCATTGATGTTCCTACCTTTTGTTTGTTTATATGTCAGTCTGCTCTTTGTTCTTGCCCTCACCCCTCTCTTTCTCCATTTTCATCTCTCCTAACAATCTGTCCAGGGAATTAATCAGGAAATGTGTCTCTTCATTTACTCATCCACTGCAGATTTGTCAAATGCACCTATAACTCTCCTTTTCATGTCCTTGATTTCTTATCTTCAATCCCACACATTTCCTCTGCATCATTCGCTCACTGTATTGTTACTATTTTGGCAGAAAACAGAGTTTTGCCTGGTATCTGCTTACCCTTGTATTGTTTATAATAGGGCTTGGGTGGCCCCGCTTTCAGATTGCTAAAACCTTCCCAGTCTGTAGGGCACACCTTTTGTTGTCACCTCTCACTTTATCTCTTTTGGGTGATGCTGAGACTGTGTGCAGTGTTTAAAACTTTGTCACTTGAGCCACAGGTATTCCTGCTGGTAAATGATCCTTCCCTTGTCCTGTCAACACAAATACTGTAAAAATACAAGTTAAGAAAATGAAGAAAGGAGCAAGGAAGAGGTGAAGTGGATGGCGGGAAAAGACCTGTGTGAGCTTGGACAGCCAATAACAAGAAGCTGTCCAACAAGTCTGCCTCAGTGAGTGTGTGTGTGTGTGTGTGTGCGCACGTGTGTGTGTGTAATGATGCGTGTGTCCCTGATGACAGGCACTCTTAGTGACTTACAGTATGTGTACGTGTGTGTTATGAGAGTGCATGGGAGATGGGAGGAGATGGGGGGGGTAAGTCCTTCTAAATATGCATCTTAATGGCTGCTCTGTTCCCACCATTCACAACGAGTGATGGAGGGAGCGAGGGCTGGAGAGGCAGAGGACGGGGAGAAGTGGTGCTGCATGTTTTCAAGTGGGCAGCCAAGAAAAGGACGCAGACGGAGAGACAGCGAGTTGAAAAGATAGAACGGTGCAAGCAAACGTCAACAAGAGGAAAGCTATGTAAAGAGCCGCCATACCTGACTCCTTCAACCGTGGCCCCATTCCACAGTGTGTGACACACACACACACACACACACACACACACACACACACAGGCCGCAGCAGCAGTAGTATTAAGGGGCAGAGTGGAGAACTAGCCTCCTCAGGCAGTAGCTGTTTGTCGCTAAATGAAGGCCGGCATTCTTTGGTTTCCCAGGGAGCTGGGTGCCTGCCAGTCCCCTGGCCACTGAGTGCCATTTTATTAAGAACAAAATGGAGCCCCTATGAAAGGAGCCCAGCACTGAGCCTGCACAGGTCTCACTGAGCTGAGCCTCGGCATAAACAAACACCACCTTAAAGAGACAGGCTGGCAGAAAATGAGAGAGACGGCAGGGCCCCTCTAAGAGATACAAACTGCTTTGGGCTTGGCAGTGGCTGTTATTGATAAGCAAGAATCACCTTACAGAGGTAAGGTCCCTCAGCTCAGCTGAAAATTGCAATGATAAACAAGTTCCTCCTTCAAAAACTAACTGAGAAATGATGTTTCACAACCAGTAGATTGCTTCTTGGAAATAATAAGGTACTATAACAACATAATACACAGATGCCATCTTCAGTAAAGAAAAGTGCCTGTAACTGACCAAAGTCCCCCCTAAAAAGGTCTATAAAGAGGTCTACAATGAACATGTCGTTACAGTAAAGGACACTGAAAGATGGTACTACTTGTAGAATACTTACTGTGATAAATCCAAAATTAGCCAGTATTTTGTCCTTTGGAAATTTCTGTTGTGTTTGTGTTTTGGCCTGATCAACTGCCAACTTTGACAGCCAGGCCGGGTTGCCAGATATAACTGTAAAAACGTAAACCCAATGCGCTACAGCTGTAACGTTAGTACAGCCATGAAAGCAGCAAATAAACAAACAGGATCAACGGTGATAGATTCTACCCGACCTATAAAAAAAACAGCATGTTTCTAACAGCTGCGTGATCAGAGACATAACAAGCCCCAGGTAAATACTGTATTGGAGATGTTTTGAGATGGAGACAGTTTAGAGCCCAACAGGACGCTGAGTTGGCTAAGCATTAGCTTCAGGATAATTTATTACAGCTACTAGGGACTGGCACTTGATGTCATTTCAACTTCTGTGTAGCTACTTAAATAGAATTATATAGCTAAAGTACCTGAGTTGGTTATCGGAGGACCAGGCAAGCGGGCCACGGTGGTTTACAACGTGTAACTTGTTCAGCGGCCGTAGCCAACAACGGTGAGTTATTTGAAGCCAAGAGAGGAGGGCTGTAAATCGGGAAGAGAGGACCGTGAGACTGCAGTGTGTTTAGCAATTGTTGCCGTAATTCTAAGCCAATTGTGTGTATTTCAGTCGGGTGGAAAAGGACGGTAAGGTAGTGGTACTTTTAACGGTTCCTATTGTAATTCTAACCCGAGGAAGTTTGTCTGTCTGGCGTGTGGAGAGGACAACGAGGTTGTGTGGGTCCTACTACCCTGGAAATCCAGATTTCTCGTGAATTTGACTTTGAATTTGCTCAGCGAGTTACTCTGGCATTGAGTAATGCTCATTCACTCCGTGTATCTGATATAGGCGAGCCAGAGGCGAGCTAAACAGATGACGACAGTTTAATCTACTATAGCTGGTAGCTAAGCGTATGGGGCTCTGGATACGTCACGTATTGTTTTGATTGGTCTTAGTGTTATTTAATTGTGTGCAGTGAGATTTTTAAATGCATGTTTGGTGCTGACCCGCGAGATGGGTGACTTTCATTAATCAATGCCAGACCCTTAATCTTTGGGATTTGGGTCTGGATTTCCTAGGCTAGGGTCCTACTGTAATTCTAAGACCAAAACGTGTGTCTGTCAGAGGGTACAGAGCTTGGAGTGAGCACGGGCTTTTATGACTGTCAATATAGCCAGAATCCAATGTTAGCTACTCCGCTGTGCTGTGCAGTAATGTCTGGCTTTGTGAGACAAACGCCTAGCAACATTGTTGTGGATGCTCCAGTCTCAGCCTGGCAACCAATGTGAACTTCGAGTCTAGGGAGGTGGGGGCGGGGGAGACGACTCTCTAGAGTATTTTGAATTTGTACTGCAGTAACTATTTTAAACACTAGCTGTAAGTATTACATATTTAATATGTTCTTTTAATTTAATTATTGAATTGATCATTATGACTTGCAAGCACATACTTACGCATATGCAAACCAAATGATACAATACACAGACAGACAGATGTCTTGCATTTCATTAGAGGAGATATTTATTAGAGATTAGTGTAAACATACATGCGTCATGCCAAAATGTCACAAATTCACAGTATAACCAGGAGGGGTTAGTAACACAGAGTGTATGCTGAAGCTCACTGTCAGTGTGTGTGTGAGAGAGAGAGAGAGAGAGAGAGAGAGAGAAGAAAAAAAAAGAGAACCTCTCTGGTCTGGGTATACAAGTGCACGAGAGACAGTGTTTTTCTACAGTATGTGTACATCAATGTGTGTGTGTGTGTGTGTAAATATAATTGTGTTTGATGTCCTGCTCATATTGCATATTGTGAAAAGTAAGACAAGCAAAAATGTCTTACCCATATTACA
This sequence comes from Etheostoma perlongum, assembly GCA_026937815.1. NCBI lineage: Eukaryota > Metazoa > Chordata > Actinopteri > Perciformes > Percidae > Etheostoma > Etheostoma perlongum. The sequence continues at coordinate 13,794,610 of CM049391.1, read as the reverse complement.
GTACTGATGAATAACAAATGTGTTGGATTATTTTCAATGTATGACAAAAGTTGTGGAAATAATAGTTTGAGACATAGTTCGATGTGTGCATCATTGCATTGCTGATTTTTTGCATTAATGGTACAATAATTCTAAATTGTACAATGATCTATTTATTTATGTAAATAAGAATGCTAACATGCCCCCTCTCCCATCTATTCATACTTTTCAGTCACATGATCACCATGGATACCTGGCAGGCCAGAAACAGTCTTGCAGATTTCCAATATTACAATCAATCAGCTATTTAGACCATATGTCACCAAATGTTAATATTAGACATCATTAAAAGATTAACATACTTGGAACTTGTGATCCGTACACAGCACCCACTGAATCCGTCACCTTACACCTCACAAAAAATGAAAGCCTATAAAAGTACAAATAGCTATCCTTTTTTAAGAGTGGATGGGTTAACAACGTCATATGCTTGGTGAAAAACAGGAATATCTACATAATCAAAACAAAGGGGAGTGTTCCTAGCTAGCTACCCACTAACGTTTGCTAATCTGTTTCGTGTGATGAAGTCTTCATCTGAATACGTAGCGCTACACCCTGCCTATGCTAAAATGTTATTATATAAATGATATCCCGATCATTAACTCAACCCATGTAGAAAGACTAATAAAGCGTGTGTGTATGTGTGTGTGTGTGTAACTTGCAATAAAAGTTGCTGTCTTTTGTGTGTTTGTGAAGTGACGAGAGAAACCGCATGACCATTCCACCTTAACCCTTGTGTGGTGTTCAGGTCTGTGGGACCCGTTTTCAATGTTTGCTAAAAGAAAAAATATGCTATTTATTATTTCTTCTAACTCACTGCTAGGAAACTTAACTGTGTCCTCCTCCTACTGGGCCTGCTGTGTGTGTGCGTGTGTGTGTCTCAGGCGTGTCTATGTGTCTGTGTGTCTTTGCATCTGTACAGTATGTGTGTGTCGGAGGCTGTTAGTTACGTTTACGGTTAGTGCAGCCAATCACACAACAACTATCTGGCATGTCGTTCTCACCTCAAAGCACCAAATATCGTAAAGTAAAACTGGCAAGATGATTATCTTACTAGGTTCCGTTGCTAGGAGACTGATGTTCTTGCCCACCAGCTAGTAGTTTTGATGTCATGTGCAAAATATGAATTGCCTTGCGATCTTTGAAAGGCTATGACGGGGCGGGGACGGGATGCCGATGATTTATTGTTGTATGTAACAAATACACTAAAATCAATACCCAATATTATCTCTGTCCTGGGGAAATATGATAAGGTGTCTGGCTATCAACTAAATTTGTCTCAGAGCAAGCTATTCCCTATCAATACGAAGGCTCTGAGTCTCTCATACTCACACCTCCCGTTTAGAGTTGTATCAAGTTCTTTCAAATTATTTTATTTATTTATTTACCTTTATTTAACCAGAAAGAAAACTCATTGAGATTAAAAATCTCTTTTCCAAGAGCGTCCTGGCCAAGATAAACATAAAAATACGTGGGTGTGACTCTTGCAAGGAACATGTCAGACTTATTCAAATTGGATTTTAAGCCCCTCCTTGAGCGCACCACGGCTGACTGTGATAGGTGGTCGCAGCTTTCCATTTCATTAGCTGGTAGAATCAACATACTCAAAATTAACTTGCTTCCCAAATTTATGTTTTTATTTCAATGCATCCCAGTTTTTATTAAAACGTTTGTTTGTTTTTACAAACTTATTAAAATTATATATATATATATATATATATATATATATATATATATATATATTTATTAAGTAATTACCCACTTCATTTGGGATAAAAAAATCCAAGGATAATTAGAATATTTACAATTGCCAAAACAGAAGGTAAGGGACTACCTCACTTGTTATAATAGTTACACAGTCCCTTAAAATATGGTCCAACATAATGCAACAATTTGGATGGCAGGGTTGATTGCGTCTTGCATCTCTGTCCTCCAACCATTTTTCCCTAATTCTATGGTTGATTCCTCATTTGATCTGTGATAGCGCAATGAAAATCAATGAAAGATCTTTTCATTGATGGAATATTCCCTTCCTTTGAACAATTGCACATTAAATTTAGTCTGCCACAAAATCAATTCTTCAGATTCCTCCAAATACGCAATTTTATTAAATCCAATATATCATGCTTCCCCACACTACCAAACGTTACCCCTATGGAAACTCTGTTCACTTTTGTGTTACATCACAGGGTCAGTGGGAAAATGCCTAGAAGAAAGTACAGCGTCAATATGCATTAGACATGGGCTTGTACAGTTCAAGGTTCTACATCGCCTTCATTATTCAAAAGTAAAACTTGCCAAAATATATCTGAATGTAGATGCTACATGTGACCGATGTGAACAGTTTCCCACCACGTTGGCACATATGTTCTGGCTTTATCGTAAAATACACAATTATTGGAGGTCTATTTTCCATACAGAGATCTAATGTTGTCAGAAAGATGATAGCTCCAGATCCTTTGACTGGTATGTTTGGTATCTTTGGAGATGGAAGTCCTCTCAGGGGAGCTAACCGTACGGTGGCAGCCTTTATAACGTTATTACCACAAAGACTGGTTCTCCTTAACTGGTAAAACCCACAGCCTCCCGGTAATATTGTCTGGTTTAGAGATGTAATGCAGCACTTGAAACTGGCAAAATTAAGATTAATACTGCGAGGCTCTGCCTTTAAATTTGAGAAAATGTGGCCTTCATAGTCTATGCTGAATCTAAGTTTAAAATCTCCTCTCATGCGACTTTTAGTCCCTAGTCATTGTCATTATAAGTTTATTTAGATATTTATTTATTTTATTCATTTTTTACACTGCATCAATTAATCCTTTCATATTGAACTGGTAAGCAACAGTTATTATTTTTCATTTTATCATTTTCATATTTATTGAATACATTTCTTTATTAAATGTATGCACACAATGTATGTGTATATTCATCTATTTTGTGATTTATTTTTTACAATGCGAGCATTTAAAGTAATATTCAAGACACTGTTATAAAGCCCAATATTGTGTAATGACAGAGTCATACTGTATAAGAAAATAAAATTAGAAGAAAACATTTTTCTGGTTTAGCCAAATGCTTAAACAGTAGAAGCTTGAGTTATCTGTATTTTCCATACATTTTTAACCCTAAGAATGAGTGACAATTATCTACACAAATGGAATAATATCCAAGGAAACATGTGTTCCCAAGGATCTGCATATCAGTACTCCCCTTCTCAATCCCACACACGCCATCAACACACACACACACACACACACACACACACACACACACACACACAAACACAAAGCGTATGATGGGACCACAGCCAACATCTGTCTTTGATATTATTTAACTAACCGCTTATTGTGGGAGCCCACAAGCACCACGGATGGCGTCTAGCGCTGTGTGTGTGTTAGTCTACGAGTGCACTTCGGCGTCCATTCAAACACTTTGGCAAGCCGCTGTTGTGTTGTTGCATCTTTCAGGGGTTGAGCTGTGTGTGTGTGCGTGCGTGTGTGTGTGTGTGTGTCTGCATTTCTGAGAATGTGACTGCATACCAGCGCTCAATGTGTGTTTCCACAGACATGTGAGAACAGTGTGAGTGTGTGCGGTGGCTATCCCCCTCCATAGTGAAAAGCACAGCCTCAAACCACATCAGAGAGCATGTGGGAGACAGAATGACAAGGCCAGGAACCAGCCAGCGTCTGCCTGCAGCCACACACAGACACGCTCACACACTGACAGACACACACACACACAGACTTTCATACTTACATACACACACACAGACATACACATACATTTATCACACTTACTCATCTACTTATTGACACACACTCTCCTACACACTCTCTCCCCACACACACACACACACACACACACACACACACACACACACACACGCATACGTTTAACAACTGTCATTACACCACTAGTCCTATCCAGTGGTCACCGTTTAGGCCAAGGATGCAGTCTGCAGCAGAGGGAGATGTTTGTGTTTGCATATTTTCTCACAGACAGACATTGACTGAGCAGAGAGCAAAATAGGCTTTCTACTGTGGATTTGTTTTAGCATTCTGACATGGTGCAACTGTCACTCATTGGTGTGTGGGATAAATGAAAATAAAAATATTTGAATTATTTATTTATGTCCACCTCACTGGGTACAGAAATATAGGGCATACAAGCAATAATTAGCTCTGAAAACAAGATAATTAGGGACATGTACACATGCGCAGCATAGTAAGCACAACCCGTATTCTGACATGCATGTATGCACGCATTCAGTGTTAATCAATACACAGACAAAATATGCACACATTCATTTTAATGAACAGACTGACAAACACATATTAGCAGCAAAGAGACGCAATATGGGTATGATGCAGGTTTGCCTTGTTACACATGCACAAACACTCTGCTATTGCCAACGAAAGACCATTTATACAATTTCTCACGCTGACACAAGCCCACACACACACACACACACACACACACACACAAAGACGCAGTGCAAGTGTAGATCATCCATGGGTCAGTGAAAGCTAGAAGCGGTGTTTTTCCTTGCGGTGGACACACACATCAATTTAAAGGAAATTGCTCGCCCCATTATTGGAAAGTGTTACCGGAATGTCAATTAAGGGGGAAGTTTTTAACCTCGCACCACACAAATAAACAGTGCACCCCGCTCCCCCTTATTAAAGGCGGTGTCAGCGCAGACAGAGAGTCTGGAGGGGGTAGAGGGGAGGGAAGGATGGATGAAGGGAGAGAGGGAGGTACGGATGGAGGAAGGGAGGCCCGGGAAAAGGGAGAAGAGGAGACAGGAGATTTGGTGCTCTTAAAGAAAATGCTTTTGGCCCTCCTTTTGTGCCCGAGGCCCTAGACCCTGAGAACCACTCAAAACCCGGGCTCTGGCCCCAACTCAGGCCCACTTAAGGTTAACCTCAACAGGCAGGGATCTGTTTGACAGCTGGTTGGATCGTGTAGGTGCAACTGCAGCAGACCAATTAAGGACAGGTCAGCGAAGGGAAGGGAGGACAGAAAAAAGGGGGGCCACTGAGATAGAGGTGGGAGGGGAGGGAGGATGGATTGGCAGATGGCAAGAGAAGGACTGGAGCGGAGAGGTGAGGGAGAGTGGGAGGAATGATGTGTATAGGGTTGACAGATGTGAGAGGAAAGATGTAAGGGAGGGAAGAACGGACATGCAGGAAGTATGCAAAGAACAGATGTGATGTTAGAGGTGATAGAGATTGATAGTGTTTGTGTGAGTGTTTTTAGTGAAGAAAATTTGGGAAAAGGAGGAAGAGATAGAATGCATGCAAGTACAGAAGAATAGCTGACCTTTAAAAATAAGAGAGAAGAACAGCAAGAAAGAGATAATATGAGAGACAGAACAATCTAACAGAGTACTCAAGTATGACGTTTACATGTTGCAAACCTATTTCTGAAAAGACAGATAAAGCTCTCTAATGAGCCCCTTAAGGCTTGACTGTTCTCTATTCTCCATGACCATATCAGTGGGCAGCAGAGCATCATGGATTTATACCGGAGCCAGGAGAACGATAAAAGGTAAATCTCCCCTGTATTGGGAAGTTAGAGGAACACGGCATTACATAGCTTGTTTAGAATGGTTCTAAAGTGGCCTTATGTCCAATCCAGAAGACACCACCACACCTGACCATCAGGTAGTAAAACAGCTCAATAAGGAGCCTAGAGAGATAAGGTCCACAGATTGAGAATTGAGCACTGACCTCAGAATGATCATCAGAACTATTAGCAGTGAAGCAACAGACTTCAAACAGGTACCATACATCTACTGATGCTTTACTGAACAGAACCTTCAAAAATGGGTGGAATGGCTCCAGGTGATCTAAGTCTGTGAGCTCATAGGCATGTGAAATGCCTTTGCATGGCCAAAGTGTGAGCCTCTGTTCAGAAAAGGGCTTGCCAAGAGCCCCATCACCGTAACAGACCGACAGCTGCTGTAGTTCGCGAGACCACAAACGACACAAATGGTGCAATTCCTCCGATCGCTTTGAATGGAAAAAGAGCCCGAGTCCCGATGAAATAACTCCTGATCAGAACTTTAGAAAATAGTGAAATGTCAAGCTCAATTTGTGATAAATATATTTCTATCTGATACAGCAGCGATAAACACATGGTGCCTTCAATTTTAATAATGGTGTAAGCTTTTTAGTTTTATATATCATTACATTTATATTATGGTGATGTCATTGTGATGAAAACATTTACCTGAATTTTGAGAAAGATACATTTCAAGGGGAAAATCTCTGGTTTCTAAGAGAGCTTTGAGCAGCACGGGAAGCTTTCAGTGCATTTCTCTGCAGAGGACAGAGGTAAGGCCTGTACAGGCTTTAAGACGGCAAAGCCAGGGTAAATACAACAAAAGAATTCAAAAAGCTAGCAAGTACAGCATTTAATTCCACTGGACCAAATATGAAGGTGAAAAAGTCAAATTCTTCACAATCACAGAAATAAAAAATAAATAAAAAAGACAAAGAAAAACCTAAAAAAATCAAAAATTAACCACGGACTCTCCATCCTCCCCCACCGAGCATAACACCCCCCTTAATCCCAGAAAATATTCAAATTGTCTATCATCCGGTAGTAGGAATGTTCCACCCTTAATTCGGCCTTAACCAGTCCTTCCGGAACCAGGACTGGCTCTAGACTACGAGGAGAGGAGAGGAGAGGAGAGGAGAGGAGAGGAGAGGAGAGGAGAGGAGAGGAGAGGAGAGGAGAGGAGGAGGATTACTATACATCATCATTAGTGTACTACTGACTCCAGAGTAATCCTCTGCAAAAGCTTTATATATTTATTTATATATAAAGAGTGGGAAAAGAAAGGGAAAGGGAGGGGGAAGAGAAAGAGAGACGGATCAGGAGAGGAGCAATTCTGAATCTACATAGTTAATGAAAACCATTTCACTGGTTACCAGCGGCAACCAAAGTGGCTGCAGAAAACATTCCCATGCCATTCTTGGTCTGCTTTCAGTGAGCGCGTGTGCGTGCACGTGTGTCAAAGAGAGGACTAGTGGAACAAGCACATTCAAATGAGTCGTATTTTTCTCCCTGTTTTTACGTAAAATAACCAGACTGTGGTTTTCCTCCTCAACCAGACTCACGTCCATTAAACCAGAGCTACAGCCTTGGAGAAACACAGGGAGAAATAACAGGAATAGATGGAAAATAGGGATTAATGAAAGAGAAGTTGATTGAAAATGGTGATGAATTATGTGTGATAGTGTGAGGTGAGGTATTCGAGTATGTGCATTTAAGTATGTACAAAAAACAACTGTAACCAACCTAACCATAAATACGCCTTTCCAAGCCAGACCATTTGAGTCTAAACCTAGCTTTGTTTCTAAGTTTCACCACTGCCATTAGTGTCCCAAATTAACTTTAGCCACTGATCATCAGTGAAATCACTTTACATCAAAATTCCATTTTAGTGTGGTCTGTTTATTCACAATAATCATTTTTACAGCATTATTCATCCTTTTGTATTAGAGGCGGATGCCTGACGGTAAAGATGGAGGGTGAGAGAAGCACAAAAGCTTACGACCCAGACTCAAAGCGGTGACTTCCTTACTTTATGGGTCTTTCAGCCACCACTTCACAGCCCTGATTGCCAAACTGGAGTTCAGCATAGGAATGCTCAGCAAACAAAAACACCACTGTTTTTATTTTTACAAAGTAGCTATGGGTCTGGCTTCTCGCTCTCCTTTTTTATGCCTGCTGCTGTGCATTCCAATAAAAGTCTCCATAGATAATGAATGTTAGTAGGCCGTTCACAGCCAAACCTTAGCTCCGTTGGCAGTTATGACTGTCCACTGTGGTGTCTGTGCATTAGTCATCTCAGGATGAATGAGTCACTGGAGAGAAACCTCAAGCACCACCCAGGTAACAATTCAGCCACACACACACACACACACACACACACACACACACACACACACACACACACACACACACAGAGCACTGAGATGAGCGAGGTGAGGGATTGTAAAGCCGGACATATATTGGGTGGTGTTGTGCTGCCACCATGTGGCCAGTATAAGGATTAACAGAGCATGCCAGAGACATGCAGCCGCAAAGCATAGAGAATATTATCCAAGGTTTGGAGTTGAACGACAAAAGTAAAACGAGTCATCTGTATGCAGAACATATAATCAAGACCCAGGTGACAGATTGTAGGCTGGACCGCCGCTGGTGAGTGAGCCGCTACACTGATATGAATGTGTAACCTTATTATCAAGGCACCTAAATACTAGTGGGACACCCCTACAGGTGTTCTCTTCTTGGCTGATTAGACCTCTTCTGGGGACTGTGTGGGGGCGTGTACACCTCCTGATTCTCATGGCTTACACCTGTTAGAGCAGGACACCTTCTACCTTTATTATTTTAATTTGCGCATGTATTTGTTCTCAACATAAGCAGATTATTAATCAGCATGAGAGAAAATATGTGTGCGTTCTTTAAAATAGGGTGTGTTGGTTTGTCAATTAGAGTATCCAATCTATTCAATTACAGTAACAACCAGACTGCAGACATCTACCCTAACACATATGGCTGTTTTCATTACAGCTAGATGATAAAGACCCAGTGTACGCCATGTAGGGTAAATTGGAGGGGAGCAGGTACACCAGAAAATAAACTGAAACACTAAAACTCATGACAGACGACAGACATTATCTAGTAGACAAAGAGTGCCTAAAGATGGGAAATGAAATACCAGGCACTGCGTCAGTACTAACAGAACACATTGTTTTCAATCCTCCCCCCAGATTTTTCATACAGGCAATTTGGGATTTTAGTTAAGCTTATTTGTGTGTTGCACAAATAAGAATAAGCTACATGTAAATGAGAAAATCCACAGTAAAGCAGAGCTCATCTGCTGTTCTTGGGCAGCTAAATCAGCCTTCCACACTGCTAGAAATGTGGGTATCAACACTGTTAAATACAAGGACAAAATCCTGTTTTACAAGGGAACATGTGAAGCTAATTTGCTTGCACTGCAGAAGCTAAATCAGAGGTGGTCATATAGTCTTTAGTATAACAATATTACAAATTCATTCTTTTCAAAGAATTCCCATTCAAAACATTCTTTTGTTGTAGCTGCTAATGGTGATTAAATCAGTCAGCAGAGATATATACATTAGAGTGCGGATCGGGCCCGGATTTTTCTGTCCGAGCCCGGCCCGCGTCCGACAGAGCAGTAACCGAACCCGACCCGAGCCCGACAGGCATTAAGATATTTCTGTCCGAGCCCGACCCGAGCCCGACACAGTTAAAATCGCATTTGTTTCTCATACTAATGACACATGTACGTTTGTTTGTGTGGAAAGCCGCTTTTATTAAGCAATTGTAGGAAGGCATTCGGAAATGTCACAGCTGACTTTCCTTTGTTTTCAATAGTTTTAAAATCTCCTACGGCCAACTTCTTTTTAACATCTTCCATCGTTGCGCTGCCACATGTAGCTTAATACGCACGTCTTTCTTGGTCACAGCACACAGGAAGACGGATGTTAGGGTAATATTTGACATTTATTTTAAGCTGTTTTAAATTCAAAATGTTCAATGCCTTATCGCGCTGATGTGACCGAGCCCGACCTGAACCCGAGCATCCTTTCTAAAAATCTGTCCAAACCCGGCCCGACCCGTCGGGTACCGTCGGGTCCCGTCGGGGCTCGGGTCGGGTATCCATCCTCTAATATACATACTTAGTGAAGTACCTTGGCAGATGTGCTGAGTTTGTCAAGCTAATAAGGAGTGATTAGCCAAGTGACCACAGGACTATTCAACACCAAAACAGTTGTTGTTGTTCCACTTCTCATTATCTTTATGGCGACTGTGAAAGAGAGAGTAACTGAATGGGGCAGACACGGAAAAATGAGAATGAAAATTAGGAAAGACTGATAAAGACAGTAAAGATGATATGTCTGGAAGGAAAATAGCTAGAAGGAGTTCTCATCACCATGCCCTCCCCTGACTCCACGTGGGCCGGCACATCATCAGGCTAATTACCCCAGTAATGACTGTGCTAATGCTGCAAAGGCCTTGAGGCATCCGGTTTTGATTGAGGCCACTGGAAGTTGGCCAGCTCAAGTGAAAAGTGGAGCTCTCAAACTGCTGCAAGGGCGCCATTCAACATCTGTCATCCCTGACCTTTCAGTGGATGTGTCCAAGTGTGTACTTGTGGGTGTCCAAGAGGTATACACTGTACAAAAACAATGACATTTTCATGATAAACTCAACAGGACTCCCACCCCCACCATGGACCCTTAGCTGTCATTATACTGGTGTCTTGCTATCAACAACCACTTCACCTTTTAATGACTGTAATCACAAAATTACGTGGCTGTGCACACTGAGGACCTCCACTGCACCTCCCTGCTGTTATCCAACAGCACCACCACAAATACACACTACTCTAATAAAATATTCATCAGAGTTCTGCTTCCATGTTACAATTTGAAGTGGTAGTAGTTCACAATTAGTAGTTCACTTATATAAATATATAAATATTTTAGAATGCATTTCTTATCGTTAAAATTATCATTAGAACCATAATAAAAATGTTTCTACAGTCTTTTGGTTCTTAAGCTATCAATTTTAGATAATTGGTGACAACTGGTAATATTTTGTCTAACTCTATCTTTTGAGGTGTTAGATGGGGTTTGCATGCCACCCGAGGATGTATCAGATGGTGACTTGGCCAATGGAAGGCCCCATGATTTATTCATAAAACAACACATTGCGCCCAAAAAGAGGTTTAGCCTGTATCACAAAACTAGTTGAAACAGACGGTAAATAAACAACTTATCTGCTGTTGAACACAGTTGAGCCCATTTCAAACTGTAAAGATGCTGCTCATTTGGTTTCTAATTCTCAAGACAACTAAAGGAGGTCTTTCTTCAAAGGGACACCATGGATTCTGTATTCTTGGATTTCAGAAGTACAGAAGGTACTTTGTGAGCAGATTGTCAGTCTGGGTGGAAAGCAATTGCTTTGCTGAAGCCTTATTGCTACTCATGGAAATCTTGGAATAGGTCTCCGCAGTCCCTACCTCAGGTGAATTATTTCTGCTAGAGAGGAAAATGTGCTGGTTTACAAACATCCGGTGGTAAGAACTGACAGTTCTGTATCACTTTTAATTCTGTTCATTGAAACCTTGACAATGCCATTTGAAGTATATGATCTGTATTTACGCAAGATGTACGTCCGGCCTCTTTCTTCATGTGTGCGATGTGCATGCTTATGAATGATTATGTGTGAGCTCACTCTGTGCCTGATTCCTGACAGCAGATTTCAAACAGAGACTTAACCACAGGGAACAGTGACATATCTCTTAAACCAATCCAGAAGACCCGGAGCTCCTTTGACCAAAGCAACATGCTGAATATCATTCGCCTCATTGGACAAACTGGTTACCACTGAGCTTCCTGGCAGTACGCTTGCATGGGTGGAAGTACGTATCTATGTACATGATCTGTTTGAAATTCATCTTGTGTGTTTCCTGTGGGTTTCTGGTAAATCAGAAACATGAGACAAACAACTATTTGAATTACTTGGTTTATGAAAAACAAATTAAAGAAACACTGACTCCCCTTGATTCATATAATAGAGACACTTTATGAGTCATCTCGCAAACAGAGAGTGAGTCAGATGGAAGTGCTGCAAATCAGCACGAACAAAGCATTATAGTTTTAGCCATTAAATCAAAAGAAATGATACGGTGTGTGATTATGTGGTTACTCATCTGCGTTTTCACACACAGACACGTTCATACATAAATAAAACTCACACACACACACACTTATAGAGGTAAACAGATTTCCACGTAGTTATTGGCACTTGCAAACTCATATAGAATAAATCCAAAATGATTAAACTGCATTATGTCAAGATATAAAATCATGATTGATGTCTGTGTATTTTGATCATTCATATGATTCACATCACCTCAGAAAATGTTGCCAGTCTTTTATTAAATGGATACCTCCTTCAGGTATAATTTGTCATCATCTCAAGGTGCTTCCAGAAGCATCAAGGTGACTTTAGATCTGTGCCAAGATGCCAAACCAAAACTGCGGAGCAGTGTGAGGAATGAGGTGTGACTCGACTTGAAGCAAAGTGACGTGATCAGACGACAAATTGTTTACAACATTGTTTACAGCGTCACAACACAGGAGGAGGTACTGGCTAGATATATACCTGATAGTTAAGTCACACAGACTGAACCTACACAAAGACAGGCCGACACAAAAACAATGCTATCCAGTCTTACAGAGATTTTTGTCTATGTAGGAGTAGCTGTGTTGTCAAGTGGAGAGTCATTTGTTTTCGTTTCGCTAGATAAAGCAGTTCCATATCCTACAAATGCCATTAAGGCTTTATAGCAAGAGAGGTGTTAGCTTCAACACAGTAGCTATGTTAAGGAGATGGGATGATACTGCTATGGTAGATAAAACTCAACAGCAATGTTTCTTTCCAGAAATCATGACCTGGTTAAAAAGATAATTCACAGACCTGGTTGTGAGCAGTTTTATGTAGGAACTATTCTTTCTAATGAACTACGCCTATCAACCGTATCACCGTGCAGAAGGAAGCATACTACTGGATGAGGGGCTTATACTCGTGACTGCGTAAGATGTAAACGTTGATGGCGTCCTCCTCCTCAGATGAGCTGTAATGTTAGCTCAGGTGAGCTAGCAGTATTGGTTAGTTACAGTTACAGCTCAGCCGAGGAGGATGAGCTTGTCGTCCGTGAGTATGCTTTTTTCTACACGCTGACACAGTTAGGCAGGTGTAGTTCAGAAAAAAGAAAATAGTTCCTACATAGAACTGCTCACAAGCAGGTCTGTGAATCTATCCATCTAGTTCCATCATATCCGAGAGAAGACAGACATCTCTACGACCAAGATGTCCTGCGCTACTTGAACCAAAACAATCTTTGATGATTAATAGCACTACAGGTAAGAGCAGTGGGTTAGGTTGCAGTTGTTTTTGTCACTTTTCATTAAACAAGTGGTGCCTCGAAGATAGACGAGCAACAATGAGCTACTGTAAATGCATTCATAATCAACACAGCTGCATTTGTACAGAGGAAAGAAAAAGAAAAGAGATCTACGTAGAAAGAAGATAGGCAGCATAAATGACATACAACATAAAAATACATTTAAAAAACACTTCTACTGTGGAAAAAAAACAGTGTCTTTCTCCCTAATTTAAAAAAAAGTGAAACTTGTCTCTGATAGGTTGAGATGAAGTGCTGTTAAGGGGAAGATCTGTTAATATGTTTTAATGTCTCTGTCTGTTTGCCGGCAAAATTGCAGTCCCTGTGGGCCCGCACAAAAAGGGATGTTGAATCCATCACCATGTTTCACATTGTGTAAGAGTGTAAAGCGTTGGAAATGATCCTGTTATATCACAGCACAGGAATAATGCTTTTCTAATACTGCCTCTAATGCAGTGTGCTATTATCAGACAAATTTGCTTGACATCTCACCCCAAAACACATGCGGCAGGTCATCAGGTCCAGTGGTGTCCCCATTGCACCAACAGAAGTGTGATAAAAGTTTGTATATTACACTTTTCTTTCCTGTCTTTTTCAGTTTAGTGGAGGATCTCCAGGTCTCGCCCACGAAGTGCTGCAACTCCAACTAGGCCCACAAAATATGTCAAAAACAACGTGATGATGAATGAAAAATCCTCCCGAGCTCTGCCATGTGAATTCCAATTAAAATCCAGGTTATTCTTTCAACTACTTGAGTCTATAAACTGCTTCTTAAAAACGTTTCCCTCAGCAGTGCAATATCTCCTTTCCAGCCACATTTTAGACCGCATGCATTCACATCCAGAACTATCCTAAAACAAATTCTCCCACCAGACTATCCCCTACCTATGCTGGTATCCTGCTGCCCCTGTGACACTGGAGAATCAATTACAAACTTCAGGCTGGTAATGAGGTCTCCAGTTACCTGATCCAGTGACCAAGGAACAATATAGAGGTCTTTAATCTTTAATGCAAATTCACCGAGCCTGCTGTCCATGGCTGGCATCACTGCCCCCAAAAGATACAAGGAATAAGTGTATTGAAATTATAACAAAATATAAAAACACTTTCAAATTTTAGATCAAATCTAAATGAACATAAACTAGTAACACAAGTATTAGTAATTAGATAAAATATAGACAACTAGGTCAGGGCCGAGGAGTTTTAGAAGCTGGAAACCAGCATAGCAGCTTTGGGTTGTCAAAGTGGACAGCTTGAGTGACCATATTTTAATTGTTGAGACTTTATAACTGGAGTAATAATAGACATGTGTAATTATACCCTTTCTTTCAGGGATATTAATGATAACTTGACTGATTTATTAAAATATCTTAAAGATAAGAGGGGGTAAGAGAGATTGTAAGAGAAGAACAAACAGATGTGAGGTACAGAGAGACAGAGTCATGCTGTCTTCATTTGAAAGCTGCTTTAAATGTCAACATGATGGGACATTCTCGCAGCGAGTAAGAAAACTTAAGCCATGTTCTACTAAATGATCATATGTACTGTAGCAACCTCTGAAGGATCCCCCACAATCAGAGATGGGAAGTAACAAAGTACAAATAGTTTTTTATTGTACTTAAGTAGATTTTTTCAGATATTTTTACTTTACTTTACTATTTATTTTTGTGGCAACTTTTTACTTTTACACCTTACATTTGAACACACATATTGGTACATTCTACTGATTACATTTTACAAAACTGGCTCGTTACTTTAGTTTTGTACAAAAGGTTGTCAATCAGCTGTGATTGTGAGTGGGCGGGCGCGCACGCCACACAGAGACAAAATGAGAGAAAAGAAAAAGAGACTAGCTGTCCGGAGGATAGTCATTTGAGATCGTGTGTGTGCGTCTTTGAGAACTGTAAGTCGTATAACTGATGTTGTCAGTTCATTCAAACTCCTACCACGTTTGAGTGGGGATTAAAATGGAAAACAAGTGATCAGACTTACAAACTTTCTCTTCAGCTTGCCCTTGCTGCCACGGGTCGGCTTGCCCTCGACTGCAGTCGCAGCGTTGTAGTCCGAGCCTATGTCCAGGTGGTCATCTGCTGAGACGCTCTTGCGGAGGTAGGCAGCTCGCGCCCGGAAGTGGGAAAAGGGCGACTGGGAGCGAGGGCGGGCCTCAGCGCACCCACCGTGGTCCGGCTCATCTTCGTCCTCCATGTCATCCTCCAAACGCCACAGCTCCCCTGGAGGAGAGCATATGTGAGAAAAATGGACAAATGGTGTGAGTAGGGAACCATAGGGAAGGAAACGATAAGAAGAAAGAAAAAGGAAAAGAGAAGGGTTGACAATATATGAGAGCAAGACAGATTGGACAGACAATGAATATTTATTTCTACTACACAATTATTGCAAACTGTGATACACTGACCACTAACATAAAAGATTTCCTGACTGGAATTACCCTTCCTTTTAAAGTGGAATATTTTACACCCAAACATTATTCTCAGCCTGACTCCTTAACAACTTCAATATAATTACATACGCTCAAGAGACAATGGCGTTTTTTTTCCAGCTCTGACGTGATTTGATGGCTGAGCTTCCACAGTCACACAACAGAGATAGATGTTTGCTGTCTGAAAGCAGCTCCGCTGCACTAATTACAGCGGACTTCCATCGCTCTGCATTTGATGTTTGGCAGACACCCTGTCAGAGTCCAACGACTGACTAACAACACTTATAAAACACTTACTGGTCTTGCATGCATGCTGGGTAAGCTACAGAAACTTTGTCCATCACACAGAGAGACATTGACAAGTAATTTCCAGTGAAAAAAGCCAAAATAAAGGCTTTTTTAGACCATAAATATTGTATATTTATACATATGTATGCCCACATATAATTCTAGTAAAAAATGTAAATTAAGCCCAGTGGGATGTAAATGTAGAAAACATGAATCCATAAAAAGTTCTGTAAATGGCAAAGCTCCGCTTAGAGAGGAGAGGCTTACCCCCTCGGTACCGCCTCATGTGTGAGGCGAGCGTGGCTGGTTGTCATAGCAGGAAACCGCCGTGACCTAACGCAACACACGCTCAGAACGTCGAAGGTGTGTTGCTTTTGATTCTCGGCATGTGGCTGTTACCACAGCCAGAAGACAAATTAGTTTCAAAAGAAGCTGGAGACAGCAAAAAAAAAAAAAAACGATGGCTAAAGTATTTATTTAAAACACGGCAGGTTGGCTCAGGACACCCCCCCGTCTTTCGCTAGCAGTGTAGATGCAGTAAATAGTGACGATTCTCTACCAATCAGTAGCCTTGGGTGATGGCAGTAGCTCAGTCCTTAGGGAGTTGGCTTGGGAACCAGAGGGTCTCTGGAGAGTACAGAGTGTGGACTGCAATGCACTGAACCCCCTCAGCCGCTCAGGGTGCTGGTCCAGCACTGGCCGCCCACTCACTCTGACATCTCTTCATTAGTGCATGCATACGTATTTCAGGCCTGTGTGTAATAACAACAGGGCGTACATTTTAATTTCCCCATTGGGATCAATAAAGAGTATTGCCTCAGCTCGCTTGCAACCTCGACTGAGATGGTACTAAAAATGGTACTAAAAGGTACTTTTTTCATAATGGAAAACCAAAAAAGGTGAGTAGAGTCAAGGCGAGTCAAGGAGGTACCATGCAGTGGAAAAATGCCATAATTCCACTGTGCTTAATTTGAGGCCATATCTTTTACGTAATTAAAAATAATGTAAACAAAGTATTAAGAACATTGTTGTCAAGTGCTAGTAATCTATGTTTGTTTTTTATAGTTGGATCATAGGTTAGCTAACATAGACCAACCAATGCAAAAAGATGTAGTTTTAGACAAGGTGTCGAGCCAGCAACATATTTTACAGCCTTACCCACCAAGTGTTAGGAGTGACTGTCCAAGGTTTTGTCTAAGTTGTGTACTAGGACTTGTGTAAGAGAAATGTATATGAAGCCCTAGAATTTCCTAGTCATGACCCAGTTAGAGCCTTTGACACCTGCAGCGGTGCAGGGTTTGAATCCAACCTGCTGCCCTTTGGTGCATATCATCCCCCATCTCTCTCCCCCTTTCCAGTCTATCCACTATCACTGTAACAAAGGGAAAAAGCCCCAAAACAGCAGGTTTTGGTAATAATGTTTTTGTGAATGATTTTCAGTTCAACTGTCTGAGCAGCAGCCACAATGTATCTGCATCCAAATAAAGACCAGGGAGCAATGCAAGTATGTCACTAATATGAAATGCTGCTTAAATTTATGAATGAAGTGTAGCTGGTATTAAACAACTTCAATTTAAAAAATGAAAATTTCATCAGCACTAATGGAGAGATTAAGAGAGAGAGAGAGAGTGAGAGAGAGAGAGAGACAGTGGTAGGTAGAGGGAGGCAGCATCATGGTCGATGACAGTGGTTGCTAGGCAACACGGGGCCATGTGAGAGTGTCTCTCAACATAGCAGCAGTAGGGCAAGGGAAAACAGACAGAGGGTTAGACACAGACAGAAAAAGTGAGGACATAAAATGGAAGCACTTGGGCTAAATAACACAATCACAAGGAACGGTAATTGAGTCAATGATCATTAGAAGTAGTAATTGTAAAGATGTATCGCTTTAGAGCAGTGATGGCTGGGGTTGTGCTCTTCTACCAAAGGGTTCTCATAGCTCAAATATGAGAGATGCTGCGACAGTGGAAGGTAAAGAGAGTTGGCAGGATGAAGAGAGAGACACAGAGAGAGAGAGAAAAATAAAGCTTTTTAACTTCTTTTTATTCAGGTGAACCACTGCATGCTCAAAGAAGTGCCTAATATTTACTGAATCTAAGCAAAAAGCTAATTTTTCCTCAGGTTTTTGGTAGTTACAGACAAAAATGTTGAGCTTCCCATAATATTTGGATTATAATATAATATTCCCACTTGCTCTTGTTGTTTTGATATAAAACTGTCTGTAAGATTCACTTTTAGGTTGCTTCATTTGATCATTTATGTTGATGTTTATATATAGTCAAAATGAATTTTGCTGCATGGTGGCTGTGGGGTTAGCACTAAAAGAAGGTTCTGAGTGACTGTGTTGTTTATTACATTGTGAAAAACGTGTTGGTAAGTAGAGTAACGTTGGTACCCCGTGTGTTGCTGCCTGCCTCTCTGTGAATCCAGTGGGACATTGGTTTACTTCAAGTGAAAGACTTAGCCTTATTTCAATAAGTTCCTGTTCTCTGATGTTTGTTTCTTTTTAAAGAAGACTTTGTAAAGTCGCACCTTTCTTTTCTCTCAAAAGCTGTGCGTTTTCAGGAAGTGGAGTTCTGAGGACATGTGCGCCTCTTGTGCAAGCTTCTCTTGCATTAAACATCACATGTAAGCATGATTATAAAGCAGCATTTTATCTTATTCCAACACGGGAAATGTGACAATTCTCATCCATCTGGTGGTGGTGGGGAGCTTTGATCAAGTCGACATGAGAGACATCTGCAGTGACAGTCTGCTGTTGACTCAATGTGTGTCAGTGCGTGAATGAGGTGGTCGTATAAGGATGTTTGATGTAACAGCTCTTGGCTTGCTGACAGTTGTCGGATGGTGTGAAAGGGTCGGAGAGAAGATTAGTTTACAAATGACCCACTTTGTAAAAGTGTGAGAGCTGCTAGAAGCAGAACCATCTAATGTTTCATTATCCACTGAGAAATTATGAATGTATAAAATATGTATGTAGGTCACATTTGAAGCAGTTTGAAAGCAAGCTCTAGCAAAGGTTTCTTATACCTTTAGAAATGTTCAGAATCTATTTATTTTTTACTTTTATCTGTATGAATCATAGCATTATATACCAAGACCTACTGTAGGGTTTCCTTTCACATAAAATATTCACCACCTGTAAATGTTTTCACCCTAAACAACCCGAGAAGATGAAAGAACCACACAGATAATAAGTTGACTGGTGCTGTTGTGGTAAACACAGATCTACCATTTTATCTTTACCTGCAGGTGGCAGAGTGCAGGCCTTTGGGTGGCTTCCGGCAGTGGGTGGGTTCTTCCTGCGAGGAGGACTCCCACCAATGAGATCAGATTGATGGACCCTGGAGATTGTAGGAGACTGGGGGATGCTGGGGAGAGTGCGGGACTTAGCCAGTATGGGTCTCTGCAGCTTCCTTTCCAGTGACCTGGTTGGACAGGATAAAAAGTCAACTACATGGAGTGTGTTTCCAGTGATTATAACAATAACAGCTGATAAGCATATCTATGAAAACTACCCCCAACACTGGAAGCAGATCAAGTAATCTTTTAATGGTCAGTGTGAACAGGAGGAATGATTACAGCACCTGTTTCAGTGTTAATACAGCATCTGTTTAAAGACTGTTAACCTGTGACCTTTAAGCTATTACTGTGCAATGCAATACCAGCAGATGTATACACACACACACACACACACACACACACACACACTCCCACGGGACACCGGTCAATAGCCAAAATCACAAGATCGGCTTAATAACCAATTGGTGACAAACCACAACACGGTCAGAAGCCTGCATATATCAATAATAAGATGTGAGTTGGTTTTGTATGTAAATGATTTAATATATTTTAAAGGAAGACAGAGAGGGGTGGTGTTTCACCATTGCTGTACAAATAGAAGCAACACCCCATTTGACTGCAGTGTTACTAACACAAAAGATTGT
This sequence comes from Etheostoma perlongum, assembly GCA_026937815.1. Taxonomy (NCBI): domain Eukaryota; kingdom Metazoa; phylum Chordata; class Actinopteri; order Perciformes; family Percidae; genus Etheostoma; species Etheostoma perlongum. The sequence goes on along the minus strand of CM049391.1, from coordinate 13,774,875 downwards.
TTCCTATCCTAGATTGCCAGTACTACACAACAGATGTGATTAATATTAAATATGATCAGCCCTAAAATCTTTGTGTCTCATGAATAATAGAACAGCGACAAGCCCTGGCAATACAATAAGTCTTTGCAGTGAAACCCCCCCCCCCTCCAACGCCAGCTCTGATCAGCCTAATGTGACCAAATTCAATGAAATGTGGACAGCATTAGAGACATCAGTCAGCCTGGGAGAAGTGAAAGATGTCTGCATGACCTCCAGACAGAGTCTTGAGTGACAAGTTTTGGTATAAAACAACGAAAATCTTTCAAGGACATGCAAGCTGAATTCCCCCTGGCTGATGTATCCTGGTGTTTTCAGTGAGATTTGAAAAAAAAGTAGTGGGCTGATATTACCATATAAGATTTATTTGTCTCATTTTGATTTTGACACAAGAATCAGTGGCAGATTAGGACACAGTATACAAACAAATTCATTTAAGCTGTTAATATACAAGCAGAACAGTGAGTGTGATTATAGTATCTATGTGTATGTGTGTGCCTGAGAGGTTGCTCAATCTTCACATCACATATTCCTGTTTGCTTCATCATAATTGATCACCCCAACACCCGCCTTTATTTTCCAAAACCATACATGCTTTGCTTTCATTTTAAAGTAATTCTTTTGCCGATAGTTAGATGAGAAGATGGATATCTCTGTCATGTCTGTCAATTAAATATGAAGCTGGAGCTGAGAGGGTATTAGCTTAGCTTAGCAGTAAGAGTGGAAACAGGGGGGACAGTTAGCCTGGCTATGTCCAAAGGTAACAAAATATGCTTACCAGCACCTCTAAAGCTCAATAATAAACATGTTCTTGTGTGTTTAATCCATACAAAAAACTACAAGTTGTAGTTTTAATTATGCGCTGGACTACTACTATAGAGGGGACTTCATGGAGTCTCTGCTAGTTGCCTGGCAACTTCAAATTGATGACAAGACTTGAGTTATGCAAAGCTAAGCTAATCGTCTCTTGGTCATAACCTTATATTAAACAGATCATTTAAGCTGATATGCAATACAAAAGCATGATTATATATAAATGTCTCATATGTCACCAAAGTGGCCATTATACTGGCAACTCTGGCAATAAATATGCACGTTTCATCCAATGAGTATAATCATATATAATCAACATTAGGTGATTAGCTAAGACAGATATATTAGCCTGAGATCATATCTAATCTATGATATGCTTGATTTAACAATAGCAGATTATCAATCAGTAATTAAGGAGAAAATTAAATGCTGCATCATCATTCAGTGGAATATGTACTACACATTAAATGGCAGCCTCAGCCTCCTTAGTGCCATCATTAACATCGTTTTACAGACCAGTGGCATTGAGTTAAAACTGTTTGTGTGAAACACACTTTAAGTCCCTTGGATGTCTGGCTCAGGATGTATTTTCAGGCCTGAGGCTATTTATCACTTGGGAGCTATCAGGTAAACCCACAGCCAGCTCTAAGTCAGCACATCTGCAAGCTAGAGAAGTAATACTGACATCTGGCTGCTGTCAGCTAGTAAACTACTCCCCTGATAGAGAAGGTGGTTGTTGCAGTTGTGAATATTTGACCACGGATCAGAGAATCCCTGGATGAGATTTAAAGCAGAGACATGGAGGATCAGGATTGTCTGATGATGAACACTGCTCTTGATATCTAAATATCAGAGGAAGAGCTTGTAGCAACAATATGCATGCCTAGCACACATACACACACATACGGTAATTGAAACAGACAGGTATTTTACTCCTCTGAAATCCATTCTGACTTGCATGAAAAAGCATTTGCCTGAGGCGCACACACACACACACACACACACACACACACACACACACACACACACACACACACACACACACACACAAACAAACTCCTCACAGTTGGCACAAGATGAAATAACTCAGGGTCCACCGCTTAACACACGCACACACATAACCACACACATGCTCATCATGATGGTGATAACACACTGGGCTGAACAGCCAGCCCAGGCCACTTTAAACAATTTGGGCCTCACACATTCTACAAACCTGTTGCTAAGCGACTCTGTCTACAAAAACCGGAGGAGAGGAGAGGAGAGGAGAGGAGAGGAGAGGAGAGGAGAGGAGAGGAGAGGAGAGGAGAAGTTTGCTTCCAAGCAGCAATGTGAATTGTGTGTGTTGCAACTTTTTTTGTTGCCAAATTTAGTATCTCTGGTGCTGCAGTTATGGAGACAGGAGGAGACAACTCACTTTCTTTGGTAGAGACTGTGTGTGCAACAGCAGAAATATTTGACAGGCAAAATAGCAAAAGGATTATAGGATGATGGTGTAATGGTGATGTGTATACACTCTGAGTTAAAATACTTGCCAAACAGGATGTTCATTTGAAAAAGCCCACATTCCAGCAAACCAGCAAACACGTTTGCACATGCGTTTGAGAACTCCTCTTTTGGCTCTTTGGTTTCCACCCTCCATCTCTTTCTCAGCTAATGCTGTAGAGAGAACTGGCCATGGTGCTGAATCAACTTGTAAAAAACACACACACACACACACACACACACACACACCCTTTCACTTACATACTGTACCCAAAATGTGTATCTTTAGATTAAGATGCAAAAGACTTCCAGTTCCAATTTTAAACTATTTTAAAATTGAACACAGACTAAAACGATTCAGTTTAATGATACATCTTTATACATACATACATACATACATACATACATACATACATCCTTTTTATCTTTTTCTAAATCTAATCCTAAACATTCTGCTACTGTTACAGTGTTCCATTTCTTAATGTGATGTTCTTTTGAAGCCAGTTAAATAGCACATAGTTATTCATTCATAAGCCAACTGTACTGCTTGGTAGCAAGCCATCCATTACCAAGTTCTTTTCAGTATTACTGGGTTCTCACTGTGTTTGCATGCAGATGTGTGTTTTGGGGCTGATGTGTTGTTGACTTTAATATTTTTTACATTTGTTCTCATCTCTCTTTTGACACTTTCTACTGTATGTCTTATTAATCTCCAAACCCCAAACTTTCATTTCACTGGTTGTACCACCCCATGATAGCAGAATTTATATATCTAAGTGCTGAGTAGGTAAGACTTGGATAAGGCTCGGGAGGTTGGGAAAAGCAGGACTGGCCATAAGAGGAAAAAGACGCTAAAAAAGGGTATGGATGGATACCATGTAATCAACCAAAGAAAATCTTGGTCGTGAAAATTTTGACTAAAAATCGACTGGGGGGGGGGGAGATGTGCGGAAAAAAATGCTAGATTAATTAACTGTACTGTCCTGCAGTACTTGTCCTTGTAGGCTATTTGCAGTATATTAAATCGTTTTGGACCTAATTATTTTGCACTGAAATGACTCGTCTGTCGGCTCTGACAGCGCTGCATCAGCCTCATATCCTGAGACATAACGTCCACAATTCCTTCCGTGATATTATTTTTGCGTTTGGATGATAGAGGCTTAACAGAGGCTTAACATCCGGTAGTTATAAAACGATGATTAGACTATGAAATATGCCAACTCTGATGTGTTCATACAGCCTACTCCAAACAGACAGGGCAACTTAACACAGACAGGTTAGCTTACCGTTTTTAGGTGATACGCCATGTTTGTAGTCGAGCTGCGATATGCAAACTGTTGCTTGCAAACTTTGCATTCGACTTTTTCCGTTATCTATTTTTGTAAAATTCTGCCACACTGCCGATGTCTTCGACATGGTAAAGGAGGACTGACTGTAAATTAAACACTCCCAATTAAATAAATATTCGGCAAACCACTAAACCAAGGCTTTCTAGAACTTTCTTCAATCTGTCTCCGTTGGGTTGGGCTAATCCAAAAAAGTGAAAACAAGGGGGGTGTTCTGAAGACAGACTGTTACCTGTGAAACAGGGGTGCTCTGTATACACCCCCATTAGCAATTAGTGCTTTCCTGCCATAGACCGTAACGGTCTATGCTTCCACCTGATGAAATTAACACGGCAAATAATCGACCAATCAGAATTTTGGTCAGAACGTCTCGACCAATAAATCGACCAGTCGACTGGGAGGTTACAGCCCTACTGGAGATTGAAGCAGCTTTGAGCTTATTGACATTCAGGAGCAAAGGTCATGCCTCGCAGACTTATTCCTCTACATTACAGTAGATGGACCATAACTTGTTTTTATCAGACTCATTCATCATTCATTATTGACTGACTGACTTGTCACCATTCCTATGGCTGTATATTAGAGAGGACACAGTGATTGTCTACCTTTTTGTAAAATAAAGTGCTAAAATTACAGAAGGGAACTTAATAAAATCTGAATTTGAACGCACAATAGGGAGAAATTTCACATTAGAATCATCACAGCAAATCAGAAAAACCTAAAAGGATGTAAATATGTGAAAACATAAGCACAGCTGGGCTGCTGAAAGCAAAGTTATGGAAAAGCATGATGTCTTATGAAGCTGTAAAAAAATAACGGCAATTCCAAGTCATATTTACTAGTAGTTCTATAGCATTTAAGGTGGAATTGTGTGGGTTTTATTGCAACAAAGAAAACTGTGAAGGTTAATATTGGCTAAAGTTATAATTAAAAGGTTACAAATATCTCAATGTAATCTGGTATAAGAGGAAATTTGAGGGCTTTAAGGCCAATGGGGGCAGAAGTACAGTACAATGTGAGCTATTGGCAAATCTAAATTTAGGCTAATGACATGGGGCGTGACAATACTGGAATGTTAGAATATATAATGGTTCTTCCTGCTCCTATTCAGAAAACAGAGGATGCAGACCTCAGCTGTCCTGGTCCCGCATCAACACACAGACCTGTCGCAACTGTGAAGGCTCCCAAACCCCTCTGGCTCCTTCTCAGTGGATGCCAGAGCACAGAGGGAGCATGCATGAGAGAAAAAGAGCCGATATAGAGAGAAAGAGAATGACACAAAATAAAATAAAACAATAGACTGAATGCTAATTGCAGCTCTGTGAAACAACGCAAAAAGTTATTAGAATTTAGCAAAGCCACAAAAATTAAGTTTTAAGGGTGTGGTAGAGGGGATCGTGGACTTGCGGCATTAAGATTGTCTGGGAAACACCTGGATGCTAACTCTGTCAATCTGCCCTTGAGCAAGGCAGTTAGAGAAACCCCTACATTCCCTGCTGGAGTCTCTCAGTAATGGACAGTAAAGAGTTGTGGTTGCCACTGGGAAGGTCCCGGTGCCAATGTATCCTCCTTCTCATCCACATCACATGCAGCATATCAACTTTATCCTTTCCACCTCTATCTATAGAAAAGCCTCATTATTCAAGGGTGCGTCATTTGGAAGAATCCATAGCCTGACAGCACACCACCACTGCACCTCTACACTTATGTAACATAATGGCTGCTCACACATGCATACAGACACATGTTTACATGCACATACACACACAGGCAACTATATACAAACACCTACTGTATATGCATGAATGTAGATTGACTTTTATTTTAAACAATGTTAACTTCCTCTAATACATATGTTTTTTTTGTTTTATTCACATCAATAAGATCTAATGAGTAGTGGCCGGGTTGGTTCAGTGGGTAGCAGGTGCACATGTACTTTGGGTTTTTATGCCTGGATCCAGGGTTTGAATCCGACCTGGGACGATTTCCTGCATATCTTCCCCCTTTCTCCCCTAGGTGTCCTATCAAATAAAGGCAGGAAAGCCCAAAAAAATCTGAAAGAAAAGTTGTAATGAGCAAATCAATCAATTGTGTCTAAAACACTGAGATACAATGTGTGATGTACAAAGAAGAACAAAAATCTTCTAAAGACACAGCATGTAAACAAGCCCATTTTGTTGTACAAAGGAAAACACATAGGGACGTGACGATGTATGTTTACAGCCACAGTGACAAAGTGTGCCGTGCCCCCATTCAGCCTGACATTCCTGTGCACAGAGACAGACGTACACAGACATACACACAGGTTACCTGGCCTCTGCCACAGTGCAGCAGTAACTGCCTCTGCGCTGCGTGCTCCTGCCCACCCGCAGCTCCTCTTGAGACTTACGGCGATTAAAATAGTCTGTGAGTTTCCCAAAACTCGCCATCTTTTCCTCTCTCTGCTCACCTCCACCTCCCTCTCCCCTCTCCCCTTTTGCCTTTTTCCTTTTGATCAGTCAAAAAATGTTTCTGGTCGTATTCTGCAAATCTCCTCGTTACAGGACTTCCCGGCTTGTGTGTCTTCTTCTGCTTTTATACCTAGGTTGGGCGGCGCGGCGTGGCATCAGCAGCAGGTCCAAGTCTCCCTGCACTCCCTCATCCTTTTGTGCATGGCTCTTAATGTGCAGACGAGCCAAACACCACTCTGCCTTTCTCTGCCTCTCTCCTCTTTGGAACGCTTGCTATGGCGCGCTGAGCTCACACACTGACTCTCTCAAAATAGTAACGTTTGTAACTGCAGGAGCACTGCCCCCTCACTGGAGAGCAAACAAGAAGGAGAGAGAAAATGAGAGAAAAGAGAGAGAGAGAGAGAGAGAGAGAAAGAGAGAAACAGTGTGTGTGAGATAGAGAGAGAGAGAGAGAGAGAGAGAGGGAGGGAGGTGGTAGCTCACCAATGGTCTTGTGTGCTGGAGAAGAGCTGTTGGGGGAATTGGATGCTATGATGCTTGTATCTAAGCCCACTCCCCTCTTTCTCTATGTGTCTCTCTGTTTTTTAGCGCGTATTGCCTATGTCGTGCTTGAATTCTTTCATACGACCATTAGGGCTTTTGGTGAGCACACACACAAACCTACAACCAAAGCAGGAGAGCAGGTTTTAATGATTGAGCTTTGTGTGTATCACTCTGTCGGGCTCTTCATCTCTCTCTTCTGTTCCTCCCTCCTCTCTCTGTCTCTCTCTCTCTGTCTCTCTCTCTCTTTGCCAGATTGACCAGACGGTGCCCTCTATGTATTTGTCTTGTCTTTATCATTCAGAACTAGTGCACTGCCCGTTGAAAATGTGCCTTTTTGGAACGGGCTGATTGCTTGGCTAGAGGGATTGCTGCTTGTAGAATTCATCAAAACCAATTTGTACTCCAAAATTACTTAGAGGAAGACCCCAAATCACTTAACTGCCCCGTACACCCCATATACCTTACTACTATCTTACTGATTTACCTGACAGAGAACATTGCAGATTTAGAATATAATCACAAAATATCACAATAACGATGTGGAGTAATCAGACATTAGCCTCATGGACTCATGGCAGTGTGCTACCCACCCGGCCCATTATGAGAGCTAATCAGCACATATCTGCGTTAATCAAACACCAGAACCGGAGTGTGTGTGTGTGTGTGTGTGTATTGTCTGTTGTAAAGCGTTCTGCATGTGGCGCGCAGGTTACCTTCCCACCAAACACGCCCCCCAAACACGGACAACGATGTGACTCAGAAACAGTTTCTGGTCGCCTGCCTATAAGTGGCTTCACGCTCTGTCTGCCTGTCGTCTGTAGCTGGTTGTACATGTGCGGGATCTGAAACGTCCTGAAATTTGGGAATTGTTGTTTGTTTATTCAAAGCCAAAGACAGTCCAAAGTAGTGCTACTTTGGACATTCTTGTGAGTCTGAGGTGTATTTCACATTTTAGCTGCCAAAGCTCTGCTGTTTTCGGTCTCTGGTCTGCTCAGTCAGTGACCAGTGTGAGAGGGGGAGCGGCCAGCGGCTAGAGCAGCAAAAGCTCTAGTTTGTGTGCTTCTTTTAAACTTGGCACTGTATTTACTTGTGCCCGTAGCAAGACACAAGTCAGGTTTGAAATCAGTTGGACAAACAGTTCAAGAGATATGCGCATAACACACAGACAGACAGAGAGACAGACCTTCCTAGATATAAAAAGGATGGGAAGCAGCAAGGGAAGAGAAGAAGAAGGGAAATATACAAGGAAAGGGGGAAGGAGGTATTGAAGGAGGGATTTTTGTGAAGAGCTTGTGTGTGTGTGTGTCTGTGCGTGTGTGTGTGCGTGCGTGTGTGTGCGTGTGTGTGTGTTTGCGTGTGTGGCTTCCTCCCACACATCTAGACACCATACTTTTTTATAGAATAGGTGTCTTATTCTCTCTCTCTTTCTGCTTTCACTGTCTAGGCTAAATCTCTCGGTTGCATCCTCCATTAGCCTCTTCATCCCCTCTAGCACGTCTCCCTCCACATGCCTCCCTTTTCATTACCTCTCATCCGCCCTCTCTCCCCTGTTCTTTCCTTCCTTCCCCTCTATACGCACTCACACTTGCAACAGGCTCTCTAAAGCAGCCAGGACCTACACTTTAAAAAATATGACTAATAAGCAATTATCAAAATAGATGCTAATTAGTCATTTCCAATTGGCAGCTGTGCATTGAGCTACGCTGCAGTAATGATCAGATACTGTGAAAACAGGGAAAATATATATATATATATATATATATATATATATATATATACATACATGTACATATATATAAATAAAGAATAATTCTCTACTATTAATAGAACAATTTGAAGTAACGCCTGTAAAGGAATTTGTCTCAGCAGAGATTTAGACAATTTACAGACTATGTGTATCTGTGTGTGTGTGTGTGTGTGTGTGTGTGTGTGTGTGTGTGTGTGTGTGTGTGTGTGTGTGTGTGTGTGTGTGTGTGTGTGTGTGTAATGCAGTCAATGTTGTGTGAAAGGTGTGGGCTTGGTGAGCTTTGCAGGTTCCTTCGCTAAAGAGTTCAGCTTATCGATCCGCCTCTGCCGTCTTTCTCCTTCTGGATCAAAATTCTCCTTTAGTCCCTCCCTGTCTGTCATGATTTGCAACACCCTCCCCCGAACGCCTATTAATCTGAGAAGCAGGATGGTCTGACTACATTGCCCAGGAGGGATATTAATCTGTTGAGTCCCTGGGTAGAAAGAGCAGGGAGAGAGAGCGAGAGAGAGAGACAGAGAAAACCAAAGAAACAGTGATAGAATTAGATGAACACTGTAATATTTATGGATTTTAAAGCCGCTGCATTCTTTATCCTTGCTGACACTATTTCACCATAAATCTGCAGTGTTACAGCATGTTACACATTTGCAAAACAGATATTATGTACCCACGTCCTTTGCTGCTGCACAGGAATACAGACAGCATCAACAGCACCCCAGTGTTTCCATTTTCTTCAACCATAGAACATGGGGAACATAATCTAGATGCTTGAGACAGCTGTTTTGTCTACAACATTGCTGTTACCTATAATAATAGAGGCAGTGAAAGGCAGCTAGAAAGATACACTCCATACACCTAGAACAAAATCAGCCTATGTTTATGGATTAAAAATACTACTTGAATATTCCTACTCTGGCTGATTTGTTGTCTGTTTTGAATAGATGGGGAGATAGGGACACAGAAAGAAGGAGGAGTTGGGAGACAGAAAGAGCTGGAGTTCAGAAGATTGAGGAAGACTCCATGAAAGTGAAAGAGCGATGGAGCGAACAGCACTGAGGGGAATTTACCACCACAGGGAGGAAGAGCTGAGCTCAAACTACTGACAGCTCAGGCTTCTTTCTGCCTTTAGAATGCATTTGGCGCTAAAATAGTTTTGGCTGATGAATAAATCATGAAGTGCTATTTTTTTAGGGCTACGCAAACACAAAAACATCCCCACTTTGGCAACATTCACTTGAGAACCCAATACTTGAGAGGCTTGAAAAATGTTTAAACAATGATTTAGATTTAAATACATAACTATTTATGACTTATTTATTAAGTCAGCTGTCAAACCGTGTGAGGTGGCTAATTCCATTCAGGTTTTAGAGCAGCAGGTTACTGCCACAGGAACGAGATTTGTATCAACACAGAGGTGAGGCAGGGCAACATGAAACTGTTGACAGACACATTGAGTTACTTTGTAACTTTTTTCTCCACAATATAGTTTCTGTTTCCCCCGTCGTTCCTGACAGCTCTGTTGCCCCCTTCTTTACACATGTCACCAGTTGTTTTTTAGTTGTTGTTTTTTGACAGACAGGAGCTTTGCAGAACTGGAGTTTCTAGTGCAGAATGTGATGCCTTACCAGCATTCACCACACTGACGGTGCCAGGGCACTGCTGAACTGGGTCCCTCTGGTGGTGGCCAAGAACACTATCTGAGTAGTTTTACCTTTGTGTCGGACTGGATAGAAAAACCAATAGAACTAGTGTCACCATTGGTTTGGACATCCGCTACCCCACCAGCGGTGGCCGCATGGTTAAGTGATGTTTTATTTTTTCTTAAACTAGAAAAGTCAAATTCACATTGAAAGGTTCGGTCCAGAAATTTTACTTAAAATGGCAACCCTTTGTGACGTATTTTGAGAATCTTAAAGTACTGCCTGAAGTATGAGACACCTTTTTTATTATTTTACTTGTACTTGTTTTGTAAGTATGTTTAATGTAATTTTGATGCATAGCTGTGAGAATGTACATTAATATCATTTAATTTAATTTTATTTATTTGTATTTATTTTACTATTATTATTATTTATTTTATTTAATTATTTTTGGTGGTGGTGTGAACGCACTAACTGCCAAGAGTGGTATGGGAAGGGTGGGTGAGGGTAATTTTATTCCTGTTTATTAAAAAAGAAAAACTGGGAGAAATGTATTGTTTGACATATGTAACCTGTATTGTGCAATTCCTTCAATAAAAAAAAAAAAATAAATAATAATAATAATAATAGTGTCACCATTAAAGCACTGATGAGTTTTACACTGTAAAATGTTCTGTATAACTTGGGGACATTTGTGTACATAATCAAGTCTAGGGGATCTTAATCAAAAATGTTTGATTATGTGATGCGTTTATGTAAAAACAAAAAAAATAAGCTTAAATATCAATATTGGTATTATCCTCAAAAATCCTGTATCTGTCGGGCTATTACGTGCACATGGAGCATCGTGCAATGAGTGTAAAATCAATATCGACACTGAAGAGTGGCAATAACTATTCACTGCAGACACCTTGCTACATCATTCCTCTCCAGCTGAGAGAGAAAGACAGTGAGCCATGAAGAAAGTCAGAGACAGTTTAAGAAAGGTCTTCCTGTAATTACTGTGGCGGCAGCACTCAGCAGCCTTTCCTACTGCTATTAGTCAGACAGGACCATTCGCAAGACACACACACACACACACACAATCTAAGTTATCCATAGTAAAAGGAACACCATCATGTTGGAGCACACCGGAAGAATCTTTAACATCCTGATGGAATGATAATCAGCCTTTTGAGAATCAGCTGAGCTAACGTTAGCAATCAAACAATCATAGATGGCTAAAGAGTTTGAAATGATTTTCATCTTCTGTTGTTGTTTGCAATGAGAAAAGGTTATTATTGTATGGATTTTTTACAAAAAGGAGGGTCTGGCTATTTCATACAGCATTCCGGGATGAGAGAAAAAGGTTCCCTGGTTTATTGGCATTCCTTTAAACCAATCACAATCGTCTTTGGCGGTGGAAAGCACCGAGTGGAGCCACGGTGCCGCTACAAAGTAGACTCGGGAAGAAACTTGTTTTTGTTGAACGTATAAGTCAAAGTTAAGCGACTTTTTTTGTCAAACGTAAATAATGTTGTATTTTGGAAAACAATGATCTTCAGAATAATAAGTCCACACAGCTGAAATTGACAGTCCATGGTACTGTGCCACTATTGGGACAACCTTATACAACCCAGACATTGTTAATGCTATTAGTTACACCTGCACTTCTCCTGTAACAAGGAGCCAAAACAGACAAAAGTCAAACTCTAAAAATGGCATTTAAATCCACTTTGAATTCTTGAAGATCCCAAGAAGAACTTAATGTTATTCCTCATGCAATATGTCTCCTTTTCAGCCTTTAGTGGAATAAAGCCCAAGCACACATTGGCGTACATATGTCATCATACTCACATACAGCTGAATATTTCAGAGCTATTTCAGAGCTATTAACAATCGTGATTGTCCATCTCTGAGCCCATCTTACTCTGGCTCACAGGAAAGTTTTTTTGGAAAGTTTTTTTTTTGTTTAAAGGTGTGGGCACAGACAAATGTGCACATCAATTTCTAGGAAGAAAAAGGCTCTGAAGGATGTTAGGGACGATTCTCATCCAGCATCTGCCTGCTTTGAGCAGATGCCCTCAGGGAGGTGATGCAGCTTTGTTTTTTATGTGAAAGGTTCAAAAGAAGAACATTCCCTGAGGCTGTTAAACTCCTGAGCAGTGGACCTTTGGCCCTTTATGTACCTGTTTTTAGCTTGTTGTCTCCTCTGTATTTATATATGGCATTTTGTGTATTTTCAATCGTCTGTTCATATTGGTTTTATATGTTTTCTCCGGTGTATGATGCACTTTGAGCTCACAAGTTCCTCAAAACATTGGTTGTAATGGCAACAATGTAAACTCAATCATTTGCCTGTATTTTTTAATAAAGAACCGCTAGCGCACAGACACAAGCACACAGGCAAGCTTTGCACACACACACAGCACAGTGGAATGCCATTAATAAACCTCAGAGAGGAAAATGGAAATGTTCTGCCCGGAGGACTTGAAACAAAATGCCTATTTTTCTCTTTCTCTCTTTCTCTATAACTACATCTTTTCCTACCCTTTTTCTTCCTCCCTCACTCTATAGCCTACCATCTATGTAAATGTAAATGTGCTGTATTTATATAGCGCTTCTCTAGTCTGAACAACTACTCAAAGCGCTTTTACATAGTACAGGAAACATTCACCATTCACACACATTCATACACTGCGGCCGAGGCTGCCGTACAAGGTGCCATCTGCTCATCAGATAAACATGCACACACAGATGTAAAGGACACTTCGACATGGGACTGCAGGGCTGGGATTTGGCAGGCAACCGCTCTACCACTGAGCCACAGCCGCCCTATCACCTTGCCCCTCCCAGTCTGCATAATGCCAGTCAGACATACTTTGATTTAGACTTAATTTGCTTCTGAACCTGAGGGCTGGACTGAATACTGTAAAAGATGAAGAAATGTAAGTATTGGCTGCTGACTTTTAACTTTTTATAAACTCCTTTCACCTCCCAAAAAACCGTTGGCATCTAAAATTGCTCATGAATCATCACTTCTTGGGTGCAAGGTAAAATTGTTTCTTGATGTTAAAACCATACGGATGTCCGATCACAGAGATCAGAAGGTAAGATTCAAAAAAGTGTAGTTCCATATTTTGTTAACTGTAGCTCTATATAAACAGACGCAGATTCCTTCCCCAAAATAAAGATCTCTCTCTTATCTCTCTCTCTTTCAATCAAGCGACTGACACTCTCACAGCCATTAAATGGTCACTGCTGCTTTTGTTTTTCTCTCACATAAACATCTCAAAAGATAATTTTACCATACTCCGGTGTGAGACACACACACACACACACACACACACAAACACACACACGCACACACACACACATCTGGTCTGTTTTGATGTGAGCCCTCCACTGATTCTGTTTTTGCTCCAGCTGACCGCCCTCCATGATTCATTATGCGGCAGTTCAGTTAGATTTGAACCACACCGCGTGTCACTTGTCATTGTCATCCTTGTCTGAAGAATGATTAAGCTGCCGCTGCTGTATTTATTTCTGTGTGCGTGTGTGTATATGTGGAAGCGGAGTGTTACAACGTGAGATAAGTGCTCCTCCATTTGTGGTCGCAACACACAAAACAATCAGAATCTCTTTTGGATGAGTGTCTTGTAACAACGCTCAGATTCATCTGGTGACACACACAATAAAACACACCACACACCACACCAAAAGATATAATAACAACAAAGAGATAACAGGAAAACAGGATGACAATAAAAAGATGAGTGAAGTGTTAGTCCGCATGCTGTGAGTGTAGAAGCTTTTAACAGTGTGCTGAGATCATGTCTATCCGCAGACACAGACATGAGACCTTCCAGCTATGCTGTTTGCACAGTCTGGGAGAATCAGTTTTAAAGCATAGTGATGAACAGATAGGCACGTCAAGGACTGAACAAACAGGCAAGCTAGAGCAAAACAACTGGTCTGACATCAGTATCATGAGACCAAACGAATCCTAAACATGTGGCTCGACAAGGAAGCTTTAGTGTTCCCTCAGACAGCTACTTGTGTTCATTTCACACTGAGTCTGTGTATTTGGCAGGACCACAGGAGGGGTGTGTAGAAGTGTAGAGTTTTATGCTATACTATACCCTGGGTAAAGGGTGACAAGGCATTGTTATGAAGCAAAAATGGTGATTTGGGTAAAAACGCTGAGCCAGTGAAAGCTGGAACACCCATGAATCATCGTTAGAAGAAAACGATCCATACACACTGTGGCAGTGGCAGCAACTGTTTGTGCGCCCCTGCATTCTCTCAGCCATACAGCTCAGCCCCCAAGGACCAATTAGGGCCTTTCTGCTTACCTGCTCACCGCGACAGATAGTGTTCGCTCAGCTTGTCAGAGTGAAGATCAAGAATGAACATATTATCTCTACTCCTCAAGTTGTACCCTTCTTATCTATTTACTCACACAACATGAGTAAAAGCCACAAGAGACCAAGTGATATTTGTGACATGCGTAATGGACATCATCCCAAGGCCTAAATGAGCTATATTGTCTTTTTCTTTACATACTTCACATTACTTCACTTTTCATCCTGTTTCATCCACATTCAGTGACCCCTGTATACAACACTTGGGGGTTTTAAAGAGTCTGATTTACAAGTAATAGATTTATTAAACATCAGCCGTCTGCCTCTGGTTTCCTTGAAATACTGTGTACAGTCCCCTAATACAGCGTGGCCATTACCTTTTCAAAGAGCCTGGAGCCTGGAATTTCCCTACACTGATTCCTTCATAGGCTGTGTGAATAAATCTAAAGTGGGAGCCCCTGAACAGATTTCTGCCAGTTTAACCTCAACACAAGTAATTCAATCCCTTGGAAAAGGAACTGGTAAATTTGCTCTGGACAGCTGTCCCAGACAAAGGATTCTGATGTGAGCAGAGACACAGAAGGACATTAATGGACTATTAAAAGCTTCCACTGCTGCGCGACGGCCATCTCATTTATTTGTTGCCCAAGGCTGCGGTATATAAACCTTGGATAAAGACGGACTTCATGCCAGTTTAAAACGTTTGGCTACTACTTCAGCATTCAGTTTAGAATGACCCTAACCATGATCACACAACAGCTCCATCCGTCACATGACATCCAGCTCTGCTGAAATTGCTGACAGCATGATGATGATGACACTTTTATTGTCACCAAGGAAAATCAGTTTGCACACATTTCAGAATCCAACTCCAAAACACAATAACAGCTTAAGAAAACGTTTAACTGCTCCATACTCAAATATCTGACCAAACTTGATTCATCGGGTTATCATAAAAAAAATGACACATGGTGAATTCCATCCAATTTTGTAGTCAATGTTGTAAAACCTTCCCAACAGTAGTGAATTTTTTTCAGATTTCTTTCTCCATTTATGACGACAGTAATCACAGTTATAAAATATCTTCTCTTGAATATTTGTCATTCCCTATCCCATCGTGGGTTGACGGGGATATTTTGTATGCTTAGGATGTTTTTTTTGCTTTGGTTTACCAATCAAATGTAGCGGGCTTTTTACAAAGAGATGCATTCTTGGAAAACATCATGCAAAGAAAGGGAAATCCCCCTGAGGAATGTTAGAGCCATATTTAACTGTGTCTAATGTCAATCTGTAAAGCAGTGGTATGGTATCCCATAGGAATAACCTAAAAATAAAAATTTTGGATATGTACATTTCTTTATGTAACCAGTGGGATATTTGTCAAGTGAAACGGGGAAATGAGGTTTCAAGAGGCCCACTTCTACAAAGCTGTCACCACACACCTGCGTTTAACTGTCACAACCTGACAGGTTGTGTCATGGGATATTAAGCAGTACAATCTAATATTAAGCCACACACTTCAGGAACATCTTTCTGATTTCATACTGTATATGCAAGTTCCATTTTTTGTGTGTTTGACTATTACAAGAAATATACACATCATCTTTTAATAGTCAAACACACTTAGGAGATCAAAACTGATGGAGACAGAGGAAATGTGAAAAGATTTAATAGGGGAATTTAAATGAAGTAGCATTATCGCCCACTCTCCCAAACTTTGATTTCTTTTGATACAACTTGAGTTAATTTATGAACTGGCAACTTCAATCAAGTAACAAACAAAAATATCAGTTTACAGAAAGAGTGGGAATATGAAGCTGCTTTAATAATCAACAGCGAATTCACATAAGAAGATAATAATATTATATCATTTACTGTGTGAACTCAACCTTTTGTGTTAGAAACTAATGGTGGTGTCTCCCTCTAGTGGCTGCCTTTCGGTTCTTATATGAAAAAGACTGAAAAATCAAAATTACAAGAATTAATTAAAAAATCTATAACAATGGCATTTATTAGTATAAATAATTGTGTGTGGGGTGTACTTAGACAATAAAAGAGAGGGAGGAAAGCCATATGGCATCACAAACACACACACAAACACACACCACAATGAACATTAAACACGCTGTGACTCCAACAGAGTTTGGTAACAACAGAGGTGTGTTCTCATGTGCACACATGCACCATGTGCACAACTGTGTGGGTGCACTGCACTTCCTTGGAGGTGCATTTAAAGCCCCTTTCCCTGTTGCGATGACTCATCAGTAAGTGAGTCACAGGCCCGAGTGAAGAACAGAGTTGCGCAAGCCAGCGGCAGGTCGGCTAGGCATGTTGGGAAAGGTGCCAGGGGTGTTGGATAATGAGGAGGGTGATTCAACAATCACTGATGCGTCACTGTCAATGTAAGACACGAGGGGGACAAGTACTGATATACTGTAAATGAATGATTTCACTTGACAGGTCGGGGTGAGTAGGAGGGAAAGCATGCAACTCTTCCTAGACACAGGTATGAATTATACATGTTGCATCTACCCTCGCCGGTGAGAGATAGGTAATGCAATGACAATGAGTGTGATTCACACAAATATACTTGAATGAACAGTCACAGACACAATGACAGACAGCCAACACTTACTGTACTGTGTGTGCATACACCCCAGAGACACAATGCCAATCCGGTTTCTGCTATCTGCAGAATGGGCTGAGAAGAAGGGAAATAGACATGCAATAGAGCCAAGAAGATACAACTCCCCATGGCTCTTATCACACTCTGCTCAGCCACAGCAGCACTGAGAGACAAAGAGGGGAAGGGATATATTTGCAAAAGTATATATTTGCTACTATTTGGGGAAAGAAGAAAAGCAGGTTTTCAAAGAGAATAACTCAAAATGAAAGCTGAATTTGAGATACAGTAGTTAGTTATCTAGATAGATAGATAGATAGATAGATAGATATATAGATAGATAGATAGATGGATAGATGGATTGATAGATAGATAGATGGATGGATAGATTTGATAGGATGTCAAAATGTATAGTCTAGCAGTATACATTCAAGTCTAGCACTGTTGATAAGAAACTTCCCCTCACAAGAGGACTGGAAGTATGTAGGGTTAGATAAATCAAGTCCCCATCCCCCAAAAGTGTGAGGTTGCCTGCACAAAGACAGTTTGGTTATCACTCCTCTGTGGAATTATTCCCAGGCTTTTTTCATTTTTCTGCTAGCTCCCTGCTGCAAAAGGAGACATTGAGTAAAACATTTGTGATTATGTATAATTGTGTGAGTTTTGTGAGTCTGATTTGTGTGTGCAAATTCATGATTACATATGGGTTTCTTTGTATTCCCTGGGACTCTATGACTGTGTATCCAGAAACTCCAGTCTTCAAATCAAAAATGCAACCTTTTGCATAGTGGATGATGATGAGCTCTGTTTGTTGCTAAAAATAAATATCAGGCTCTCAAAATGCCCAGACACGTTGGGCGGTAAACCACCTTCAAGCACCTCATCAACCTGTCTACTAAAACAGGGAGAGACAAGTCAGAGAAACACACAGCACATGTTGGGATGTCACCAACTGCCAAAAGAGGTGTCCATAAAGAACAGTGTGACTGAGCTCAATTTCTGTCACGATGTTGTATTTCAAACAGTCAGTCCGTCAGTCAGTCAGTCAGTCAGTCACTCAGTCAGTCAGTCACTCAGTCAGTCAGTCAGTCAATCAGTCAGTCGTGTCTTCAGGCTTTCTTTTAAATGTTCTAACCTCAGCTTGTGCAAACACTTAATTACATACCTTCAAGCTAGTGCTGTTAAATCAGTGTTGTAAAAGGTTATATGTTATATATATGGCTGAAATGCAGATATCAATTCAAATTCAATTCAGAAATGCTTCTCCAGTCACAAAGCTCACAACACAAGTTTGGGCAACAACAGTTCCAGGAAGCCCCAAAATAGAGACAGGAAGTTCATTTAGTAAACACAATAAAACATGTTAACATACTGTGTAAAACCCACTTTTCAAATAAGACTAATTAAGAATCTCTCTTACTCAATGAGTTGCTCCATTCCAGCACCCCGGGGCTCCAGTGTCTCCCCAGGTTTGAGTTGGTAATCCTCCTCTTACCTGGGAACATACACATACGTATATGCATGTTAGCCGGCAGCAGTGCGCATACACCATCTTTCACTCATTCATCAAAATCATCACTCATTTTAAAAGCGGAGGTTTCATTGATGTTTCTGGAAACACTCAACACTCATAGCCTTGTCTTTTGTCTGTCCTCTATATCTGTCCGACTCTCTCTGTCTCTTTAAGGGCCTCAGTAGGCCTCTCACATCTTAAGGTGTTGAGTTTCAAAGTTGTCTTCATACTGCGTGATTTATGATGGAAACCAAGAAAGCCTCAGTTTCCCTGCTGTCTTGGACTTTCCTGTATGTATTTAAAATTACTATTCAGGATCCCACCACTTAGGGATCTAAAGTATTTGAAGATGAAAAAAAAGTGGTGAGGATTATAATTTCTCTCCATCTTGGTTAATTCATTCCAGCAAAGTATCCTATTCAACAGCTATTGGTTTATGGCTGAGTTTCACATTTGGTACATAGGCCTCTAGTGCTAATGATATGCTTCAGGGTATGGTTTTAGTATATTATCTTCATATTCTTCACACACACAGCTGAACTTGATTGTACAGAGTGTGCATGAAAGCTGCTTTCCGCTTAACAACACAGTAACACAGAAAGACTTTCTTAATCATCACCCACAAACCTTTCTGTACGCCAATAACACTGATCCATTTCTCACTCAAGGAAACACACCATGAATCTAATGAATATTATTCATGTTAATGTGAGTTAATTATGCAGAGCTTCGGCACCTGGATAAACGGCGTATGGGTGGTAACACCTCTCTCGCCCCAAGCCTGCATGCTAATCAAGCAGAACATCTGGCGAGAAGGGAAACATGGTGTCGAGTTGAACCGACGGGACTCTCCCTTGATCCAAAGTGCTGAATGTTTTGGAAGGTGAACTTCACTTTAATTTGGAATGCACCATCATGCGCGTATCTCTTTGTGCCAAGAACTGCTACAGTCGATAGCCGGCCAATTCCAGCTTTTACTGAATTTAAAATCCTGGCAAAGCAAAGACAGCGGATGTTGACAGAGTGGCATTGTGCTGCAAGGTGAAGAAAATGCAAATTAACTCACCTTCCCTTTACATGCACCGACATCGTTCTTGATGTGTGCTGTGCTGTACAAGAACACTGACTGATACCACATGACGTGCTCAAACTATTAGTTACAGATCAATGAAAATCAATCTGAAGGTTTTCAGAACTGATTATTTTGCTACTTTGTTAAACCTCCTGAAATTTGAAAATTGCTTTTATTTTATAAAATTTCTCTATTTCATGTATGGTAAATTAAAATTCTTTTTATAATAATTTGTAAGACAGAAATAAGCATTAAAGAAATTATAGATGAAATATTCATCTCTAAAGAAACATTTTGTCGTTGCTAATTGGACTGAATTAAAAGAAGGAAGAATAAGAAAGAAGTACTTCATGAATTCATTTTTCACTTTGTTGTTTTTTGTCAGAATGCCTGATGTGGCAAACAGACTTTAAGAACTAATCTAAACTTAGACTGATATGTCTTGGAAATTATCTTTAAGCCTACAAAATATAGACAAACAGAAATATAAACATTATTTGAGCAATTTCCTAAATGATCTTGAACTGAGCTTCATCCTTGTCTGGGGAACAAACTGAGTTTATGTGTCCCAGAATGGCAACAGACTGACAACTAGAGAAAGGGACTTGTACCAGCTGCTCGCAGCTAAAAAAGCCAACAATACATCAACCAGCGGGGACAAAAGACAACTGCACAACAGAGAAAAGAGTTATTAAGTCAGTAGTGTCCCTGCTGTATAATATGCTGCGGTTCTATTCAGATCTCCCCCTAGTCACTTAGACTTAGTGGTGGTGGGTGGCTTTTTGGTCATCATATGCCTAAAGGTCATCTAGGTCATTTAGAACTGAATTAAAAAAAAAGAATATTGGATACATAACTCATGTTTTATTTCTCTTTTCACATATCTACCTTCTTTCCCTCGCCAAAGCCATCCACAGTCATGGCTTTGCTTTCACCTAGTCATGCATACTAATCTGTGCTGTAACTTGGAGCAGTGGCCAGCCACTGCCTGCCTGTCCCATCAAACATGCATAAGAAACAGATGTATCTTTGATGTAGGCTTGTTCATGTATATTGCCCCATGTGCATGACATGTATGAATGTGTGTGTGTGTGTGTGTGTGTGTGTGTTGGTGTGTCGGTGTTTGTCAGTGTGCTCCCAGGCCCTGCGGGTGAAAGCCAGACAGGGAAGATGCGGCTACATGCCCCAACACACAAGGAGAGAGGGATGGCTGACATAGATCATTGGCAGGACAACTAATCAATGCAGCAATATGTTGCAATTATCTTTAAATGCATAATTCATACGACTGGAAGCAATCCTGTGACTGTAATTTATAGCTATTAAACATACTGTATGTATTGTTGACTTAATTTAGATTTTAAGTTTTCATTTCCTTTAACTGAAAAGGTTAGTATCATAAATATATTCATACTGCTCTGCTCTCTAGCATTTAGCACACAAACAGTAGGCTATAGCTACTGTTATGTGTTTAAAAAAAAAACTAAGATGCATGCAATGTGTTACAAATTTGTATTCCTTTTTATTCTTCCTGGCTTACAACCATTATGTGAAACAGAATATTATTAATAAGCTAATAGTACAAAATAAATTACAATATATGCTTGACTTGTATATAGTATTGTGCATTATGACACCATCATTATCATGGTAATAAGATTACATGTGGCACATAATGTTCCCATCTCTAAAAGCGAACTTCCAAAGACTATTGCTATACTTGACGATTTTGATAATTGATTTATTGTTCAGGTAATTTTTCAAGCAAAAAAATGTTTATCTAACAGCAAGGTGCTACGCGTTTAAGTTCCATGAGTAATTAGATATATTACAAAAATATAAATTAGAAAAATTAGAGACAATTTCAATTGATACAATATATGGATTATAATAATTTATATAGCAAGTTTTCTTTGGTGTGGTTTAGTCTTCCTAGTGTTTTGGCCACCCAGTGTTTTATGTATGAGATTTTTGCTGGTGTTGCATTTAATGACACTGGTCCATGAGACTGTCATCGTTTAGCATCTGGACTTGTGAAAACGTCCCTTGAACAACATTGTAAATAAGTTTAATCATGAGTCATCAGAGAGGTAGAGCATATCCTGCTTGTCAAAAGTCACACTCCTGCCGGTAGCTGCCTGTTTTGCTGTGTCCGGGGGTGTGTACTGTCTGTGTGTGCCATCTGCAGTAGATATGATATAAATACCGTTGTGTCATGAGTCCATGGTCATGTAAAGGAACCCTGACCCCACCTTCCTACCATCTCCACACACACATGCACATAAGCCCTTCGAAACATACAATGACACATTTCTGCCCCTCGTGCAATCGTTGCCCCCCACTCGCCCACACACATCTTTTTCCTTTTCCCCTAAGACAATTGTGTTATTCACTCACTATTGTGGACGCCAGTCATTTCCACATGTGTGTGTTGGCCATAAAACAGCAAAGAGCCGACTAAAAGCATCCCTTTCCTGGCTAGCAGGGTCACAACTTGTCTCATATAAACACAGGACACACCTTAGCCCAACAGTTTTCACATATCCTTCTGACCCCCTTACCTCCCAAAGTGCCCTTCTGTCCACTGACACAGGATACCAATGACTAAATGTTAGCAAAGCTGCCTGTCTTTCTTTGATATTTTCACTTAGAAGAGTAAAGGAGAATAACATTACACTTCCCGCGGTCTTGTTTTAGACTATCAGTGAACTTCTAGGGGAGTTTTGTAGCGAAATAAAGTCCTAACCCACGCTGAACACTTCTATAACTGTCTATGTGAACACTGAGGCTGGTGGGCTTTTGTGTCTCCCAACGTGCCTCGCGCTGGGTTTCCCTAGCATTGTCATGACAACAGTGTGTACGCACCGACACTGGCCGTTGGAAACAATACACCCACGAAGGTTTTAGTGAAGTGGGCTAGCTAGAAACTTTGTATTTTCTAAAGAAAGAAAAAGTTAGCCCAAGCGCACACACGAAAAAAAAAGTCGCGACTAAAATGATCTTATTTCGCTCTAGCGGAGAACAAGTGCACAAGTTTCTAATGGAGACAAAAAAGAAGTGTACAAAGATGAATTCATTCGCATAACGTTACCTTCTTTGCGAAGAAATCTTGGTTTCCTTCCTTGACCGTGTTAGCTAAGTTTACCGTCAACTTTTGTCGCGTAGCTCGAAAGATTAAGTATGCCACACCGGTGCTAACATTTTCTAAGCATGTATACTGTATACCGTGAACACTAATGTACTAGCTACCCGACATGTGAGACCACGTCCAGCAGTAACTTTCTCCGCCCAGACTCATTCCCAACTCTTCTGCCTGCTTCTATCAAAGGATGCTTTGCTCCGCCTCACTCAGCCCTGAAGATAAATCACTGTAATCCAAGATATTTAAATAGATTGTTTCGTTTAACCGATGGAAGGATGTATTTCCCCCAAGGGAAAGGATATTAATGAGAAGTATACTTATTAATATATTAGGAACATTCTTCAAGGTTATAATTCTTGGCACGGATCAGTCACCCAACACAAACCCGGTTCATTGTGTTTTCTACTGGTTCAAACACACATCCAAGTGAATTTTTGGCGATTGATTGCACACAGGAAAATTATATTAATGGCAATAAAAGGTTTTTAGACTTCGCTCTGTTATCTCATTATTGAAGTAGGCTACACCGACCCTGTTGATATTGGCCTAATCCTCTGAATTTCCCCGGTTCAAACAACCCTGGTGACACCGGCATTAACCTAGATAATCCAGACTCACTGAACATTTCACATGCTACTTTACCCTAATGAAAAATAAATTCCACTTGGTTTAAACAGAAATAGCAGAGTTAGGCCTATAACTCAAGATAGGTGTAGGCCTAGTAAAAAAGAGAATCGAAAGTTCTCAACCTCATGAGTGAACTGGAATTAAGTTTAGTCTTGATTTATAGTTTTCTGAAAAGTTAGGTCCATTTAGACTAGGAAAATGATTTAGCAATAGCAATAGCTTAAATCAACTTGAATGTAAAACTATAATCCATATATGCAATATTCAAGTGATTTGTACAAAAACAAAGATTCCTTGAATAGTAGAGCCATATTTTAACTTTTAATTTCAATTATCATGCTGACAAGGCAGTGAGCATTCATTCAAGAAGCTTCCATGGTGGTGTAAGGTCATGTATAGCCTGCAACTATGGTTGCTAGACTGCTATTAGAAGTAACAGAGCCCAGACCATCTTATATCATTCTGCATTCTGTAGTAGCAATAGTGGCAATAGATATTAATATTATACTACAATATGACAAAGGTAATATTTCCTTAGATTCAATACATTTTTAGGATGCAGTTTGAGTGCTTTAAAACAATCACACACTTTGATGGCGGCAACAGCAATAACGATCATTGGAGTAACTGCACTAGTGATATGACATGTTATGATATTATGTTTCATTTATTTTATTCATAAACTCACATCAATCAACATTTCTGTAAATGTGCCAGTGTTAGTTAGCTGGCTAATTTCCAGCTGTAGAGCTTTGGCCAGATGTTTTGAGACCACTACCAAATGTCTGCATTGCCAACTTATCTAAATCTGATTGCACATAATTCCAATAAGCATAACTACCAATTATAATATTACCATTAAAATTACCCTAGCAGCAGTCAAAGCAGTTATAATAATAGTCTATAACAAGCATTATATTGGTTGTCAGAAGGTCTTATTTGTTGAGTCCAAATGTTCTTTTCTGGTACTTTTCATTGGGTGTCAGTGCTCCTACATGTGTTCCCCAAAATGACAGGACTTGCTTCATACAGTAAGCCATTGAGGATTCTGCTCCTATCCACTACATCACAGCTGCTTTATATAAAAGTAAAACTACTCTAAGAAGCTTGTAGATGACATGGACATTTTCAAGATTTGAAATGATCTATTTTATTGCATGTACACCTCATACCCAGCCTTACAAATTGCTGATACCTATATATATATATATATATATATATATATATATATATATATATATATATATATATATATATATATATATATATATATATATACTGACAGTCAGTAGGCTATAGACTGTATCTATGATACCAATGGTTCAAATCGGACAGTTCAAATGTAGGGCCACTAGATGACAGTAGAGTGCCACTGTGTGACACTGGCCTGTGAGGTAGTAAAAGGGGCAATCTACTCTAAGATTTCAAACTCAAGATTCAAATCTAACCACGGCAAGGCTATGTTTATATTATAGGTTAACAAAATGAAAGGAAAGACGATATCACACATTTTAATATAAATGTATTTTAGTTAGGTATAATAATAATAATAATAATAATAAAAACGTAAATGTGACGACATTTGTACCCGGATATCCTAGTTGCAAATATCCGTGTTGAACATGGGAAATTGAGTTTTCTACCCCCGAATTCTTGAAAAGCTTTACGTACGTTAACGTGTGCTCGCACGCAGTTATCAACCACCCGGTACGCATTTGACGTACGTGCATTCTCTATTTGCTCCTTGGAGATTCCCCTTCCTTCCTGGGCTGTTGTAGGTAAAGCTACGCGGTCGCATCAGTCTCCTTAATACCCGACGGGCTGAAAATTAACTGTACATGTACGCGTTTGTCACAAATGTCTGAAACATGCAGCAAAGAGCGCGAAGCTGAAGCCTGGGAAGGTTACGGTGGCCGAAGTATAATCCGCCAGGAAGAACTTATCGTCTCGATGGCTGTGAAAAGTTAACGCACAGACGACTGAAAAACAGGACTAATTCCCCTTCGACCGACTTGAGGTAAGGATAACCGATTTGTGAATGGACTTTATGAAGTACAACTGTAGGGCAGCGTCGACCAAATTGACTGAATAGGATAAGAGTGTCTTTGTTTACATGGTCCCCGGCGTCCTCTGCTCGCGCTTTCTCAATGGGATTGTTCAGAGTTTTCATCTGGCTGCACAGTATGGCTAATGTTAGTGTTTGTGACAGAGCTCACAGGCTTACACCTTGGCCACTAATAGATGGATTATGTGACAATGCCTCGTATTTAAACTTGGTTTCGACGGCTGTCTGTTTAGGGGAGTTAGGCAGGTCAGAGGCCAAGGTCAGGTTAATGGACTTGAGAGACATTGTCTTGCTTCATGGACACTGGATTAGGGTTGATGATGTGTGACCTGAAGCCTTAACTTTGCTTATCCAGTTGAAGGTTTGGCTGTGGAATCGAAATAATCAAATCGAATGTGTGTTTACTATGGTCCGATACCATCTTCTGCTTCCCGATACCGATTCTGATACCAGAAATTGCGTATCGGCTGACACCGAGTACTGAACCGATACCAGTGTCATATATTTTATTATTGTTTTAACAACAGTATACTACTATCCCTATATGTAGGCTATGTGATATGATTTCAATAGTTCAATTCTTTGTTTTCAGGCTGGCACAGGTTAAACTCTCAAACAATGAATGCCACAGAACTTTCTTTTATTATGCAGTTTGACAGTCAGTTATAATGGAAAAAGAACATCAATAAACTATTTTAACGTAGATTTTCTTTAGGGCTTTATTATGTGGTATCGGATTGGTGCATAAACTTCATTACTTCCCGATACTGATACCAGCGTTTTAGGCAGTATCGGAGCCGATACTGGAACATTTCGTGTTTACATGATTGGGTTGAGAGTAAACTAGAGTGTAGTCTGAAAATGTGTGTACTGCTTTGAGAATGTCCACTGTGCAGAAAACACGTGTTTTACAGTCAGGACATTTTTGGGTGGTGTAGAAATGACAACTTACAATGTACTGTGAAATCAGCTCACATCCTCCATTTCCCTTCTTCCCCCTCTATGTCCCTGGAGAATAGAAATGAAATCCAATCTCTCTCTCTCTCTCTCTCTCTCTCTTTCTCTTGGTACTGACTGCGTCAGCTGCTGTATCTCTGGGTGCTGACTTGCAGAGGGACAGGTGGCCCTTAGACAGGTGCACCCTTAACAAAGGGTCGTAGTCCTCTGACTTTGTGTGCAGTTTTTTTGTGATTGGTTACACATCAGTGTGGCTCCCCCTGCCCCATGTCTATCACCGCTAACTGCTTTAGTAATTCAGTTATTATTGTTCTCATTTCTGTTTTGTCATTGTGAGTGTGTTACATGGCTAAATTAAAACCACCCAAATGTGATTTCACAACCTGCATTTGCTTTTGGTCATTGAGTGGAGTTTTATGACGAATACAAGTGTTTGTTCCCAGCTTTCTTTATGACACATGCATTCTTGACAGCTCCAGCCATGTACTCTGGAATTGGGGTTGGGTTTAAGACTACACCAGCAACTATTGTAGCCTGGATTGTTCTCTGTAATTTAAAATTAACTCAAGTTTACCAGACAAACTAGTTTCAGTCTCAACACATTTTACAAGGGAACATAATAGAAGTCATGCCCGGAGCTGTGTGCATTAAGAACACACCCTATACTGTGAAACTAAGCAGAGTTCCAGACAAATGACAGGCCACGCAGCCAGCCTGCTTGAGCTGCAGCTAATGGTTAACCCACTGCTTTCAATGCAACTCAGGATGCTTAGAACAATATGTGGTATGATAAGTATTTTCATGTCCTGGTAGGCCTGTGCTTAATGCATCGGTTTGCTGGTGAACACTGTGAATTCAGAGTGAGAGGATGAGAGATCAGAAAAGAGGTCAGCAAAGTGATACGAAGTGGAAGAGAGAGGAGAGGGAAAGTTTGAAGGCTTATCTCAGTAATGTGCAGGGACAGTTGAGCAATGATGACTGTTGCAGTCACCACTGTCCTCTCATTAACCCTTCACTTCCTCTTCTGGCATTGACTAGGGAAGCTGAGGTTTAGCAAAGAACCAATACAAAAACATAGGCAGTTTAAACAGTTGTCTAAGTGGGACATTTCTACCAGTTGGGTTTTACACAATTAACATGCCTCAACCTGCCCCAGCTGGTTCTGACACCCATTACTAGCCATTACAATGGCATCCTATTCACATTAATGAGTGAGAGCTCTACAACTCTATTGGGGTTTATTTAAATCTCTTGAACACAGCCTCCCAGCTTTTCTATGCTCGCCAGGGGTAGTGCGCCTGCGCCCTGCTGACACTCCAGTAATCCGCTGGTTATAGGAGGAGATTGCATCCTCGTCCACTGCGCTCACGCTACCAGTGAGGGAGAATTAAAGCCCGTGGCAAAAAAAAGACATAACGGGAGAATAAGAGCAAATAACGGAACTATAACATGCCCCCATGGAACCATTAGAAAGGCTACAGGCATTGTGGAACGAAACAGCTTTAGACTATGAGCAGGCAACAGCGGGACTGGAGCGAGGATGTCTCCTAATATAAGACAACCAGGCTCAGCATCTACAGCCCAGACGCAGGACATATGAGATGAACGCAGGCTGGAGTGGACCCGGTGGGAGATGGTGACATTTGCGATTGAGTGCTCCTTCCTGCCTGAGACCTCCTCGGCTATCTCGGCGTTTCTTACGCCTGGATGTCGCCTCCTGCACGGTACTCTCCCTGGCCTCTGTACCGCTGTGTGGGCACCCACACAGACCACCTTTTTTCTACAAGTAATGCTTTGCGGTGCTGCTAAACTGAAAGCCTATGTGCGTTTTCACTGATTAGTTGCCATGTATCATTCACTGTATGTGGAAACGTAAAGTATAGATGTAGGTCCATGTGATCTCTGCGTCATTACCATAACAATCAGATGTAAAATAAAGCAACAACAAATCACGGAATATCGCCCTCCAGACTTTTGCCTCGGGGCAAATGGGATGATACTTGTTTCCTTCAGATGCTACGGCTGTAGAGAGACTTTCTAAGACGGGCTGGCAAGTCCACATACACCTCCGCACAAGTTGATGAACTAGACTGGCCGGCCTCGGTGGTGGGATCACACAGAAATGAAGCTGTCGCTCCCAGACAACGAAGACTAGGATCCTCTCCCGTCCTAGCGCTGGCAGAGCACCGCGGGACCGGAACGGAACACCCCTCTTCGGGATTTTGCCGGTTATTACACACAACCAGAAGCTGAGCTGTTAACATTTTCATGCTGTGGCAACTGTTGAGGCTTAAAGAGCAGCTCCCCTGTTCCCCGGTTAAATTCTTAAGTTTTATGTGAGTTGTTCTTTTTTCTTCATGTGGAAATCCAAAATTCTGGAAAAGCCCCCCCCAAGGGTTTCAAACGTGACGATTTAATCCAGCCGTAGAAATGCAGCCGGGGTGTTTTAGTGGTAAACTTGCACAGCAGCTGTTAGTCAGACTGGATGTCTGAAAGAGAGAGACTGAGACTTGGATATTTGCATACTTGTAGTTTTGCCAACACCCTTTCCCAGCATATGCAATGCATTGATTTCCTCCAGTGCCTAAATTGTAAAAAACTCTGTGGATATATTATAATTACTTTTTATTATCTAAAATCTTTGTCACTATTGGCTGTCTTTGAGGATCATGATGCCATTGTGCTGTCCCGGATGTTTTTTTTTTATTTTTTTTTCTCCCACTTAATTAACCTCACATTTTCCAGAGGTGTACCATTTGGCTGATGAGATGCTGAGTGACTGTGAACACATTTACCTGAGTACCACGGTTCCCCCTGCTATTGCTAACTGATTGTTTTGTGAGCATGTGTAACAGAAAGAGAAACCAGGCATGAGACTGCACAGCCTGGGGAGATATTGTGTCAGGAGGAACGCAAGAGGAAGTATGAGTGGCACTATGGAAGACACGGTGCAGAGTGTAACAAGCTTAAAGTCTACAAGAGAGAGAATTACGAGCCTTTGCTGTGGGAAAATTGTATTTTCTCCTTTCTGAGACCAACTGCTGACTGGGAATCAACGCTCCATGCATCACATTACTATTTGAATTGAGAACGTATTCCCCTGTGCACTGTGGGATATCCACCCTGCATACTTGGCCACCTGCAAGTTATGCTCATATTTTGAGTACCCTCATCTTGGATTCCCTGTTGCTGTGTTTATGTGTTATTTGTTTAGCAATCTCAAAGGACTTTTGCTGAAGGAAATACTTCTTCTTCATCTTCCTATTACCTAAGTAGAAAGTTGTCAACAGGAAGTTTACAGCAAATACAAACACGTGATTGCTGTTGTGGCCCAAACAACCCCTTTAGTCTCAATGTATGTCAGTTTGTCTCACTGAATCCAAGCGTGGATACCTCCCACAACCTTTGTGCTCTAAGGACAAGCAAAAACAAACACATCCTCCTATCAGAGTGCATTCAGAGACTGCGTTCCTATCGCCGTGGTGATGGGGAGCTCAGCCTCGTCTCTCACAGCAGAGACAGAGTCAGACCATGGCTTCCGCAGCACCCCGTACCCATCGTCACCTCCTGTGGGCTGGCTCAGGAACAGCCACAGCAGCCCGGTGTGGGGCACCACCTTCATCCCACGTCAGCTGCAGCCCCCACTGCCTCACCGAGAGCGCAGGTAAGAGCCAACACTGTCTACCCAGCCGGGTGCCAACATCTCTCAGTTGAGTGCACTCGGGGCACAGAGCGGCGGCAAGGCCGGCCTGGCTCGGCCAGTTGTTGGGGAAGTCGCAGGAGGAATGAGACGTGGGGTTGTTTTACATGGGAATGCTGCCATTTAAAGCTGTGAGTGGTGTAAGCGTACTATCTGGCATTATTTTGAGGCTCCTGTGCTGATGTTCTCTTGGTCGCAGTATTTGGGTGAGGTGTTCACGGTGTTGTACACTGACACTGTTCATCAGTGTTGTTCATTAAGTACTACTTTCTCTTTTACAGGCTTTTGGAAATGCTTACTGAGGATTCAATAACCTCACAGCGATGAATCAAATCCCTTCATCAAAGCTTATCTAGTCAAAGCCTACATGTTGATGTGTTGTGCATGTTTTTTTATGATGCACCCAAAATCTGGCTTAGCTGGATTTGTAAACCCAAATCCCACCTCATTGGTTTCTCTTAGCACAGCTGTACAGTGTGTGCTACCCTTGGAGTGCTGAGTCAATTGCCGGGACAGATAGATTGACCTGACCTCTGAGCCCAATGAAAACCAGCCCAGGGGTAATTGGAAGATGATTTTTGGCTGCAAGTCCGGCTTTGATTTAGTTTTATTCATTTTTAAATTGATTAAAAACAGTAGATACAGCATAACTGTTGCCACACTGCTATTGTTTAAAAAAAAATCCAATCTATAGTTTGTTGTTTATTATGAATTGATGTTCCTTTTCAGATTATAACCTATTAAGAGTTTTTCTGAGAACAAACTTCTCAAGCTGGCAGCAGCTGTGTAGTTGAGCGAGGCTCACTTCTAGCAGAGCAAACTATTTGTGGAATAGACATCATATTCATAATAAACACTGTTTTGTCAATAATGACTGCATGAAATAGATATATTCAGTTACTGTATTTACAAGAAAGACTGCGCTGCAATAATCCATCATTCCAGTCATTGCTTTCTGAGTCACTGTCAGCACAGTGAAAGGCCTATCAGAGTGTAAGAAGCTCAGTTCAGCTCATCCAGCAGTTTTGACTGACTTCCTTCCAAAGGATGATCTTCTCAACCGCCCTCACAGAAACTTGTTTAGAAGGGTTTCCAGTTTTCCTTCACCTTTGTGGGTCATGTTGACCGGAACGAGAACAGGGAGTTGTCATTGACCGCCTGTAGTGTATTGAAGTTGTTGCTGAGTCACTCAGGGCATCACGGTCTGGATGTTAGTTATTGATTTTCAGAGAGCCCGATCACATTTCCCCACAATGGATGTCATTATTTATTCAGCATCAGTCTCCAGTCAGGCTTTCATCTTTCTTGATTCCTGCCTGCCGCCGTCAATGCTTTCCTTGCAGTTGCTCTACATTTAACAGTTAAGGGAGTCATGGCTTCTATTGCTTACCCTAATGAGAGTTAAAATATAGACAGGGTTCAATCAACTACAGCTGTAAGAATTCCGAATTTTGCTGTACAATTAAGTGTCTCAGAAATAATTGCAATTAACAATATAATTGTCTCTTAACCTTGCCCCTTATGACCTCATAAGGAGCAAGATTCCAGATTGGCTCATCTGAGCTTTCATTTTGTCAAAGGCAGAGCAGGATACCCAGGGCTCGGTTTACATCTATCACCATTTCTTGCCACTGGGGGACCCTTGGCAGGCTGGGGGAACGCATATTAATGTTAAAAAAACTGTAAGTGACATTTTCAAGACTTTAGTAAATGTTAGCAATTAATTGCGGTTATACAAAGACACAGCGATGATGTAAATGAATTGACAACTAGACACTTATGTTACAATTGTTACAGGCCAAATATAGCTTGTAATGTCGGTGTAGTTTTGCATCATACAGCGAACTTGCTTTTTTAATTCAGCAAACTCTTCCATTGTGTTAGTGCGTCTCTGTAGCAACAAGCTTCTCTTTCTCCATCACCAATCAGACTCCGCTCTCAGTCAGCTGAGCACATAAACACAGGCTTACACACACCGGTTCAGTCTTCTGCTGGGAGGCGCACACACACACACACACATATATGACAATAGATGTTTTAGAAAGACTGTGCAGTAGCACTTGGAACATGCCCTCTTATCTAGCCCCACTGCCTCTCTCTCACACACACTCACTTGCAGTCTTATGCACATATTCACACTGCTGTGTGAGCCTAACAGTGTTAGGCAAGCTTTGCTGAGCTGTGACAGAGCATGAAATATAGAAATAACAGAACACTATGAGCCCAGCTTAATATTTGTATACTGTTTATTCTGTAATATATTGTCCTGTAAAACATTTTCTTTCCCTTGTTTTTCTCAGCTTGGAGACTGCATGAACAGTCTTGTTCTTGGGTAATTTCAATTTGTTTTCGTCCAGTGGCAGCCCATTGACTTTGGGAAATGCTTGTGTGCACTGAATCAGTACCTTAACTGTGATTTTTACTCAACAATAACAACCCACTCAGCAGACAAAGATGTGCAACAGAACAGTTGTGTGAGCTACAATTGTCAACTTGAAAATCTCAATCTTTTTTTCCATTTTAATTGCAGCACAACGCAGTTTTCCCAAAGCACATTATTGTGTAAGTCAACATTATCTCTCAGCCCCATAGTGCTTCAGGGTTTGACTGTACGTGGCCTTTGGAGCCTTTAAAGTTAGTGTCTGCTCACTCCAGAGTCGATCCCAGTGTCTCTGCTGTCCCAGCATGATGGATGATGGCTTTTATTGTAGCTCCATTCCACTGGCTCTCCTCCCTTTTAATTGGATTAAAACAGGTCCACTTGGATTCAACCAGCATGGTCACCGGCCGTGTTTATGTCTGAATTATTTCAGCACGTCCTTCCCAGCTATTGCCTGTCTGGTGAAGACAGGGCCTCGTCAGGACAGTCCCCAAGCCACCAGAATAGATCTGGCATGCAGGCTTTGTCTCACAGTGTTGCTTTCTTTGGAAACCGGAGCATTGATGCGGCAAGAAAAACTAGCCTATTGGCACTGCAACTGACATGATTCCAGATCTCCCCCCACTCTTGTTGCCATGGAAATCTGTAGCATATGTTCAGTAACCTAATTCAATTGGTCCCTAGATAAGACTTCACATGATAACCTGGCAGTCTCATGCACAGAAAGAAACGTGCTGGCAAACTACACCTCTGGTGGAATACCAAACAACCAGCTGATTATTCATGTCAGTGATTAGTGAGGAGCTAGAACAGGAAGTTAAACTCCACTTTGCGCTGCCTGTCTGAGAAGATTCCCCTCTGGCTGAAGGCAGTGCTGTGTCAGCAGTGCTCCTGCCCTCCAGCTTTGGGTGCCCACAGGAACTTCAGACACCGCAAGCACAGCAGTGGCGACGGCGGCAACAGCAGCACCGTGCCCTGGCCTTTCTTCCCCTTCTTCCTCTCTAACTCTGGAGCTTCCTGCCTTCCTGCTTGCTCTTATGCTACTGATGGCTGCTGAAACCCAGTCAGACAGTTTCCTCTGTTTAAAGATTCAAATGTCTGAAGCTGTCTCCGCCGTTGACAGATTCACTCGTCAAAAATGAGCACTGGTCGTGAAATATTCACCGAGGGCACAGCTAGAGGTCAGAAGCTATTATTATTCTTTCTATTTCTTTTCCCCACTTTTGACCAGTATTTGGATTCTTTTTATCATCAGTCTCTTATTCAGGAGAACAGATTTAGTCCACATCTTTATTTCAAAAATAGTTCTGGGTTATGAGGCCTTGATCATAAGGTGTGTGATCAACTGGGTTATGCTTGCATAAGAACAACAACAGAAAAACTCAGACTTAGATATTCTCATGCATGGCATTACCATGACACATAACATGTACATAACAACAACCCTGTTTGTTATTACAGCATCACACCCTTCTTGTGATATTCCATTTTTGTATCGCCTCAGCAATGTTTATTGGAGATATGTCTTGGCCTTAGGGCACTTTTTCAAAAGACCCTTTGTCTAAATTGCTCTGGAGTCTTTGTGCCAACACACACTCATTAAAACGTGTCCTGCTCAATGTCAATGCACCAAAACTTCCCCAATTATGTTGTTGTGCTTTCCCGTGACTAAGGCTTCGCTGTCACGTCATCGAGTCTCAGCATGTCACAGTAGAAACTCTTTGTCTGGGCTCTAGATACACCGCCTCAGATAAGTTGCTTTATCTTGCATTGGCTCAGCTCCATCGAGTTTATTGTAGTGAATCAGTCTAATTTTGGAGACTTGTCAGGGTTGAGTAATGAGTCATATTCATGTCACAACATATTATCTGGCAGATACGTTGTAACAGTTAATCCTCAAGCCTTTGACCCTGAAGAAAAAAAATGTTTAAGTGAAAAGATTGCTCTGTTCTCGCAAGCAAGAAGAATCCCACAAGTAAGTGATAAACGTTTTGCCAGTAAAACTGCTGCAGACAGACTGCATACATTACTAAATGGTCGGTTTCCTCTAGTCCGGTAAAGAACGGGGGAATGTGCTGATCTAATCCCTGCCACCGAAGTGTTCTGGGTGTGTTCAGATGCAGCAGAATGTTTCAGCATTCATTATTCTTCTTTCTTTTTCTTTTTCCCACAACTTGTCCGACCCAACGGCATTTAGCCTCTGATAAGTCTCATTTTTAAATAACAAGCTGTGCTCAGCTAAACATGAATCGCCACTCAGTTTGGCATCATCCTTCTGTCTGCTAGTGATGTTTGCGTGGATGATGTAAAAAAAAAGAAAAGTAAAAAAGGACCAAACCCTGGGTAATTCCTCAGCGGCTGGTCGTTACGACAATCACCCTGCGTCCCTGTCACTTCTCAGGGTTGCAGCTATTAAACAGGTTCTTCATCAAAGGCACAATAACCAAGACCTTTTTCATACATAAACATAAACATTTTATGAGATACGGTATCTACACCTCCAGCTATCTCCCTGCCTTCACTCAAAGCTGCACCTGTAAATATTTATCAGAAGAGTGACTCCCTTTTATTTATTTATTTATTTATTTGTGTGTGTGTGTGTGTGTGTGTGTGTGTGTGTGTGTGTGTGTGTGTGTGTGTGTGTGTGTGTGTGTGCGCGTGTATGTGCGTGCAGCGCAGCTGCATTTGGAGCATGTCTCCCAAAGTGAGCTCAACAGTCAGGCTAGTTATTCAGTTATATTATATAATATGTATATATATAATATTAGTAATCACAATATTATTCATCAAGACTTTGAATATAACATATAACATTGTAAAGATAACACTGAGGCTAGCAGTGATTACTGGATGAAAATTAGCTTTGCAGCGTTAGCATGGAGGCAATATAGTTTTTGATTATTTGCAGTATTGATAACCCTATTAATAATTAATTGGGCTTAATTGACCCCACGTGAGTGTCTTATAATTGTTTTAGCCTGCGGCCCAAACATTTAATTAGTAATGATCTAAAACTTAAATGATGTGAAGCTGTCGCCGTGTTTAATGATAACGTTAAAAGCGATGATGTTACAAGACTTATTTTCTTACAGTATTTCTCTGCTGCATAAAAGTCTAAGCTATCCAACCACTGATGGGCTAGTTTGCTAGGTTGAATTTACTAAGAAAATACTTTAAAGCGCCCATATTATGATCATTTTCAGGTTCATAATTGTATTTTGAGGTTGTACCAGAATAGGTTTACATGGTTTCATTTTCAAAAAATACCATATTTTTATTGCACATTGCTGCAGATGCTCTTTTCACCCTGTATGTTTAGATCTCTGTTTTAGCTACAGAGTGAGACACCTACAGTATATACTATCTTTGTTGGCAGTCTCACATGTGCAGTAGAGACACAAAATAACACCCCAAATACCAGACAAAGTGATTTTTTCCGTAATATGGGCACTTTAAATTGCACAAATAGACACCTTACGGGTTAACTTGCAGCTGTGTACAAGCTTCAAGTAGTGATGCATGTTGGGAGTCAGTTTTTTGTCTGTCAAGTACGTTCTCATACCAGGGAGTACACTTGGTATGTTGCTCTCAGATACACAAATCATGTACACATACACAAGATAAGATGTGTGGAAGTGTCATTTAATGCTTAGTTATCAGTCCAATGGGCAACAAGAGTATAGAGTAGACAGTATGTTTGGTTCTGGCATTTCCAAGTCAAGGCTCTGAGAAAACTTTTTGTTTTATAAAATTTTGAAAGCACAGCCTGTCACAAGAAGGACTGTCAGGGTTTCCCTGTGTAGCACTAACAGACAGGCCATGTGTTATATAATATTTGAAGTGCTGACTGACTCTGTTTGTGTGTTAGCTTAGTCTAATGTCAGGATGAATTCATCAGACAGCCTGTTAAGTGTTTGAATTGTTGCGAAAGCATAAATAGTATGACATATTTGTTCTTAGGGTGTTCTTAAATTATTAATCATGTTTTTTTGTTTTTAGATTAGAAAGGAACCAAAGACATATTTGTACCGCACAGTACAGTATGTCAGATACAATATCACCTGATGATAAACTAACAAAAATAGAACTGGTATTTTAAAAATAGTTGAATGTATATAAGTAGTTTAGGCGTAATGCTTTGTTTAATCATCAAGTAAATTGTCAACAAAACATAAAAAACTCACATGTTAACAGCCATGGCTACTGCTATCCTGGTGATGCTTGTATGAAGCAGGTACCCTCTGCCCCAGTGGCCAAAGAAAGGCACCGCGCCTTTCCCCCCATGCCCTAGGCTCAGGGCCAGCAACACAAAGGCAGTGCTAATGACTGTCGCACAAGAGCCAAATGTCTCACAGCGACGCAGGGAGAAGCTGGTGAGACGCAGTTCACTTGATCTCGCAATCGAGTTCAGTATGTGGAACAAATCCAAGTCATAGGTGGCCTGCACAGTCACCAGTGCTTTTGTAGTTATGCCTTTGTAGTTATATATCTAACCTCAGCATTGCTTAAAGCCTTACTGACCCATTTTACATCCAAGATTATGACATTCTGTATCTCTCTCACCTTTTTCTCTAAAGCCTGAAGACTTCTTTACTGACTCCTCAGTTGTGGCAGTTAGTTAGGCTTTTTCCACCCACCATGAATTTACCGGTTTGCTTGTTTTCACCGAGCGCTGTAGAGCTCTCACTCCGTGTAATAGTCTGCTGAAGTGCTCTATGATTGTCTTATACCCAGTGATGCATTGCAAATTGGCCAGGGATCATTGATGCTCTTACTTAAATTAATTTAGACTAGGAACAGGTACATTATGGGCAGCAGGCAGCATTAAGGGCCTCAATGCGGGAAGATGTGTTTTCTAGAGGCAGGTGAGTTTTCTTTTTCTCTCTCTCTCTCTCTTTCTCTCTACTATAAGCTATTGGCTACTCGCCCAGGTCTGCGACACTGAGGAACTGAGGAGCTGAAGTGGGCGCTTTTAGAGCAGCTCCTCTGAGCACAGGGCCAAGGACAAAAGGTGTGTGTGTGTGTGTGTGTGTGTGTGTGTGTGTGTGTGTGTGTGTGTGTGTGTGTGTGTGTGTGTGTGTGTGTGTGTGTGTGTGTGTGTGTGTGTGTGTGTGTGTGTGTGTGTGTGTGTGTGTGTGTGTGTGTGTGTGTGTGTGTGTGTGTGTGTGTGTGTGTGTGTGTGTGTGTGTGTGTGTGTGGAGCATGTACACGAAGAGCAGCCTTTTATGTGGAGTTCAGGGATCACAAGCTGTCGTGGTTCATTGTCTGCTGCAGGCATGTTCTGTACATACAACAGTGTGTGCGCTCACTCAATATGCACTCACAATGCATATTAGATATTAGAAATTGCTTGTGAGGCTGATCACTTCAATGAAAAGCTCGTCCATCGGCTGTGGCAGACAATAACATAATGAATTTGCAATCCCTCTGCGCCGTAAAAAAACATATCAATTGCTTTGACAAAGTCTCCATGTGGCTGACACTGTGACTTTGCTCTCTCGCTTGAGATGAAAGAGGCTTGACAGTTATGAGAATGGCCACAGGGAAAAAACTGTCATCAAACATGAGGTGTTGACACTTGGTGCTGTTGTTGTCGTTGTCTTCATTGCTGTTTGCTGCTTCACATAGGCTTTTGGAGAGCTAAGCACGGGCCATCAATGCTAGCATGGGACCTCCACTTAATTCAACCCCATTCACCTAAACTGAAGGGTGGGTGATGGATTGTAATATTTTCAGAGCATAGTAAAAACTTTTAGGGAAACTATTTCAGTGTTGTTGTTTTGTTTATAGAATTTTTAATCAGTGACTGATACTATCAATGTTTAAGATCAAGATCACTTACTATTGAATAGCTTAACAGGGGGACATGGCAGATAGTACTGCGGGATGAAAGACAAGCAAAACGAAGAGCTAAGCTTGAAAACTGATCTCCCAGTGTTTGTGTGTCTTCACAAAACGTGTTTTCCTCATTTTGCTTATTGTTAAGGCTATGTTTCCTCCTCCCTCAGTGGGCCCTGGTTTATATTGGAGAGCAGACTTCAGCCTAGGACAATGAATGCAGTGCTAATAGCTCCTGACATAAAGCACCGGGACTTCTACTTCCATACTTTTGCTGCCCTGGGGCTGAGGACACACACAAACTAAGGCACAAATACACAAATATAGTTGGACAATATAACAAGCAGTTATGCTATTGCTACAAATAGATATAGCTCCATGCCTGCATACACACAAGCGCTTACACCCAGCGGCAAGGACCTACACACACAAAGACACCACAAGAGACACTTAGTGTCCCTTCTTGCTGTCATTCTCTTCCTTACCTTAGGGAGGAGAGTGGACGAGAGGAGAGCAGAGGTTTTCTGTAAGAGGTTCCCCTGAGTTCTGATGATTCCCCTGCTTTGAAAGGGTTTAATGGAGTTGGACTGAGGGCTATTAGCCAACCAGGACTCATGGGGCTGCAGTGCAGGAGAGCAGGACCTTAGGCTGGCCAACCAGCAGTCACACTCAAGATTCCTCTATACTTCATCACCGGAATTAAAATTTCACATGGACTGTGAAGTTGTTGTTTTTTCAATTTAAACCGATGAAGGATTATCAGAATATGTGTTTCCATAAGGAATATAGACATTTTACCAATAGCCACAAACCCATCTTCCCCATAAGCTCATTTGTGATAGCAGCCTTAAATTTGGGCATAGTTCTCCTACCACATTAAAATTGCATGGGATAAATGTGACCAGATCCACAAGCGTTCATTTTGTGGGCAACATCTTTGCCACTGAGATCAATGTGAAGAGCATTGCAGAGTTCTAGCTCTTAGCACCTACTCTCCACTACCCTGCAATTCCCACATTACCATCTCTGTGTTGGTGTTCACACATGAGCAGCTTGAGTGACAGTGACATTTATGGGCTTGTCCGGGGAGCAACCTTGTCGATCCCTTGGGGGCGTCCCTTTCCAAACCCCCATCGCTCTGTGGAGGTATCCAACTGTGCTGCTTCCTCTCCCAAAGCCCCATATAAGCTCCCAATATACCCACTATCAATAAGTCAGATTGACCAAACTGCAGGCCCATAGAATGACCTGTACATACAAGGCAATCCATGACAACAGGCTGCTTTAAGTTTATGTATAGAAGATTGAAATCAATTCAGGAGCCTGACTATATGTTATTTGCTCCCAATGCTTCTGAATTAAAACTGTCTACAATAAATTTGTTCTCCTCTTCTCACATATTTCCCTCGGCACTGTTTACACTACTGAAGTCCAGTTAAAGATGTCGGTAGTATTTGTTTTTAAATTGCTTTAAATCCAGGGGTATGACTCCTAACTCCTAAGTGCTGCCAATATTAATAGACTTATGCATTCAATAGTAGGAAATTCATTTGGGCATGGGATTGACGTGACCTCAAGTTGCCCCCGTCTACCCTGCATTAGCATTCTCAGAGTAAAAGGGGGGAGAAGTGCTAATATTAAGTGGAAGAGACCCACGTGTTTTTTCCATTCTAATAAGTGTCAGTCAGGAGGACTGAAGAAACGCTTTCCTTGGTATTCTGAGGCAGTAGCAGCCCCCTCTCCTCGGGCTCCTCCTCTCTGTGCTGTCTTCCTGACTCTAATCATGTGGCCATTGTGTATGGATTTACTGCCCTCAGAGCCCCCAGGAGGGAGATTTGATTTTTCCCCTGCACTGGCTAATCTTTCCCTCTCACACTCTATTTTTCCTTTTCTAATTCTGCCTGTCTCTCCTCCTCTTGCAGTCTCACATATTTTTGCTGTCTTACTCTCTTTAGATAATCACACTGGAAGCATGTATTCATTCTCTGGCTTTCTCATAATTTCTTATCTCTTACACTTTATGACTCCGTCTAGCTTCTATATTTTCTCCTTTTTATTTTTTTTATTTTTTTTACTTTGCTCCACCAACACAACACTTAAACATGGCTCAGAATATTAGTGACTGAAATGGCTCAAATGATTGAACAGTGGCATACTTAATATGCATGTATTATTGCTTAGCAATTACTGTTATATGGCAGAATGTAATACTGACTCATTTGGTTGTTAGTTGGTTTTGACTCAATGTTTTCCGTTTTCCAGCCACTCTCACTCTCCGGGCTCCATGGCAGCCGCGGTGCGAGGCAGTGAGTGGTCATGTGGACGCTGCACCTTCCTAAATGCCGGCGCAGCACCTCGCTGCTCCATCTGTGAGGCACCACGCCAGAAGCCCGACCTTAACCAAATCCTGCGGCTGAGCAGCACTGAGGAGCATCGCTGGGCCTGTCCCCGCTGTACGCTCAACAACCCCCAGGGATCTGGAGCCTGCACTGTCTGTGGCTTCGGACCATCCTCTGCCACTCACACACCCCCTACAACCACCACAGCTGCCACTGCCAATGGCCTCCTGTCTGGTCCGATTGAACCCCTAACACCTACAGCCCCCCCCACAGTTCTACTCGAGCCCCATGGACAGCATCCAGCTAAGGAGGAAGTGCTGCGTCGGTCTGAGAGTAATGGGGAGGTGTGTGGCCTGGAGGTGCAGCACTCGGGCTGGGCTTGTCCTCGCTGCACACTTCACAACACACCTGTGGCACTGTCATGCTCAGCCTGTGGTGGGCCCAGGAAACTGTCTTTGCCTAAAATCCCCCCTGAGGCACTAGTTGTGCCTGAGGTGCGAACACCTGTGCTGGGGTTTCCTGTTCACACAGCAGGGGCTGTTCCGCTACTTATAGACCTAACGGATGACTCTCCCCCAGCCCCGGCCTGTGATCCTCAAGAATCACCCCATGTCTCCTCACTGTCCAATTCCTCCCCTTTTACTACTTTTTCATCCCTCCAAAACAACCCGGTGCCTCGCAGCAGGAGAGAGGTGCCTCCGCCAGGGCGCCCACCAAACCCAGGCACCAACACTCCCAGCCCCACCTCCCCTTCAGCAGCCGGTGTGCCACCCCAGCCAGGCCCACAGCGGCCAACCAAGCCCAAACATGCCCAACCCCAGGAACCTTCATACCCCAGCAAGCGCCTCAGTATCTTGGAAGAAGAAGATCCTCAGCACCACCCATTGATCCCCCACCTCCCTGTTGCTTCCACAGCTGCCCCCACCTGGAAGTGCCCTAGCTGCTCATTGCCCAACCCAGGTAGCTCGTCTAAGTGCGACACCTGCCGCTCATCACAGGCTGGTGCTGACCTCATTGACTTGGTAGGCTGTGAGACGGTGCGATTCACTCCGGCCAGCCCCTCCAGCCCAGACTTTAGCACGTGGGCGTGCTCCAAGTGCACGCTGCGCAACCCCACCGGGTCCGCCAAGTGCTCAGCCTGTGGTTCTTCCAAGCTGCATGGCTTTCAGGAGCAGCAGGTGCCTCTGCCCCGCTGCTGTACACACTGTGGGACTACATCATGCTCCTGTATACCTTCCTCATCCTCCTCGGGTCATAAAACACGGAAACAGGCCCGGGGCTACCCTTCCTCCTCTTCTGCTATTACTTCCTCTACGTCCTCCTCCACCTCATCTAGCCTTCAGGAGAAGGTAGGACAGTGGAGCTGCCCAGCATGTACGCTGCTCAATGACATCAAGGCCAAATACTGTGCAGCATGCCACACAGCGCAGCAATACCTCACCCTTCGCAAGGTGGTTAAGCCTCTGAAGAGGAGGGAGAGCATGCATGTAGAGGCCCGTCGACGAAATGATGAGGGCGAGGCCAAGGAGCTTTTGGAGAACATAGTCAGCTTCTGCAGAGAGGTAAGAGAAGAGTGCGTTGTAGCTGGGAAACACTAGAAAACATTTTCTATCTGCTTACTTTGATGTGCATTGCGTCACAGGGTGCACAGTTCCCTCATTGTAATTCCTCTTTTTGTTATGGCTCTGGCATTGTTCCCACTCACTCAATCTCTCTAATTTCAGAGAAATGCTAATAGGCTTTCTCATTGCCTCTGTTTGCACTTGCTTCGTTAGCCAGCAGATACAGAGTGCCTCATACTGTATCCAGACTATAACCTGCCTTCAGTCACAGAGAAATCACATCACTAAATTAAAAAGTCTGTTTCAGGACACTAACTCTTGAAACAGTCCAGTTAATTGTTTGTTTAGATTAGACTGCTGGACTGTTGTTGTTTTTAATGCTGACAGTAATCAAATACATACTGATGCATTTTACTCACTGGAGCACCTCTACGTTTAATATTTAAAGATCAAGGAGACTTTGAGATCAATTGTGTTATTCATGAGCCCTGATTGGTCTGATTCAGAGTGTCACAGCTGTTTGGAGACAACGAGATGTCTTCCCTAGCAACCCCAGTTGAGATGGGACAAACGTTTATGTTGCTTTTTTGTATCACATGACTTCATGTTCACCTTCTCTGCAGTACTGGACCTTATGGCTTTAATATACTTGTGTTATGTTGTCATGGATATGCTTCTCAGGGCTGTTAAAAGGGTTCATTTTAGACTTTAGACGTTAAGCTTAATGCTAATGAGACAAACTTGATTGGACTAATTTAACCTGGTTAAACATGCAAGCTTTTATTCTCTGAATTTATTTGGGTGTCTCAGGCGTGCCCACTTACTACACTGGCCTGGCACCTATCATGCCCTGTTTACAATAGCATGAAGTGTGCTTTAGAATGCATTATTAATGGCTTCTTTGAAAGGCTCATTGCTGCGAGCGTGGGAGGGAAGTTGGCTCAGTAGGAAGGAAGGATATCAGAGATCCCTCATCCCCACCTTCCCCTCCTCTTTTCCCATTTTTTAAGTTAGTCTTTCTTTTATCATCTTTCATTTTCCCTATTGCAAATATTTTAGGCCTCGCTCTCTCTAGCTCTGCCCCTCTGCGCTCTTCGAAGTACTTTCCCTTCTCCATCTCCTTTTTATCCGTCTCCCTCCATCACATCTATCCCCACTCTCTCTTTCTGTTTTTTTTCCCTCCTTTCTGCTAATATCTCAAAATATGCTTTCCCCCTCCACCCCCATTCCACCCTCTCCACACGACTGCACTCAATTCTCCAGTGTAGCGTGTGTGTGTGTGTGTGTGTGTGTGTGTGTGTGTGTGTGTGTGTGTGTGTGTGTGTGTGTGTGTGTGTGTGTGTGTGTGTGTGTGTGTGTGTGTGTGTGTGTGTGTGTGTCTATGTGCTAAGGTGAACACAGGGGCTGGCCTATTTTTAGTAGCAGAGCTGAAGAGGAGAGGAGCAGAAATGATCCGCTTTCCTATAGTGAATGTAATCGCTATCAGCATCAAGTGCTGAAGCTCAGTTTTAGTGGTCAGAGAGAGGAACGGGTGTAGAGTTGGTAAGCAAGAGGAGCTAGTCTTTCTAATCCCTCACTGTCAAGGCAATAACACTTGGCAAGCACCAAAAAAAAAAAAACACTCGTGGTGAAAATTTGAGAAAGCTTTTGGTTTGCTGTAACAAGGTGTGTGGGCAGTCTGAATACACAAATACAGTGAAAGACTGATTTTAATTTAACTACATGTTTAGTTAAGATTTTGCATTATCAGCAGATGGTGTTGCTGATGAAATACACTGGATGTGTTGCTAAAGAGTTTGTCCAGATTGCAGCAATCACTAAAGACCAAAACAGGAGCTGGAGTAAGAAATATTTTTCTCTCTTCAGCTCAGTGCAGTTTGTTTCTTTTGCCTCCTTGCATTTCTATCTCCTTGATTGGTTTGGTGAGCGAGAGGTGTGTGTGCTTGATGCCAGTGCCCCAGAGCGTGTCTTACTCACGATGCCAGACCAGTAAATGCTACTAACCGCTATCAGCGCCGCTTGTGAACTGTAAAACCCAGCATGGCTGCTGGTTCCTCTGTTCCCTCTCCATGTTACCCTATTGGGGGTGCAACAAAAAAGATGCTGCATGGTAACATATTGACTTTGATTTATTTTTGATTTTCCTTCTTTAGACCCCTCTTTATGCTACTTGTTGTTTGTTTTTTAGCCACACGTAGGATTTTATCTGGGGTTAGTTTGTTTGATTGCTTGCAGTGCCGG
Organism: Etheostoma perlongum; assembly: GCA_026937815.1. NCBI lineage: Eukaryota > Metazoa > Chordata > Actinopteri > Perciformes > Percidae > Etheostoma > Etheostoma perlongum. Next base: position 13,730,413 of record CM049391.1, on the reverse strand, counting down.
GGTTTTTACTATATGTGACAGGATCGTACGTACCAGGCTGTTTTGGGTATATAACATGTGGCACTTTGAAATCCAACTCTTTAGTTCCTTGTCAACATATTTTCATAGATCAATATGTTGTCAGTACCATGTAGATATCTAGCTACAAGCTTCCCATCCTCAAAAAAGGCCTCTTATGAGTGCCAGTTTTCTTAGCTCAGCGCTGAATTGGCTGATTGTGGTCTAGTTTGCATGCTGGCATGTGGCCAGTGATTGAATCAGAGACGGCAGCACCAGGTTCCCTCGATGAGGACACTCAGCTAGACTTACGCTGGCTGACGTCACAACACAGCAACCTGAAAAACAGATATTTGCCTATGTGTTATGTGCATGGTATTCCTACTTCTTGCACAATCCAATTGTGTAGTAGTTTCCACCTTGGTACTAATGTTATATTTTATTTCATACAGGCCTATCCCATTTTACATAGTCTGCTCTGTATTTTTTTACATCACTGTTATATGAGAGGTGAGTGCAACATGAGTCTCAGAACCATCATGACATTCTCACATTCTCTTATTGTACAGTAGCTAATATATATATAAGTATATATATTCCCATATGAAGATGTTTGCGTAATTTTTGTTATGTAAGTATTTATGTAGTTTATTTAGAGCAGTGTACTTCTGTTTATGTACTTAATGTGTTCTGAGTTACATTAGTTAGAAGTGCTGTGTGTGTGTGTGTGTCCAGGGCCAAAGCATTCCCTCTACCTCTGTGGTAAATCCACATGGACTCCTAAGCCCATACAATAAAAGCCAGCACAAGGGTCATACATAAGCCAGTGAGCTACAGAATCGGTAAGCTACACGGAGACCTCGGATGGCCGGGGTGGTGAGGCAGCGTTAAAGTGATTCTGTCTGGTAGCTAATGCTTCTACGAAACTACAGAATTGGATTGTGGGGATGGCGACTAATCAATTCGCTTCACTGTGAGCCACCAGTAGGGAGCCCACATTACATCCCCTGCCTGCCTCGCAACAAGACTGGCCGAGCCCAGCTTTGACACCACAAATAGGAAACCGGATAGGGTTGCGTGTGTGGCTGTCGGCCCGCTCAGGTTTGTGTACAGGAGAGTTTTAGATAGGCAGATAGTGTGTCAGATTGGGTGTCTTGATCTGTTAATGTAGTCTGGGTCCTGTGTACAGTAGAGAGGCAGCTACATTTCAGAGTGTTGAAATCCAGTGTGCCATTTAAAAGGCTCCGCGCTCTGCAAGGAATGTGTCAGAAAGGGAAGTGTTTGAAAGGGATTTGCATATGTGTTCTGTATCCAGGCTGCTACATGGCACCACATTTGGTCTCCTGCTGTGCAGATGTGTGATGGCCCACTAACGGTGGAAGCCATTCATCCTGCCACGTGACTAAATGTGGAAGGCAGTAGTTTGTCCTTGTTCCACCCCAAATCCAGGGCTCATGTGGAGGCCTGTAGTGTCCTGTATTAATCATCCACCTGAAAAATATATCACATCAGAAATGCAGGGAAGAGATTAACAGTTAGTCCTTAAAGCTCCAAGTGTCCTTCAGGCTTGCATTATGTGCTTGAAAAGCTTTATTTTGAAGTTCTCTCATCAACTCCTTTGAGCATTATTTAAACATGGGTTTTTACATAATTTGTTTTCTTCTAAAAAAGTGTCTTTTTGAATCTATTTTTAAAGAAAGTTATTATTTGAAGAGGTTCAGTCGTCTCACCCCTTTGTCTCCCTATCTCTTTTCCTCTCCACCCTCCACCGTCTCCTTCTCGTTCCCCGTTCAGAACACCGTGAACTTTGTGGATGACAGTTTTCCCCCGGGACCTCGCTCCGTGGGCTTTCCCGAGGGCGACAGCGTCCAGCAGCGAATCAAAAAGTGGCTCCGCCCCCATGAGATCAACTGCAGCAACTTTAAAGACCGAGGCGTCAAGTGGTCCGTCTTTCGCACGCCACGGCCCTCTGACATCCTGCAAGGCCTGCTCGGGAACTGCTGGTGAGCTGTCAGAACTACACAGGACACTAATCAGTCTAGATAGGTTGGAACAATCTAGAGACAGAGCATTCATATACAAAAAAAGGTAGGAAACACAAGGAAGTCTGCCCTGATTATGTTTCAACCAAGGACATTCAATAATAGCTAGCCTTTAGCCAATGTAAGGGAAATTGTCTTTCCGTTCAGTCTCTCTGAAAGGTCAGAGGAATCAATGTCATCATGTCACGTCAGTGTGATTTTTGTCACAGTCTGCTTTAGATGAACACTGCAGCCTGAAGCTAGCAGGGAGAGAGAAAGAGATCCAGGCAGTGACCGAGAGGCAGTGAGACAACAAGCAAAGAAACCGAAAGCGAGAAACTGAAAAATTGGGAGGGACAGGAAAATAAGTAAGAAGGGAGCATTAAATGAAAGAGGGAGCAGAGCATAGTTGGACAGATGTACAGATACACCTGACGGAGATTATTCACGGGAATCTGAGCCTGGACACATGCTTTATCTCCCTGCCCTTGTTCTGTGTCCTTTGGATTGTGTGTGTGTGTATGTGTGTGTTGCCATCTGCCATCTTCCTCCACACACACAAGAAAGATCAGTCACAAAGTTGTCCCAATACAACGTTTTGCTTTCGATGAATTAAGGCTACACAGGATGTAGCCTTAATTCATCTCTCTCTCTCTCTCTCTCTCTCTCTCTCTCTCTCTCTCTCTCTCTCTCTCTCTCTCTCTCTCTCTCTCTCTCTCTCTCTCACACACACACAATTGTCCTAATAACCTAGCAAAACAACCCAGCTCCCCTCACCCTTGTCCTTGAGTACAAGCTGACATCAGAGTTACATTATGACACGGCTAATTGGATTTCCATTTGATTCTCTGCAGCCGATTGGTTTTTCATCAGTGGCTGAATGGGCCTCACTCAGCTGCCTCTTCAACAGATGGGGTATAGCTTTGATAATACACATTTCCAACCCCACACAAAGAGTTTGGGTATTTGGGTAAAGGGCTGCTGCACTAACACACGTTGATGGCTGGACTCAAAGGGATTTTACTTTCATCAGTAGATAAAGTGGCAAAAGTAGCAAGTCAGTTTGATCATTTTTAGTTATGGCATTAAGAAAGGCGTCAGTATAGTGTGAAATCAGCAGTGAGTCCACAGTGTACTAAGAGAAATATCTTTTGCTCAGCAATTTGTTCACTTTAATGTATATTAAGCTTCTCTTGTGTGAGGAAATAGCATTTTCTGATGTATCTGGATTTTTCATTAACCAATTTATCTCGCAAGCTAATAAGGGGAGGAGAACCAGTTTGTCTTTAATGCAAGGTGAATTAACAGTAATGGGGAGGAAACTAGAAGACATAAACTCATCAAATGTGATTTATTTTCAATGAAGACAAAAACCTGCTTGATACCTTTCAAAGTCTCACGTCTGTTTCTTTTTGTCCTCTCTGATTGCATCCGTCAGTCAACATTCCTCGCCTCCGCCTGTCTTTTTCAACTAAAGTGGACATCCATTTACATCCATCCACCTGTCACAATCACCTCATCATTTATATCCATGCATTTCCATTTCTTTCACTGCTCTATTCAGATTGCCTTTTGCTCTGTGTTACAGTGACATCCTCTCATTCACCCATCTGTCTTTCTTGATCTTACATTTCATTTTCTGATTTGTTGAGTTTTATCCCTTTCCAGGTTCCTGAGTGCTCTGGCGGTGCTGGCCGAGCGTCCCGAGCTGGTGGAGAGGGTGATGATCACTAGGACCATCTGTCCAGAGGGGGCCTACCAAGTTCGGTTGTGTAAAGACGGGACGTGGACAACTGTACTGGTGGATGACATGCTGCCCTGTGACGAGTATGGCTACCTCCTCTTCTCCCAGGTCTGTGGGAAGCCCTGGAGGGAGGAAACTAGGATAAGAAGTCTTGCATTGCCAGACCCTCCTCCACAGCGCTTTGGAGGAGGGTCTAGTCCATTTAGCATTACAGGATGGGAGAAAAATAAGCTCTGGTTTATTGGCATTTCTTTAAACCAATCAGAATTGTCTTGGGTGGTGCTAAGCTCAGCACGGAGCCACTGCAAAATAGCCTCGGGAAGGAACTTATTTTGGTGGAACATGTACGTTCACTTAGGTTGGACAAATAAGCTAATTTAGCTGTCTGGATTTACCGTGCAGAGATCTGAGGAGCAGTTAGTCATAGTCCTCATAAATCCTGCGGATTGTTTAAAATTCCAAAGCGGAAAGAAACGGATAGAAAAATAAAGATTTGCATCTGGCAGAATTTTCTACGATACCTGAGCAATCCTGGAAGTGTAACGTCGTGGATATAGACTAGGAAAGAAGTAATGGATGAGAAAATAAATGCTCATTGATATTTAGTCAACAAGCGTCAAAGGTTGCATGGACACTGCAGAATAGATAGAGGAGGTTTAGGTAGATATAGTGTTTGTCCTCTTCCAGGTCAGAGAAGATTGATAGGTAATACATAAAGATGGCCAAAACAGTGTTATCATACATGCAGACAGTGCAGAATATTCACCCTCTGACCTTCTTTTAGATTCACTCATGTATTATTACCCTTAAAGGAGAACTCCACACATCAAAGCGTGTGTTGGGGACTACTACTGCATGTGTTACAAGTGAGCTTTTCTCATGACTGAGACATGACTAAATATTTCCTCCTTCTCTTTCCTATCACTCCAGGCTCAGAGGAAGCAGTTATGGGTGGCGCTTATTGAAAAGGCCCTGGCCAAACTCCATGGCTCCTACTTTGCCCTGCAGGCAGGGCGCGCCATTGAGGGCCTTGCCACGCTGACGGGGGCCCCTTGTGACTCCCTTATGCTCCAGGTCAGCTCCACCAACCCTCGGGAGGAACCCATCGACACGGATCTCATCTGGGCCAAGATGCTCAGCTCCAAGGAGGCTGGGTAAGAGAAGGAGTGGCTCTTCAATGGTCTCACGATTTAGATCCAATTACGATTATCCTGTCAATGATTTGAATCACGATGCCTCACCTCTTAAATATTATTATATATTGCTACACATGGTTTTCATCAACAAATTCAAGCAGTCACACATATATGAACTCCCCATTTTATTGTATCTCCCCCTAAAAAAGACACTTCCTGAATATAGCGGAGTCAGAACACGGCAGACATCAAAACAAAAAACAAAAAAGCAGCGACCGGAAAATCAACAAGTAACATCAGTAGGCAATAATCAATTATGGTCTGTCACTGCATCGTCCATGCAGAATCGCCCAGGTCCACGTACGGTATGCATCAATGCCATGGTTAATTTCAACACCCCTAATGGGCGGGATGGAACATTGTCCTCGCTGGCTTTGCGTTCCACTTTTTAACCATCCTTGTGTTAATATAATTCTTCACCGTGTCTCGTTAAATAACAACAACAAAAGTTCATATACAATAGATTGTTTGTTTTTTTCTTGCACAGTACAGGTAATAGACAAAATAATACATAGTAAGAGTGGATCAACATTCTCTGATCCTAACTACAAACACTAAGGTGTTACAAAACTACAAACGTGCTGAATGCCAATTAGTAGCATATGCCAGTAATAAAAGAGTTCTGGTAATCAGCACTTTGATATGTGAGCTTTCAAAGCAACATGAGACAACTAGCAGAACTCCAAAGGGGGCAAATGATCCATGGCCAAACTGCAGGTCCATCTGTCAAAAAACCTGTGGTATAGATATCAAAGGGCCTGGAAAATCCTCACAAGTGCTGCATCAGCAAAGAAGAAGCATCAGTCAGAATTTGATATCCGACTAACAGGTATATGACTGATATTTGTGTTTTGTTCTTTGTCTGTAACTCTGTGTAGGGCTGCCAGAAGTATGAGATTTTAATTTTGAGGGCTCTCCTGGTTAAACAATGACTATATAAGTAAAGAAACAATTACCTTGATTAGCTATTCGAAGCAAAAATAAGCACAAACATTGTTTTGACCTTTATGTTTTCTTTGTTACAAAAAAATGGAATAAAGAAATCATTTGCAAACGTTTGTTTCCTGATGATATTCTAGTGAATCCTACATTAACTGTGTGTTGCCCATGTCTGTTAGGTTTCTGATGGGTGCATCTTGTGGTGGAGGCAACATGAAGGTGGACGACGCTGTCTATGAGTCACTGGGTCTGCGTCCTCGACATGCCTATTCCATCCTAGACGTCCGAGATGTCCAGGGTTACAGGTATGAAGGAATGTGAACTAGAGTGATAATCTGACCCGCTTTCTGTGATTTCTTCTAGTTTCATTGCTTTTCCCCATCCGGATTTCTCTTTGAACATCTATCAATCTGCTATATCTCCCTCCCGTACATCTGTTATGTCTTGGTAGTTGAACAGTAAAGTAGACTCTTAAGAGAAACATCAAATTAGAGAAACAAATGAAATGACCATCTGTACTAAGCTGCAAAATGTGAAGACATGAATGTCCCATTCATTCAGTGTATGGTGACTGACTGGCTCGGATGGGCATGAAATCCTCCCGAGTGAGTCATCAGTTCAAACGATTAAAAGCTGCGCTACAAAATATCAGCTTCCTTGATTTAAAAAGTCAAAGGTACAACACTGTACATAACACAAAAAGAGGAGATGTCAACCAACACTGCATTTTGCAATCGATTCAGTTAGTAATTCTGGGACAATTTTTAGATGACTCCACCAACTAAGGGATTTGTTTTTGTTCACAACTGTAACAAAGGATTAGAATCCACTCCTGCTCCCACTTCTCCAGAGCAATGCCGGCCAAGGCTCATGGGTACTTAGTATTTAGAGGCTTGCCGTGCTGAAATCTGATATCTCACAAACGTTTAAAATAGTTAACACTGGGGGCCATAACATAACCTATTTAATCAAAACATTAGCTGTGTTTCTATGCATAATACAAAATGGGGAAAACACTTTGCATTTCTCTATGTGCCATTCCCCTTACAAAAAACTTGTCTAAGTTGTCTTTTAATTATTCCTTTCCCTTCTACTTCTCTCATTCATGACTGTTGTGGATTTCATAATTAAAAGCAATGAATCATGCAGTAGGTTTCACTGGCATGAGCTGGTGGGTGTATTTCATGGCAAGTAACCATGTCTTAAATATTTTGTTTACTTGTTTAAAAAAAGAGGCATATTTATGAAAAAGTGCCCTTGGTTAAGAATTGATTAAACAGATGCATGCTCTGTTAAGGTGCTTATTGAATGATTCATAGGTTGATAGGTTAGAGGATGAATGCCAATAGAGAACATGTACACAACAGTTCAGTTTGATCACTTTGATCAGCATTGTGGGTCCACACAATTGAGGCTTCTTCTGTCCTACCTGCGAGGAGTAGCCGTAAATCCCAGATGTAATTTGCTCAAGAGCTCCACACATCCGCTTTAATTTACTGCCATAAAGCAATCCGAGTGGAAGATTGGGCCACAGGAATGAGTTGGAGTCCTCTGCTAGGAGCCAGAGGAGATGAAAAGCAGCTTGGTAACAGCGTATCACCTGCCCCCTTTTTTGGGGGGAGGAAAGTGGGAACTCTCCAATATGGTTTTCTATTATGCCTCTCAGGTTTCTCACTGTAGGGAGGAGGCGGTAAAATGAAATGGGTTGTTAAAAAGTAGGCAATGATCCATAAGAGGAGCAATATGAGTCTGCAGAGATGGAGATACCACATCCACGGAAAGCTGTTGTCACTCTTAACTGTGTTCTGCATTTGGCTCTCCCTTTCTGTCCGTCATCTTCCTCCCCTAACTGTCACTCTTTGGCCGCGCTTCAGGTTGCTACGGCTGCGTAACCCGTGGGGTCGCTTCTCGTGGAACGGCAGCTGGTCGGACGAGTGGACGGACTGGCCGCAGCACCTGCGTCACGAGCTGATGGCTCATGGCAGCAGCGAGGGTGTCTTCTGGATGGAGTACAGCGACTTTATAAAGTAAGAACCGTGTAAACACAGTATTTAATTGCAATTGTGTGTCTGTTTTGGTTTGTTTAGGAAACAGTGGGCTTATTTACCAGCACAGCTCCAACCACAACAGCGTCATAAAATTTTGAATCCACAAGTTCCTCATTTGTAGCCCATGTACTTGCACTTACTTCTTGTTATCCGGAGTTTGTACCTTTAAGGTTGAAAGAACTTCATTGGAAGTCACTTTGGATAAAGCGTCAGCTAAATGTAATGTAATGTAGATGCTTATCTCATATTTAATCATTCATTCACTCATTACCAGGTGAGCTTTCTTCCCCCCTAGTGGCCACCAGGAGGCGTTGCAGCCTCTAAAGTTAACACTAAATATATATATTTTTTTATTAATATTCATTTTATTTGTTAGCGGCCATGTACAATTTTTCGTACAAGAGTTAGCCTCAGGCTGCAGTCCCTAGGCAGGGCACAATTTAAATCCAGCAGAAAAAATATGAGAACATCTAACAGCACAACAAAGACGGACTTGTTCAGCACCATGTTGAAAAACAAAAAAAGAAAAGAAAGTAGGATGTTAGGGGTTGCACAGTTGATTTTTAATTTATTTTTTATAATGTTTTAATTGAAATATGAAGCTTCTGATGGAACTACAGCTCTTTATGCTGTCTGGAATAGCATTTTGTCAACATCTTTGACAACAAATCATCATTGCTGTGATTTCTTTTTTTGCACTGTACTTTTCAAAAGTGCCTTCACAGTCAGTCACTGTGCACACATGCTGGATTCACAGATTGGTCTTCTGCTGATTCATTTGAGCCGTGGTGGCTGTGGCTGTTAACGCTCCTCTTGTTTATTCTAAACGCACCACTGTTAGAAATGTAACCTGCACCTGTGAGGGGAAAGATCTTCCCAGGACCAGCTGTTAAGAGGAGCAAATGTCAAAGCTAAACAGGTGAAATATGTGTATATAATATAATATAAACAACCGTTAATTGTGCCATGATGATGATGTGTCAAGATGGAGGCACGTGCTAAAATGTGTTGGATAGTTTAGTAATCTCCTGCCGTTGTGGATTTTGTATCAACACCAAACTGAGTTGTTGTGTGTCATTGTGTGTTGTTGACAAGTGTTTAATGCACTGGTTCCCACACCATTGTGTTATTATGGAATTGTGTTTTTTTGTGTGGTTGCTTTGTTTGCCAAAGATTTGGCATGGCGATTCTTCACTTGTAATGGTGTGTTTTGTCATATTTCATTAATCCTGGCATTCGGTCACACACAGCATCAAGTATTGACTGGTGTTTTCCAGCTGTTTTTTACATTGCAACCTTGTGGAGGTCAGTAAACACTGTTGCCTGTAACAGCTTGATTGAAAAGTCATCTGAAACACAATAGGGAGTTTTTGCCTGGCTGGGACTGCCCTAAAAACATAACTGACTGAACCAAACTGAATAACAGCCAAATCTATGTGACCTGCAAACAAAAAAACAGTTTTATAAGTGTTTATATTTTGTGTTAATACCATGATTTGACACAACCAAGTTACATCGTGCACAGGTTTTTTTCTTACTTTCAGCAAACAATCTGTTCAGCGGGCATTGTCACAAAGTCCACCAGGTTAGTAAGTTCACGGAAAAATAAATGATGTGCGTATCAGACTGTTATTCATGTCCCTCGCGTCTAACAAAATAAGAGTCGCAGTAAGTCCAAAGGGATCGATGTGGCTGTCTTCCAGAACAACTCAAACCTGAAAAATATGTGCAGCCTAGACCAGAATCCCATCTGTCTTCTGACTGTTTATTGTTTTCTCTGACAGGCAAATAATCTCTCAGCAGCTTTGTTTTATATGACAAACCTACAGCATGCACATGCCTATGCTTGTTGGTCAGCTTGTGGGACAGATATCAAGGCCCTTATGTTGACTCAAGTGGACAAATAGATGATGATTAATAACATAACAGAAATATTATTTCACTAAAAAGTAACTGAATGTTTAGACAACAACAGATTTTAACAGCGGACATATTTTTTCTCTAAGTGATCAAAGCCTACTGTAAAGCTTCAGCATGCCCCCCCCCCCCTTTTTTTCTCCAGATTGTCAAAAAGACAAAAGTAAGATATAAGAAAGTTGTCAGTGCAAGGTTAGAAAGTGATGAAACAGTGAAAAACAGACTTAAAGGCAGGGAGAAAATGTCTCTCGGGGGCTCTGTCTTTGAAGGAGGAGGTCTGACATGTTAGCAAGGTAAATGGTGTTTGTACGGCAGCCCTCTCAGAGGCTATGCTGATATTAAAGAGTTTCTTGTGATGCATACAAATCAACTTCGCTCATGACAGGGGGAGAGCAGCCGGTCAAGTTGTTGTTGTCTCAGAAGAACGCGTCCTTTTCAGGACTTTCTGTTGATGCTATATGCTAAAGAAGGTTCTATCCTCTCATCCATCTCCTCCTGCAGGTACTTTGACTCAGTGGACATCTGTAAGATCCACTCAGACTGGCAGGAGGTGAGGCTGCAGGGTTGCTTCCCTAGCAAGGCCAGCGGACCGGTCACTGTCACTGCCCTCACCGTGCTGGAGAGAACGGCATTAGAGTTTGCTCTCTTCCAGGAGGGAAGCAGGTAAATAGGACAGTCCTTCCTCCCCTCCTGTTTTTTGTTCCATCCTTACCATTGTTTGTGCTAACCCGTTCATCCCCTCTTCCTCTCCAGGCGGTCGGACACAGCCGACAGCCACCTACTGGACCTGTGCATCATGGTGTTTCGTGCCTCTTTCGGCAGCGCCAACAAGCTGACTCTGGGCCGCCTGTTGGCCCACAGCAAGCGGGCGGTGAAGAAGTTTGTTGGTTGTGATGTGATGCTGGAGCCGGGGGAGTACGCTGTTGTCTGCTGCGCCTTCAACCACTGGCAGATGAATGTCAGCGGGGCAGAAGGTCCTCCCACACCGGGTAGGTGTACAGATACACTATGCACAAGCAATGCTTTTGTTGCTTTTTTCCTGCATATGAATGTTTACCCAGTTCATCCATACCCGTAACCCTGTTCAGCGTATAGGAGTAGGTACTTATATTAAAGCACATTTCTGTCCTGCAGTCTCCAGTCCGACCAGCGCAGCAGCACGGCGGCCCAGCCAAGACTTCCCCGGCTATATCCTTGCTATCTACAGCTCGCGACAGGTGATGGTGGAGCAAGTGGAGGCGATGGCCACCACGTTGGCCGACGCCATCATCCTCCTCACGGAAAACAAAGGCGAAAGACACGAGGTGAGACACACGTATACACTCGCTCAAACAGAGAATAAGTACACTTGTCTCTGGCCCCTGTTTCACACACACACACTCACACACACAGAAGCAAATTATTCTGGCTGAACAGCGCTTTACTGAAAGTGCTGTCCCATAGGCTGGTATTTTAGAGAATGACAGAGCTTTTTAAACACTTGAGATCATCTTTGTTAAATCATTCACTATTCGTGGTAGATGGGCCAAGCACTCAGGAGTGCATGGCGGCCACTAAACGAACAGTAGTGTTTTCACAATATGGTTAAAAAAATAATTGTTTTGGTGGAGGGGATTTGTGCATTAATTTGAGCTGTCATGAAACAAGTGATTTGTATTATGAGCACATACATGTGTTGCTGACAGATATGTTTTAGGCACAGTGGAATTACTGGATTATGTTACTGGCTCATTGGACAGCAGCTGAATGACTAAATGGCTAAAGCAGTTTAGCTGCACTTGTATTCACTTTGTTATAATTACAGGCCCCAAAGGAGAGATGAGCAGCCCCTGCATGAGAAATGAAAGTCATCTCACCTTCAGGAGGAGTTGCTATTGTGAATGCAGTATCAAAAGTATTTTAACACCATAGGGATGCACCTTTACAGCAGAATATTTTTCAGCCATCAGTCCATCAAAAGACCAAGGCGGTTTTGTGGTTTACAAGCAGATTGCTGTGAGGGGTCTCAGTAGCTCAGAATGCACTGCAGCCACAAGATATATGTAAAAACATCTTTCCTGCTCACATTTCTGTGTTTCCCTGTGTGCTCTTAGGGCCGCGAGGGCATGACGTGCTACTACCTGACCCATGGCTGGGCGGGGCTCATCGTGGTGGTGGAGAACCGCCATCCCAAATACTACCTCCACGTCTCCTGTGATTGCACTGACAGCTTCAATGTGGTGTCGACACGCGGCAGCCTCAAGACCATCGACAGTGTACCGCCTTTGCACAGGTACACACACACACACACACACACACACACACACACACACACACACACACACACACACACACACACACACACACACACAAAGACACACACACCTTGGAAGAAAAACAAAATAGATTGCAAGTGATGAGATTAAATGCTTTGAAAACATATAGTACAGATGCAGCAAACATCCACCCATTAAGATAATTATATCTGTACACACATACACACTTCTATAAACATCAGTGATCCCAGGGGATTTTATTATAATCTAACTTAGGCTTGTCTCAGCACTGTTTAACTGCCTTTTGTGTTCTGCTGGCCCCCATTGTTATTTGCCAATTAAAGCCAATGATTTAAGGACCTGAAGAATATTGCATGCCCCATGCTCATAGACACCTACTGTAGGTAATGCAGCGCGGTGGAGCTGTTCACACACCATTAGGTTTATCTGAACTTAGGTTTTTGGACATCTACTGTGTGAATGTTTCACTTGGACAGACACATTACAGCACACATTATTGTCAATTTACGACCTTATCACCTCAACGTTACACACATAATGGTAAAACTGTAAAATGTCTAACAAGAATATTGTCAGTTCACTTGATAAAAAACAATTAGTCTTGTTTTACTCACTTGCTGTTATACAATCAGTTTATAGACGCAAGCATTTTGCAGGTAGGTAATGATATTCAGGATTCTCTCTGGGGTGTACTTCCAGTCGCCATGTTACCTCATCTTGTTCTCTAAATAGCATGAGTCCAAAAAACAAACTACTCTAGAGTGCTGACGAAGCAACTTGTCTTCCTCCAATCCTAGCTCTATCTTTGCTGACTAGCTAACAAACCAATACCAGTGGCATACTTAGGGACTGTACAATAAGTATTAGCCAGAAAAAAAGGAAGCGGAAGGATGGCTGTCTGACTCTTTTGGTATATTATTTTTCTAATCTAATTTATTTTCCTTCCCTTGTGAGATGTATTATTAAAAAAAAAAGATATTTACATCAAAAATATCTACTCTAATTTATATTCATTTTGATCATTTTGGAATATGAAGTAAATGTGATGGGCTCTAGTCCATCAGCAACCTGTTCCTGGTTCACTCTTTAGATAACTGTAATAACCATTGCTTTAGCAGCTCTTTGTTCGAGAGTAGCTGTATTTTCACCATGTTGTTATGTTTGCCATAAATATATTATTTTGAGATATCAAGGCAGGGTATTGCAGTTTTGGAAGATTTTATTATAATTTTTTTATTAAATAAAGTATAGGACTTTTTCCCCAACACTCTCTGTCTCCCCCTGCAGGCAGGTGCTGGTGGTACTTTCACAGCTGGAAGGAAATGCCGGTTTCTCCATCACCCACCGCCTGGCTCACCGCAAGGCAGCCCAGGCCTCCCTGGGAGACTGGACCCCCACCAAGGCCACCCACTGCCCCCAGCTCACTGCGGACATTGATGGCCTGCACCGGCCCAGGCCGCTATGACCACCGCCCACTATCTCACATACACACACAGACTATCCAATGAACTGTCAGATGAGTGGAAAACCAGGCAAGGGAAGGCGAGTGGTGTGTGCTGCCCTTAAACGTGGAGAAAGATGTGTATTTGTGTGTCTTTTTTAGATGAACACACACCTGAATGTAGCATAAATAGGCAGCATTTATGTGCTGTCCTCCTATAGCTCCATAAATGCTTTCATCTGGCCCTTACGAGCTCTCTTCCTTGCCAAGTGGATGTGCCATGTCAGGATAAAATGAGGGAAGCGGGCCATGCGGCGTGACCTGGATTTACTCACAAAACAATGTTTCACCCAGGCGCCAAACATGATCCAGTTCAGACTACTTAAAATTCTGGACGTTTTACGAGCGTTGTACGTGGAACAAATGTCATCCCTTTGTTGCGTATGCTTGGAGACGACCCTGCTTTCTTCACAGAAGTCAGGGTGGCGTGCCCTAACTACTGAGCCATTTTCCAGCCCACAAACTTTGAGCCAATCACCCGCAGCGATCAGACACTTACCCCTTTGTCGTCCACAAGGACAGCTCACAAAGCAGGAGACTCAGTATGGTACTTCATGAGCCAACACAATAATCTAGTTTTACTCATAGTCATACATGTTTGTTTTTTTAAATTCAATACTGTTGGTCTTACTTGCTTCATATACAGCCTTTGTTGCCGTCTTGTCCATATTTGTGTTTTTGAGGTCGTAGAAAAAGCCATCATTCATACAGTACTTTCTGTCCCGAGTCTCCATCGTCACTGCAGTGCTGTGTAGCGCTTTCTCTAACTCAGGACCAAACCCATGATTTGTAGGGTAAGCTGGAGTAAATCAAAAACCTCAAGCTGATGTTGTGGCAGGTGAATGGTGCCCAGATTGCTGGATTATCATCTTTCTGTAAGCCCTTATGAGCCAAGCTGTGGTGTAGAGGGGAGTGTTGTGATTGGGAGGTTTTATCTTGTGAAATACTGACAGGTGATAGAATTCCTTCCCGAGTGTTTTGACTCACATACAATTTTAGCTTTTTCCCTACTGAGAAACCACTGTACCTCCTTTATTTCTTCCTCTTACTTACTTACTTACTTAATTCATTTTCTCAGTTTGGGGTCTAACCGCTGGAGGCCAGTTATTATGACCAGCTATGTAGCTCGGGCATACTTGCTTTTGTCATCCGATTCAGCAGTCACTTTATTTCTTCACACTTGGGGAGCAACTCCCCTTTTTACACGTTGAATGCTGCTTCTTGCACTCTTGGATTGTGACACCCCAAAGTTGTGTCTGATCTTTTAATTTTTTCTGGGGGGGTATATCATATCAGGACAGAGAGAGGGGGAAGACATGCATAAAACCACCGCAGGTCAGATCTGACCCCTGGGTCTGCGTCAAAGAACAAACCTTGTCATATGGCTCTCTACCAACTGAGGTACCCAAGCGCCTGTGTCTGAGTTTTTTCGGTACTATAGATTGGTGTTTATTTGTCCCACGTTGCCAGTATTTCTGATTTACACTTGAGTGTACTTAGGGAGTACCAGAGGAACTAGTTGCTGTTTGAACAGTCTGCCAGAGGAGCTGCCGCGTTTACCTTGGGAGGTCAGGGACCATTTTTGTTTGTCTGGGTGCAGTGCGAGCATCTGGGCCATCCTCCCACAAGAATACACCCACCGCACATTAGCGACAGCACAGAGTCCTTTTTGTAATAACATGTTACAATGTTGTCAGTCTGCGTGCATACATAACAAGAGAGAGAGGGGTCCCTTGAGACATGTCAGACACAGAAAATAGTTGAGTTTTGTCTGCGTCGTTTCAAAGCATGGGTTGCCTACAGCAGTTTTACGTAGGTTCCCTTTTAGGGGTCCCACCCGCCACTTGATCGTTCCAATTTCTTCAGTGTCAAAGCCATTACTCCTGTTTCACTAAGGACCTTTCAGTCCTCACCATGGCAACATGGATGTTTTACCAGAGAGAGGGTGAAAACTAACTCGGTACTATAGTAACGGAATGGAGTTTTTTTTTTTCAAGTCATATTGGATGTCTTACTATTGTAGTGAAATGGAAAAAAACTTGAAAGCTTATGAGCAAAATTGCCGCAGCACTCATACAATGAATAATTGCTTGGTAGAAATTAATGCTTTTTTTGGTTTATCATTTTGAGTCTAAGCATTAAAGTTCCCACATTTTTGATTTAGTTCAGGACTGTAGCACAGTGCCCTTGAGTTGGAAGTGTGCTGAAACATGCGTCATCTCACTGTGTCCCGTACGCTTGCAGTCGTACTTAACTTACTGCACAACCACGACTGGAAGGCTGTACTTCAACGACGTTTTCAGGACAGCTCGTAAAGAAAACCACTACAGCAGAGTAACTTTTCCCCATAAAGAAACCTGAAGTTGAAGTAGCTGTAAATATGTTTTCCAAAGAAACAAAATGTGTAATGATGACCACTTTGAGATGTCTGTCTGCGCTGTGAGTGTGTGGTCACAGCTGCTTTGCTGGGACCTTTTAATTTATTTGTGTAAGTGATTTGCAGTCCTGTTGTCAAATGAATATTGCTCAATACTGGACCGATGTATGACAGATAAAGGAATGTGATGATTGTATGGTTTTAGTTTTGAGCCCAGAGGGATTAGCTTGACAAAAAAAATGAACCCTGCACTGAATCACCTGCAATGACAAGGCACCTCAAAATTCAGTGTCAACGCTGGATCACTTTACATTAACATGAGATTTTAAATCTTTTTTTTATTATTATTATTATAATAATACTATGTTTTTTTGTCATAATTGTCATTTTGGCTCTTGCTGGTGTCCTATGAACCTATACTCTTCTGTGAAGCTGTGGTGACTCTTGTGTGTGTCAGATGCGCCCCCTGCTGCTGAGGAGGCTGCAGCCAGAGATCAGCTGGTCCAGACCAGCCAACACAACGCCTTCTCTCTCCTCCTCCTCTCCTTTGTCTGGTTCCCTTGTAAATTGTACAGACTGCAAACTTAAGCCACATATAAAATAAAAAACTGGGGGGGGGCATAATCAACTGACCCTTTTAAACTTGTAAAAAAAAAAGAAAAGTATGATAGTAACTAAAAAAAATGAAACCTAATGCTGAAAAAAATGGAACTCTGATGAATGTGATATATATTTTATTGATCTTTTTCTGGGGCGGGATATGAGAATATGTATGATTAATTTTCAATCTCAGGTTCCAATGGACCAAATAAATTTTTTTAAATGATTGCAACATTTGTTATTATTGCAAACACAGTGTGTTTTCATGTACAAATTTCCATTTACTACACAGTAAGAAAGACCTTTTGAGTTTGTGACTCACCGAAAGTGACAGAATTATGTCAGAGCAGAAGTTTGTTTTCATTTGTTTCCTGCTCAGGTTTTTGATGAATAATAAGAGAAAGTCCAGGTTTTTAAGCTGCAAATATTTAAGTGGATAAGCACAGCCTGATAAAAGGATAACGTATTTACATATCAAAAATGTTTTTCACTTACATGTACACTTGTTTACTGCACTATTATTGATTCCAGAAATCTACTTTTTGATGTGGGTGTTATCATTGGCTCTTCATTTCCTTCCTGTGATGTGCCTCTTCTCATCTCTGAACTCCCTCTTCCCAGCAGACTGACTGTGTTTTTTTTGAAGAATATTTTTGGTGGAATATATCCCAGTAGTATCTTTTGTGTTTATGTGTATGTGTCCTCTACCTGTTTTTGTCTCCACTTCTTCTCCAAAAAAAAACCTCCACCCCTCCATTTTTTTTAATTTAAATGCCCTGCTCTCCACTTCTCTCTTCTTTGGCCCTCATCTTCCTCCAAGGCACACTCCCTATCTAACCCAACCAAGTCCCTTTCCCAGTCAATAGGTGGTACTGAGTGGGAGACCACCCCTAAACCTCAGATGCCAGAAGCACTCCATAGTCCCCAACCCTCCCCTGGCTACTCCCCCTACGTTGGCTCTGTGGGGGTAATTTTATTACGAACCCCAGCAGAGACGCAGTGAAGACTCTATGAAGCAGTAGTATCCAGCATAAGGAGCTGTCAATCACTTCTATCAAGAAACTCCTAGAATCACCTAGAAGACACTCTGCTGGCCTGGAAACAAAGGTACCTTTAAATATCTGCCTGCCTTTAGTCATCGTCCGCTTACGGCATGGCCAGGCAGGGTGAAAGTGTGAGAATGCTGTGGCCTGATAGTCAGCCGACAAACTTTGCATGCTAAAAACTTTCACGGTTACATGGTCAGATATGAAAGGGGAGACCAGCAAAAGAAAAAAAGCTGCCCTCTCATGGGAAATCTCTTCATTTCCAATCCCGTGCCTCCCTGGTGCTCTGTAGATATAAAGGAGGTAATTAGGTATAGGCCTTTCAATTTTGTCTGTGGACATGATAAGGCTAAATCATTCCCTAGCAACACTTAGTATGAAATTGAAAAGATACAGAGGTCCTCAAAGTAGAGAGAAAGCTGTTTTAAGGGAGTGCCTCAGTGTGATAAAGTTAACCATGCATTGTGCAAGTTAGGGATATATTTAATCATTATAAACGGAAAGAAAATGTACATACACCATCTAAGCCAAACAGACTTGTACACACACATGATTTTGAAGTGTTAAATCAGCACAAGATCTAAAGAAAGACTGAAGGAGCTATGTGAGCTACTGAGAGTGCTAAGATGATCACATTTCTTCCAAGCGTAAAAATAAATAAATCATGTGACATGCAAGTAGGAGGGATTTTTGTTTAGGGAAGAGGCTTGATGGCGCAGCTCAAAGAACATGCCTGATGCAGCCTCCGCCAGTCTGATCCTCTTGTCATGAGAGCTTCTATCATCAGGGTCATCAAGCCAGAGTGTGTGTGTCTGTGTGTGTGAGAGAGGGTTTGTTTTAAAACACAAAGGTCTGCAGTTTACAGTGTGTGTACTTGCACCAGATACCAGCCTTGAGAACAGGAATGTATACTGTCTGGGTTTATGTATAGTTTCATTGCTGCTCGGTAAAAAGCTCATATACTTTTGAAAAAGTCATACAGCATCTTAGCCTACTTTGTGTATAACTGTGTATTTCTTTAAATTGTTATCATTGGTGCTGACATAGCTTTTTGTGGGCCCTGGCAGCAGTGATGCATTATCAGAAAGAGCATTTTTAAACCCTTCCAACAGCAGTGAAAATCTTTGTTATGTCGGAGCAGGGTGCTGCTTGGTTGTCAGGGCGCATAGAATGAATACCTCTGTGAGTTATGGGCTGTACGTCCTTCCACCAGAGTCCACATTTCCAGGCATAATTCTTGTGATTTGTCAGTGTGACCTAATGGGGGGGGAGGTTTCAGGTAGCTGTGAGAAATACTGTCTAGCTCCTGTTTAAGTGACAGATCCATGAGTTTAAAGGCTTATCAGACACTAAAACCCAGCATAGCATTTTATAATACTCTTTGACAGGATTTAACAAATCTAGAAAGTCATCCCAACAGCAATTTTTTGTAGCTTCTGTTGTGACAATCAAACATGGTGTTTGCGTTGCAAATTAACATTGAGTTGACGTTCTGCAAAAGTTGAGCCAGGTTCTACTTTTTTTTTTAAAGGTCCCATGACATGGTGCTTTTTGGATGCTTTTATATTGACCTTAGTG
Organism: Etheostoma perlongum; assembly: GCA_026937815.1. Taxonomy (NCBI): domain Eukaryota; kingdom Metazoa; phylum Chordata; class Actinopteri; order Perciformes; family Percidae; genus Etheostoma; species Etheostoma perlongum. Next base: position 13,711,173 of record CM049391.1, on the reverse strand, counting down.
GTCCACTAATAACACAATGAGGTTTTCTTAGGATGTGCCATTTCAGTGTCTGTAGCTTTTGAGGGTAAGCTGGGGGCAAGGTGGAGGGTGGGGGTGTGGCCTTGACCAACTGCCACAGGTTAAGCAGAGAAAAGGGGAGGTAACCTGGCCCCTTATGACCTCATAAGGAGCAAGATTCCAGAGCAGGATACCCGGGGCTTGGTTTAAACCTATCACCAGGCTGGGGGAATGCACATTAATGTTAAAAAAGTGACATTTTCATGCCATGGGACCTTTTTAAAGCTTTGACCAGCTTCAATTATGTCACAGTGTCCTGGATGCACCTGCGCATTACATTAAAACACAAGTTTTAAAGTTACTCATTACATGTCTGAAATGCACCAAACATGAATCAATATAGTCAATGTCTGTTTTATAGTCAATAAAGTACAATAAATGTTTACAAGTGTTTATTGAATGCTTCCTTCCTCTCTTAGTGGGAATTGAAGGCCACAATATGGCATCCCAGATCCCAGCACTCCAACAACCCGACACTCCAAGGACTGACAGCGTCTTTTCTGTTCTGTCTGGCTTTTACTCTCTGGACTCCAATGTTCCTGGGCTCTCTAAGGTGATTCTCAACAAGCTCAACATGAAGGATTACGGAGAATACAGGTAAAGACTGCTGGTACTAACTAAGAACTGATGAGTTGTAAGCTCAGCCGTCTTGTTCATTTTCTGTTTGATTGTCACGAAATGTAGTCTTTGATTTTATTATAATAAATAAATAAACATTGTATTATTAATTATATGGCATTCTGTATGTGGTATTAGTTGCACTTTCTCTAGGCTTTATTTCACTCAAATTCCACTAAATGTTTGAACATGTCTCGTGCTTGGCAAATAAAGTGTCTGATTCTAACCAGGGCTGCCGTCGAGGGAAAGGCTAAAGGAATCTCGTTCCGCAACTACAAGGAGATGTTCAAGAGGATGGAGGAGACCTTTGAGTTCTGCACCAGCTGCAACAAACTCCCAGTGCATCTCACTGACGGCCAGACCCTGAAACGCTGTGTGAAGTGAGTGGCATTACTACAGATTAACATTAATCATGGTTGACAATCAGACTATTTTAAGGCGACTAAAACCCACACCGTTCTCAGTTTGGCTCCATCATCACCCAGCTGGGATGTGGTTTTGACATTGATGTGTGAAGCATTACCAGTTGCCGTTGCATCAGATACTGAATGATAGGCCACCAGGTTGGGACAGCTCAGAGGACAATGGCAAATATAGCTAAGCCATCTGATTATGTTTCATCTGCAGCTTATTAAGAACAGCTTAATGCAGTTCACAACACTACATAGTCTACTGAGAGTAAAGAGCAGAGGACAGTATGCTGCCTCGTTGCATTTGTGCCTCATTTTTCACTCTCTGTCGCTATTTTTCTATCTCCAACTGATTGACACACACATTCACACACTGCATGTGTGTTCCCTTGAAATTCACAGCTGCCACTGTCTCTCAGGAAAGTTATGTGTAACAGCAGATAAAAAAAACTAATGACTGAAAGTAAAACCCTCAAGACCTTTGACATCTGAGAATTAGGCTACCACCAATAGGCCAACAGTGCCTGCTTCCCATCACCCTTTTTATTCTCATTCTGATTCACATTTATCTATTTATTACTCTTAAACTGAAGCATCTCCGCAGAAGTGTGTACCTTTCAATGGCACTTGTGTTTTCTCACGTTGTTTTGTCTCACTTTGCAAGCCTTCTGTGGATGATCAGTATGCCCAAAGTGTGCCATGACAGAACACGTAGGCTGATAAATGATTTTATGTAAATGTGTGTGCCCCGAAAGGCTGTAATGATTGCAAGGTAAAGTAATATAGACTCCCAAAGCACCAACTGGCACTGGCTGTCAGACCTCTAATCCAACACATTAACTCGCCACTTAAACTGCGTGACTACAAAAAAGCCCACATCCGCACTAAGAAGCCGTATAATCAGTAACAAATTCCTTTCCTTCCTGTTTTTTCAACTGAATGAGAAGGCACACCAAACATGGGCTCTAAATAAACGTAAGCTGATTATGTCTTGGTACAAACAATACATTTAAATCTGATCACCCGTAAAGGATTTTATTATGGTCCACATCTGATTAGGTAATTGGTAGTAGTGCTAACTTGTTTAAAGCTATAATGTGCAACTATTTTATATTAATGAACACCCGTTACATTCAAGCCATTGCCAAATGAGTTGATAGAAAGCTAATTAAGCTCTACAAAACACTCTCTGTATTTCTCTGTATGGCTAGGTTTACAAAATGATGTAGTCCGGCGACTTTGGCAGGCAGAAGCTCAAGTGATAATTACCTCCATCATGTTTTTTAATCCTCGGGTGTGACAGAAACTAAACACTGTAGCTTTAACTTTCCCTGCTTGGCTTTTTCTCCCCCCATCTTTCTTTCACAGGTGCATGAATGTGTACTACTGCACCAAAGACTGTCAGAGAAAGGACTGGCCTCAGCATAAAAAGGTCTGCAAATTGCTGCGCCTGGTGGCCATTGACAGACTAGTGGAGTGGCTGATGTTCACTGGTGAGAATTTAAAAAAAAGGGGGTGCTGTTGAAATGGAAACACCTCATCATCATCAATGAGATGGCATACTTTAAAGATGAGCTGCAAAAATGAAATGCCTCTGAGAGACACAAACTGACAGAGAGTCACAGTGCAATAGTGGTGTGCTTTTGAAATTTTAATTAAAGTTCCTCAGCCTTTGGATCTCTCTGATTGCTTTTCAAACACCACGTAAACTTGCCACACTCTACGTGACTCCACTCTAATCTGTGTCCTCAGTTTTGTGTCACACATGTCCATCATAAATGTTCTGCCACCCTCACAGGAGATCTCCCATTCCCCACTGAGAAGTGGTCTAAATCAGCTGCTGAAGTGAAAAACTGGGACGACTGGCTTCCCATGCAAGGTGACCTCACGCCACGTCTGGACGCCATCTTGTCTGGTGCCAACATGACAACCCTTTGGAAGAACTCAAGCAGGCCAAGGCCAGATGACTCTGACCTGCGACAGTCTTTATGGCGGATTCAGAGCGAATTTCTCTCTCGAATTCTCACAGTTGGGATGGCCATGCAACACTTTCGCCTTGACCCGCACGCTAAACCGCTAACTATTCACATAGCAGGCGCGTCTCATAATGAGACCATGGGAGCCAGACTGACAGACTATGATGAGCTAAACAAAATGTTCCCTGGACACCAGGGCATCGAGATAGTCATGGTGGGACCAGAGGTGGTGGACGGCCCCATTGTGAGGCCACCTCTAAGGGCGTTTGGCCCCAGGCAGAGGGTGTACATCAGCACCTACAAGGGACTCTACCACCAATTTTGGGAGGAGCTGGTGGAGAAAGAGCAAGCAGCCAAGCCAGACCTGGTGGTTGGATTTCATCCTGGTATGTACATCCAACATCCTGTCAAACATGAACGCACAAAAAGTAAGAAATGTGATCAGACAGCCACTTAAATCTTGTGACCGGTCTGGTTCAAAGGAGACTTTTAAGTCAAATGCTTTAAAGTCAAACAGTAAAAAGCATAATGATCGCTGCAGCTATAAATAGAAACTGCTGAGCTTAAGTGGTCAGTTGTCTCAGAGAACCAGTGACTTGTCTCCCTTTATGGTCATTTGACAATTACCTCTTTCAGAGAGCAGAGCAAGCAGGAGACGTGTAACTCACTAGATCTGGCCTATTCATTAGCGCCAGGCTTTTATTGGGGCTTTGGGTGATTAATGGGAGCAGCTGGGAGAGAGTTTGGCTTCTGATTGCTGTACTCAGCATAATGTCGGTAAGCTGCCCTTTTTAAGGCCCCCTTGGATTCACTCTGACAAACATGGCAAGACCCAGTTATGTGCAAAATAGGTCTTCAATCCTAAACATTCTCACCATTTTCAGTAAAAAGTAATTTTCTGAATTATTGATATTATTAATACAATACAAAAGGCAACTGCAACTTTTTCTCCACTTCACGACAAACTGCATTTTAGACTGAAAGACATCTACTGTCCACTCTCACAGACAAGCAACTCATTAAAGTGCCGCTTTAACCCTACAACACCTAAGCTCTTGCACCAAATCTGTTCTCTGACCCTTTAACACTGCAAAGCAGCAGTAAAGCCCCGACCCAACTGGACCCATAACCCCTGGCTCAGTTATCACTGCAGGCTCCAGGACAGCTAAATATACAGGACTCCTCATCCTGTGAGTAAACCGCCTGAGTGCCTGGCTGTGTTTCATACTGCAAAGCTGGCAGAGCACTGCATTACGACACTATTTAAGTGATAGGGGAGCAGACAGCGTGACGGAAGGAATAAAAAGGAAGGTGCGTGTGAAAGTCACAAAGAGAATGACAGAGGAAACGGCTGCAGGAAAGCAGTAAAAACCAAATTTGACTTAGAGAATATGAGACGGAGGGTGATGTCAAATGTTAGCTCTCACAAAGGAGATGGATGCTGGCTGAGTAATGCCTTCCAAACAAAGATAGCCCATTAACAACAGGTGCCTCCTGATAGCTGGTTGTTATCCATGAAAGAAACTGGGTTTTTAATATTTAATATCTGAAACTTATTTCTTCCAGACCAAGAAACAAAGTAAGTCTCCTACCATTACTTTAACTTTTCCACAATATGACCAAACTGTCATTAACAGTCAGGCTGCAGCATATCTTCGTCACCTTATCTCCTGAAGGTCTAGACACCTAAATGCGTACTCCCTGTTAAATGTTTTATCATGATGAGATGTGTAACCTCGGGATGTTCTTATCATGGCATGCATTATTCAAATCAAAATCCTCTCTTTCTGCAGTTTGAGTTTCCCAGAAAGATATGGCAGGCGGGAGATAACATAATACCATCTGTGTGTCGGTATCACAGGTCTTACAATGCTCTGCCTCTGGGGCATGCTCTGGGCCCCCAACACACTTACAACCAGTATACACACACCTGTAATGTACTGAACAGCTGGTGTTTTAATACATTCATAGCATGCAGAGTTCTTCCCCTATGTTGAAATCAAATCCATGATTATGTCTTTCTCTTGTAGTAACTAATAATGTGAGACTTAATTGATCAGTGCAGTGAAATTCTCTGTTTGCTGTCTCACTCAAGGACACTTAAGCTGGATGGATTTACAGTGTTTACCGTCATGGTGGCTTGAACCTCAGTCATTTGGATGACGGGCAAACTATTCACCACACCAGCCTGCTGCTCAGAAAAAAAGTACTGATATAAACACGAGTCAGGGGAAAGTGACATCTGTCGGAGGATTATGATACCCAACCCAGCATGAATATAGCCAGACGGCTGCACTGGGTCGTCGCTATGTGAGAATGTCCTTCATTTTCAGCTGGTGTGGATGCAAGGTTAAGTTACAACAAGCTTTTTCAGTCCAGCTGAATTTTCTAAACGAGGTCAGCTTGTTTAGAGCAAGATTTACTTTGTCACATTGACTGATAATTAGGCTGACTGTCAGTGACACGTCCAGATGGAAATATAGTCTAGCTAACAAGAGAGAAACACAGCCGACTGGAGACTAATCAAGCGTAAACTAATCTGTTCCATGTTCACCCTGAAAGGACTTGCATGGCGAGAAACAGACAGTGCTTTTTAATGTCAATGTCATTCAGCTTGCTTATTCAGGGAGGTAGAGTATGTATATTGCAAGAGTGGCTTATTGTAAATGAAAGGCCCTGGAAACATTTTTCTAACCAGCTTGTTGTTTGATGTGATCTTATACAAATGCACTATTTTCTGCCAAAGTAAGAGCAGTTTTGGTTACCTTACATTAAAGATTTCTTTCTTTTTTGTGTGCTCTCAGTTGAAAAAAAAGCTCATGTCACATACTTTCATGGACCAATTGGATATAAAACTGATACTGGTTATTTTATCATTAAATCAGTCCGCCAGACCCGACTCCACAGCATTGCGGAAGAGGGTTTGGCGAGTCAACACAGCATTCCGGGATGGGAGAAAAACATGCTCTGGCTTATTGGCATTTCTTTACACCAATAACAATCATCTTGGGCGGAGCATCAGCGCCTCTGCAAAAATTGCCTCGGGAAGGAATTTGTTTGGGTAGAACGTGTGTACGTTCAAACGTTGTTTTAGTCGTGTATCAGAAAACTCAGATTGGACAGAAGCTAGCTGTCTGGATTTATCCTGCAGAGATCTGAGAAAAGGTTAACCATAGTCGTCATAAATCAGCCAGAGTTTAAAATGCCGGAAGCCCAACATCTGGCCTAACATCTGGCCTAAATGAGTGAAAATCCATTGTAATTTTCGTTGGCAACGGAGCAATCCCGAAAGTGGAACATCGTGGATATAGACTATCATTAAATTAACACACTGGTTTTCTCCTCCTTTGTGGATCTTACATGTGTGTTTTAACACAGGGTTCCACGCCAACCAGGGTCTGGTAGAAGGTTGGCTGCCCACCCTCCTGCTACTCAGAGATTATACCATCCCTTCATTCTTCACTATGTACAGGTTAGTCACATTATTACAATTCTGAAACATACAGTATATTCACATTTTAGAGTGGGGATAATAACATCCAATGCCCGTTGAGCAATAGTAAACATGTTTATTTCACATTGCTTGCCATCTGCTATCCAAAATTATAGAACTATTGTTTGTTTACCCACATATTGTGTGTGGTCTCCTTACTCCTCACGTACCCGACCTCATCATCACAATCCTCAGTCTCAATGCAGTTATTGTTGCCCAGATCACGCCACTCCTTCCACACTTCACACTCCTTCCCTCTGGTGGCAAATACCAGTTTTCTGGCCAAGTTGAAGAAAAGATTTATTTCTTTAGCTGCAGGCGCTCTCAGCAAACTCCCCCTTGAGACTCTTACTTGATGATATAGCAAAGTTATTGATGCTGTTCTCCTTCTCTTCTGTTGATGCTGTTCCTCTGTAATCTCTCTCAAAGTGTTTACTTCTGGGTGGATGTTAAAAGAAGTCTGGGGGTGTTTGATTTCTCCTCAGTCTCTCATGAGTACAATACAATTTACTTGATTAATTGATTCCTTAGCTATCTCGTTGTCTCCACAGTGAGATGGAGCTCAAACGCTCACTCCAGATCCTGTTGGAGTTGGAGATGCACATCAGGGACAGTGGACCCAATCCATTCACCTCACAGAAGCCAGAGCAGGTCCAGTCTACTCCCAACAAAACCCCAGTCTACTGCAACTCTCACTACATCTGTTTCCAGGGACTGCTGCTGCGTCAAGAAGACTTAGAGGAGCCTGGGCTAGACAATGAGAGGCCCTTATAAGGAAAATCAAAGCCTGTTTGGAGTGTCTTCTCCTTTTAATGTGTGGGTTTCAAAATAGGACTTTGGGGACTTCCTGAGGTCTTTGGAGGGCTTCCTGCAGCCTTTTAGAGATGGATATTGCTCAGCTGTGCAGCCACTTGGCAGATATGAACGCTGAATATGGGGCAGAGAGCATGAAAGCGAGAAAACCCCTCACAGCTGCACTAAACACACTTAATTGGTGAGACAGATTACAGAAAACACTCAAAGCTCATTAAGTAGTATAATGGCACCTGAGGGCGTCAGCGGGGTACAAAGGTGTGTACTCTGTGCCCCGGAGGTAGCATGGTAGTTGGATATAAAGGGTCATGGGTGTAAATACGTAATAAGACCAAAATGAGTTCAGCCATCATTTTGCGGACCCCTATAATCCGTTCTGCGGCTAGATGTATTCCCAAATCTCACAATAACTGCTTGAAATCAGATCACATGCATACTAATGTAACACACACTTGAAAATTATTATATTATATTATATTATTATAGCTCAATAAAATATGCAGTGTCTGCCTTTGTTTTATTTTTATTTTATTTTTGTGATTCTGTTTGTAGCTGTTGCTGGTCTTTAAATGGTGAATCTGAGTTCTGGAGTGTGTGATCACCACAGACAATATAAGTCAAACTCTATGAGCAACCATGCCTTTTACCTTTCTCTTTACAATAAAAAAGGCCAAGTCAAACCAAGCAACTATTTTTAATTTTATTCTGGGTTGATAACAGTATTATAAAATCCCAAAAAATAACATGTGTCACGGGTTAACAAAAAATCATGTGATAAAACAATTAGCCTGATTGTCTACCACTGTCTCAATCTCAACAAAACATTAATTCCATTATATGTTTCACTTATTGCAGGTCTGATATAAGGGAGGATTGCATTAGAATGCAAGGCATGGACAAATGCCATAGGATTACGCCTCTGTGGCAGTTTAAAAAATGTAATTAAAAAAACTACTCTAAGACCCACTTTCTGTAGTTTTAAGGTTTTAAATAATTTAGCAGTGGTCAAGTGATATGGTACATTAGAATAATCTTTGTATGACAATCTTGCTTTAGAAACTGCTATCTGTAACAGTAAAATAAGTAATTGTTCTGCTGCTTATTGAATTAACGTGTGAAAATAATTAATAATGCTCAATCATGACACTGATAGCAATGTGTTAAACATAGCCTACCATTACATCTCTGTCTGTGTGTTCCTGGAAAGGATGGGGAACTATTGCAGCTTGTATCAGCAGTGTGACTCTGCCCTCCAGTGGATGAAAGTGGAGGCATACAAGTATAGTTATCGTTGTAATAATAGTGGGGTTTGAGGGTTTTTAGTGGACATTATGACTATGTCCTGGTGAGTTAGCGTTCAAATTAATGTAGTGAACTTATATTTTAATTAAAGGTAATTTGGGTTAGAATCAGGTTGGACTCTTATCCCACAGTAAAGGTTGGGTGGATTTTCTTGCTATTAAATTGTGTACATATATGTAGTTTTTGTCAAGTCAGGAAGTGTCTGGAGGGGTCTGGAGTTGTCAGAACTTTCTAGAAGGGAAAGCACAGGTGCTATATGTGGCCCCAGCAGCAGCCCCCCCCCACAGGCCGCTCAGATAACAAACCAGAGCAGAAGAAGAAACCGTGAACAGCGCGTGAGACTCATTAACAAATGACGGAAACTAAGAGGTAAGCAGGTTTGGGCTAAATTATTGACACTTCTTGACCTTCGTTTGGGAGAACATGTCTAAATGTACATGTCCATCTTACGACATGACATAATGTCATGAACAGAGCCGCCTGGTGCTCGTTATTAACCGCTCGACATTTGAATGACATTTTGAAATACTAGAATACATAGCAGTCTGTTTCATACTGTAGCTCCCTGCTGTTCCATTCGCTGTCTGTCCGTGTTGTCACCATAAGCTCCGGGCCACTTTCCTGTAACATTTTTACATGTAAACTGAAGTCATTATAAACGTGTCCATGCGGTCACTGCATAGCAGAGGTCCCAGTCTAAGAATAGAAAGGTATAGGCCTCAGTAGTCTATTGGTACGCATAAACAAACTATGTTGTTGTCTAAAATTCGTATATTGCTTGTGGTGTTTATAACTTATCTGTTGTTCAAATTATTACTATTGAGTTAATGCTTAATATTTCTGTTGGATTTTGTTCTTTTATTTGTTTCTCCAGAGCTGGTCTGGAGACCAAGAGTAAAGCCATGGCCTTCCGGTCTCAAAAAGAGATGTTTGAGAAGATGGAGGAATCTTTTCAAATCTGTGCCTGTTGCGAGAAGAAGCCAAACCAACTTTCCAACCCACAGAGTCTGAAGCGTTGTGGCAGGTAAAAAGAAATGAAAAGAAGAAGCACGCCTGTACGGTCAAGATAAAGTGAGTAATTTTACAATCACAGATCTCTCACTTTTCTCTTATTTTTGCACAGATGTCTAAATGTTTACTACTGCTGTAAAGACTGTCAGAAGGAGGACTGGCCCAAACACAAGAAGTTCTGCTCACAGCTGCGTCTGGCTGCCATTGACAGAGTTGTGGAATGGCTTTTATATAAAGGTAAAACGCATATGAAAGGCACATAGAATACAATACTCTAATTGTATTAACTAAGGGTGACCATATTTGGATTTCCAAAAAGGGGACACTCAGCCGGCCTCGAGACACAAATTCAGACAGGCTTCTCAGAGGTTAATGAACATGCTTTATTATGCCTCAATGGTACAAAAATAATGTATGTAATAAAATAACATCTGTAACAACCTGAAACAAAATAATAGCTCTCTTTTCAAATAAATAAATAAAGATGAAATAATGTATATGACCTATTCTGTGCCAGCTTCAAAATCCAGCTTCAACTAAATATCTCTTAAAGCCTTTTCAATGTAATAAGATAAGGTTTTTCGGTGTCCATGTGAGCTTTGAGATCTCCAGCACCTTTATTAGACACTGAAACATATGTGCTAGCTTTGCATACAGTGCACTCCGCCTCCCACTTGTCTTGCCCGAGACGGTACGTGTAAAGTTTTGTTTGCAGTTCAACTGTGAAGCTGCACTTACGCTTCGGCATTTTGTGTGCAATGCTGCTCCGCTGTCTGATCTGCTCCCTGTATGTGCGCATCGCATTGGTGGCCTCTCAGAAATGATGTCATGCAACAAAGTACCATAGCTAGTATTGTGTTTAAAGCACCAGTCAATTTAAGTACACGCTTAATGGTCCCATGAAAAACAGCGAAAACCGGACATTTTCATGAATTTACAGTGTGTCAAATGTGGACATGTCCGGGCAAAAGAGGACGTTTGGTCACCTTATATAACTACATAACTAATTGTATTATATTTCCCCCCTACCATCAGGAGATCTTCCATTCCCAACAGAGAAATGGTCAAAGCCCCAGTCTGAGGTCAAAGGCTGGGATGACTGGCTTGCGATGCAGGGAGATCTCACGGCTCACCTTGATCCCATTTTAAAAGGAGCAAACATGAAAGACTTGTGGACCAACGCTGGCAGGTCTCCGCCTGACGATGAGGACCTGAAGCAGTCCCTGTGGAGGGTTTGCAGTGAGTTCTTCTCCAGGCCGCTGACCATAGCCTGGGGGATGAGGCTGTTTGGCCTTAACCCTTATTCCAAACCTCTCACTTTTCACCTGGTGGGAGTAGGCCAGAGTGAGACTCTGGCAGCCAGACTGACAGACTATGATGAGCTGAACAAAATGTTCCCTGGACACCAGGGTATCAGTATAGTCATGGTGGGACCAGAGGTGGTGGACGGCCCCATCATGAGGCCTCCTCTCCATGGGTCTGGCCCCAGGCAGCGGGTCTACATCAGCGCCTACAAGGGCCTCTACCACCAGTTCTGGGAGGAGCTGGTGGAAAAAGAGGAAGCAGCCAAGCCAGACCTGGTGGTTGGGTTTAATCCTGGTGAGAACAAAAATATACCAAACTCACTTTTATTCGAAAATCATTTTTTTGTGTTGTGTGTGTGTCAGTAAACAGCTAACTGACCTAGCTAGTGAGGAGGAGGGTTGCTCTCAAAGTAAACTCTTTTCATTTGTTTTCCTTTACATCTTTTTGTGTCAAGGATTTGATGCAAGTCAGGGCCTGGACCAGGGTTGGCTTCCCACACTTCTGCTGCTCAGGGATTATGAGATTCCTTCCCTTTTCACTGCTCTCAAGTGGGTGTTACAGCCTCACATGACAGCCACACATATTGTACATATTACTGCAGTGGTTCAAAGTAACACAGCAGATTTACTACTTAAGTACTGTGCTTCAGTACAATTTTAATGTACTTTACTTTAATTTAGTGCTACTTTATGCTTCTACTTCTCACCATATTTCAGAGTTTTTTTTACGCCATTGCATTTATTTGGCCACTAAGATTAAGACTTTACATAAACAACATGATCAGGTTTGAAATACCCTACCCTACTAAGTATATAATGTAATTTAAATCAGTAATACTTGAAGTACATTTTGAAATATTTTTCTTGTATTGTATTGCTACTTTTACTTAAGTAAGTCAAAAAAAGTCTCTTTGGCACGTTGACATTGTTGCACATTATTGTCATTATGGTGTTGTGTGTTACACCAATGCATAAAGACATGCAACTATACCAAATGTCTGGATGTGCTACCTCCATAGTTAACCTCTTTATCCTCTCACTGTTCTCTTATCTTCCATGTGAATTCATCCATGATGTGTCTTCTATAATGGCTACTGATGCTTCTGGTCCTCCACCCGCAGTGAGACAGAGATGACCTACTCGCTGCAGATCCTGTTGGAGTTGGAGATGGACATGAAGGGAAGCGGAGCGTGCCCCTTTGCATCGCTGAAACCAGAAGTGATGGGCTCGTGTCCCAATAAGCCTGCTGTCTACTGCAACTCCCACTACTTCTGTTTTCAAGGTCTGCTGGAGAATGTGGAGTTTGAGGAACCAGAGGAGGCCTGAAGGTTCACACACACACACACACACGCAGACACGGACACACACACACACACACACACACACACACACACACACACACACACACCATTGTTGTATTGGACTATGAGGCATTGTTTGTATATGCCTGTTTTTTTCTTTCTTATAATGAAATCATGTAATGTTATAAAAGTACAATGCACACTGTATGTTTTATTGTTAAAAGGTTAGTATAATTATTCTTTTGTTTCAACTGTGAATGTTGGCTGTGACATTTGCATTCTCTATCTTAGTGTAATGGCATATAACTGCCATAGTTGTGAGATTTGAATATACTGTTTCAGAATTATTGTGTTAGCAGAGAGCAATTTAAACTTTGTAGTAACAGTCAAATGTCTCCTTATATTACGTTTGCAATAAATTTGACTAAATACCAGGGAGACTACATTATCCACTCTGGTTTAACACAGCTTTTCTTTGTCAATTCATAGACATTATTTGAAATCCACTTCATACATTATACATCTTTTTAGAACTTTTAATTTGACAAGAAATACTAAAAAAAATAAAAAGCACTCAGGCACTTATTTGTTAATAACTTTTCAGAATTAAGAACGCAAAAAGAACTTGACAAACATCCTTTTTATATCATTGTCACCTGCTGACTTTAGGACAGACTTAAAAAGCAATATGATAATAATTCACAATATGCAAAATACAGTACAAATAAACATCTACTGTTCATTGGATATGTTACCAAAGAATGAACTTCTCAAGAAATGAAACCACACAACAAGCAAATCAATGTTTAATCTTCATCTCTAAGCACATGTTATGTATACATGTCTAGCAAGATTTAAAGGATAAAACCAGGTCCACCGTGTAGAAGACAATATTGACAATGGCTCCGATGATAACAGTATTCATGTCCACATAGGAACACTTCTGACAGATGTAAGGATTGTGCTTGTAGCGTTTGTAACCAAAGACAGACCAAAGAATGACAGCGAACACGTACAACAGCACAGCCAGAATGTTGAACACAAGCTCCATCACGCTCAGCTTGAATGAGAGCAGACACTGCAGCAGCTTGAGCAGATGGAGAACTATGATGACCACGGTGACCAGGAGGCAAACAGCAAACACAATGATGCTGCATATCATCCCAAGAGGGCGAAAGGCCCATTCACCATTTACAAAGTGGTCGGCGGCAGCAGTGAGAATAATACATGCTACAAAAGCCTCTGTTGTGCGGAGACCTCCTCTCAGGCTGGATAGGTAGCCGCTCGGAAACAGCTTTTTTTGCATTGCACCGTCAATGAGGAAGACAATGGTGGCAACCAGGGAGAAGAGGAAACACAGGATGTTGACGAAGCAGGAGAGGCAGACAAACACGGCGGCAAAGATGACTGTGGCTGAGGTGATCATCACAGCACACAGGCTGGTGAGCCCGCACGTCAGGTCAGCCCAGTTGGGAAGGAAGGCTGCCAGGAGGATGTGCCACATTTTGGCCTCCACCACGGTTATGACCACGGGCACAGTGATGCAGAACACCCAGACAAACTCACACCAGACACCCCACGGACTCACCATCCTGCCTCTGCAGATGACAATGATGAAAGATACAGCACTGAAGATTATTTCCAGGAGGCGTAAAATGCCCTGACAGCCCTTGAATGGGCCACACATGATGATCAAATTGGGAACTCAAGATCTTGAAGAAAAAGTAAAAAGGAAACGTCTCTTCTGTTATACCAGTACTCTGCTAGGTGAACTAAGTGTGAACAATAATTCCTTCTCCTGCTGCAGTTGGATCCTTTTAGTGAGGTAGAGCCATGTCTTGCCCACTATTCAAATTTCCAGATTCATGAATTACTCAGTGTGTGTTCCATGAATGGTTGAAGTAGAAGGAGACTTGCTCTCGACCATTTCTAATACACAGTATGTTGTGTTAAATAGATACATGCATGCTGTATCTAGAGTTATTCTGCATGTCACTGCATGTCAATATTTTGTTTGTTTATTTTGTAATTTATCCAGCTTGCAAAATACATCTTTTCTTTATTTAAGTGTTATCTTCTTATATTTCATTTCTGTTACCTTTGTCGTATCAGGATAATATGCTTAAAAATAAACACATGTATTTTTTTACCATTACCAGATCAATGTAATTGTTCCAGTTTTAACTAGAGATGGTCCGATACCATGTTTTGCTTCCCAATACCGATTCTGATACCTGAACTTGCATATCGGCCTATACCGAGTACTGATCCAATACCAGTGTGTTATGTGTTTTATTATTGTTTTAACAATAGTTAAAGTTAACAGTATACTACTATCCCTGTATGTATGTGATATAATTTCTAACATTGTTGTCAGGCTGGCACAGGTTAAACTCTCAAACAATGAATGCCACAGAAATTTCTTTTATTATGCAGTTTGACAGTCAGTTATAATGGAAATGAACATAAATGAACTACTTTAGATTTTCCAGCATTTAGATAGCAGCATTTTAAGCAGTATTGGAGGCAATACCAATACTGGTATTGGTATCGGAACATCTCTAGTTTTAACCTTAAATTAATTAGAAAACTGACTTTGATTTCTCCCTGTCTCTTTAGCATCCATATGTCTTCTCTAATTAAAAGCCTTTTCATCTAGTATTGGAAGAAAAAAAATAAGGTCACAAATATGTATTTTTAAGAGTGTCACTTTATTTCCATCTTGGTATTCATGTGTCTGTTGCTGACAGATCCCAGGAAACAGGTGTGTTCACTTGTGTAATCACATTTTTAGATGTAATGCAACACAGCTTACATCTTTAAATATTCATCGGCAGGGCCATATACAGTTCATATATTACACAGAAATATGAAAACAGACAGTGGAAAACCAATGAATAGAATTATGTTTTAATTATACATCACACATTAAACTTTACATTGAACCATTAAAAACTAGACAATACAATACTCAACAGATTAATGTTTGATTATTGAGTTTCAAAAATGTAGACTACCTTTTAGGGCTGGTGTTTTGATTAGGATCAGAAATGGATGTTTAAAGCCCCAATCCAGGATTGGTGTGCAGCCACAGCGCTGTTTCTGCAACAGTAGCGACTGTGTGCACTGCTACATGCGCTCAAATATGGAAAATGTGACTTCAGGGCAGAAATGGCACAGTTCACCCACTTGAGACTAGGCTTTAAAAGCATTATTTAAAGTAAACCTCTAATTAGCTAGAAAACTTAAAATGTTGAGCAGCAATAAACAGTACCAGAGTTTTTTTCATCTGTATGAGTCAGATATAATGTAATAATAATAGTATAAGGACTAAAAAGGATGATAGGAAAGTCACCACTATGTGCGCTTAAAGTTACAGATACCAAGCAGGGTAAAAATGAGGTCCAGTGTGAAAAGAATGAGGTTCACATAGGTAAAAAATGCAACCATAAACTGTATGGCCCAGATACAGAAGCTGGGTGGACAGTCTTTGGGTCGAGGGTTGTTTCTGAACATAAAAATGGGCCACACAATAGCAGCAAATATGTACAGCACAACAGAGATCACC
This sequence comes from Etheostoma perlongum, assembly GCA_026937815.1. Lineage (NCBI taxonomy): Eukaryota > Metazoa > Chordata > Actinopteri > Perciformes > Percidae > Etheostoma > Etheostoma perlongum. The sequence continues at coordinate 13,695,320 of CM049391.1, read as the reverse complement.
AGAAATATAAACACAAATCTGTCCAGGTTAAAGGGCAAACAGTTCTTCAGTTTCTTGAGGATGTTGGTGGCTATGATTAGAGGTAGGATGGGGAAAGGAATGACATATGCTATAATACACAAGATCAGAGCGGGCTTGTCTCTGTAACCAGTGAGTGAAATAAAAATCATGCAGCTCACAAAGGCCTCCAGGACCTTCCAGAATCCAGGCAGAGCAGCAAGGTAGCTCCCTTTCTTCTTGTCCAGGAATTTGTCCTTCACCACTTCAAGTGTGTAGACAAAGGCACACAAGAAAGCAAATATACTCACTATCCAGCCGTACAGACATTGCCATTTAAGGCAGGCATAGAAGTTGGCATAAGTAAGAGCAACAGAGACGGTCATGAGCGTAGAGGACATGGCCATCCCAGTGGTGAAGTCAGCCCAGTCCATGCAAAACATATTGAGTATTATATCGAGCTTGAACATCTCAATAATTGTGATGATGAGGGTCATGATGGGGCAGAAGGCCCAGGTGAACATAGCATAGTTCCAGTAGGTATGGGTGCTCCCTCCCCTGAAGGCACCCAAGACAAAGGTGACCACAGAAAGAATGATCTGGGCCATGTGCAGCCCGCCTCGGCCAGATAACAGAGTAGAAGGAGAAAACACAGCCTTGGACAATGTGTCCTTAATATCATCAATTATCCCCATCTCTTTAAATGAGCGGAGGAGCGATTAAAATGCCTGTTATGTATGTCCTCACAGGCAGCTGCTACAAACTGGTTGAGGTGTGTTTTCTGTTGCTTTACTGCCTTCCAGCTCCACTTTCCATGTGGTCTGTTACTGCCTTTCAGGTTTGCATACTATTCACGAAGCCAACTGTGTGAGGTGATAAATGTCTGCTGCTGCAGATATGAAATAAGCAAAATGAGTATGATGTAGACCAAGAGGCATCAGTGAGAACAAGACACAGCAACAACAGATCTGCTTTGGCTTCCTGACTAATTACGTCACCTCTGCTGTTTGCCTATCAAATGCCATTTTACAAATAGGACAGTGGTGAAAGATCCTTACTCAAGTAGAAGTACTAATACCACACTGTAAAAATACTCTGTTACATCTAAAGGTCCTTCATTGAAAATGTTACTTACATAAAAGTATGTAAGTAACATCAGGAAATGTACTTAAAGTAGTAAAAGGAAAAGTACTCAATGCAGAAAAAAACTCACATTTTAAAAACTGGAAACGATCCAAATAGTTCTGCCAATCAACTAACTGTTTGTAGGTCTACGTATTGTTGGGTAGTTACATTTATAATAAAACATTGTATTTTATAAACTATAAAAGTATTTTGTGCCAAAATCTTAAACTGTCAGATTAAAGTAGTGGAGTAAAAAGTGCAATATTTACCTCTGAAATGTAGTGGAGTAGAAGTAGAAAGGGGCATGAAAAGAAAAGACTCAAGGAAAGTAGAAGTACTTCAAATTAGTTCTTAAGTACAGTACTTGAGTAAATGTACTCAGTTACATTCCACCACTTAAATAGGCCTATATAATTGTACTATGTACTATGTAAACTATGTCCCTTCCTTTAAGTCCAGACACTATAAAATAAAAAAATAAAATAAATAAAAACTTTACAGTTCAGCTGTTTTCCCCTTCCCCAGTTCATATGTAATATCATCTACAATGTACATTATTAAATACTACATTTAGTTTTTTAATAGTTTTTGTTGCCCAAGTTTGTGAGAGGCACACAAATTACCAGGTACTTACTGTATGCTGTTTTTATTATTGCTGCAGATAATAATCTAATAATTACACTAATATATTAATATTATATCTATCTAGACTGGTTTGTGTAAGTCGCTGGGTAACATTACATGAAGTTATTGACAAACAAAATAATTAAATTTCCATTAAAATCATTATATGAAATAGAAAAAGTACATACCATATGAACAGGTATGTTCTGTGTAGTGTTATGTTGGTATTATATTTGGGTCACTGGGCCACATTACATCGAAGTTATTGAAAAACTGCTATATTTTGTAAATATATAATAAAGTAAAATATTTATGGTAAATGCATGAATTACACGAAACAATAACATAAAATAATTATTAAAAAAGTAATATAATAAAAAAGCGTGCTATATCAGACCAATTGGTATGTATATAATTGTCACTAGTATTGGCAAGTCAGCATGAAAGTTTATGTTTCTGTACGGATATACTTATTTGTGACACTGCTTCAAGCTTCAGCTTTATGTGTTCCCCTTTCTTATATCTTCATGTAAAACACACACATATTCCCATATTGTTGATGAGCTGTGTATTCAGCAGGTCAGTTTGTTGAGCTGGCGCTCGTTTCTGGGGAAGGTAAATTGAAAGCACAAAGAGGAAGTTGTTGTCAAGTGTCGGTAGCACTGCTATGTGTTAGCATCAAATATTTAGAAATATGTCTTTACTTTTCTCCTTTTAAAGCCGTAAACATTTAAAAACAACTCTGGAGGAAGCCGTCGCCTTGTTGGAACTATATCTAGTTGTAATGATAATTTCATTTTCTTGGGCTATTTATTTTATATTCGTATCGAAGCCATTGATTGGGAAACATTAGCTAGCTAACGTTAGCAATGGGTCTATGACACAGGCTGCACTGCAAGAGTTTTACTAAACACTGCCCGGCTTCTTGCTCTAGTGAAGGAGTATAGAGGCCAAATGGATTTCTCCAAATTCCTGGACGATGACTTTGATGTGAAAGACTGGGTGAACGGCGCCTTCAAGGTGGTGCAGAAAGACGCGCCGGGGAAGGCAGACACACACGCAGCCACACTGGTCATGAAATTACAGCTGTTCATCCAGGAAGTCAACAATGCCATTGAAGGTAAAGTAAACGGATGACGTTTTGCTTCAACGCCACGGTAACAGTTTGTAGAGTGTTTATGGTTTTTATGGTTAGGGTTCAACCATCTCTCTCTCTCTCTCTCGCTCGCTCTCTCGCTCTCTCTCTCATTTTTTGCAGTGTATGTAGTGAGTTGTTTTCATTTAATAGTTTGTAATTTTGCAGCAATTCAGACAGATTACATGATGATGTCATGATGACAATACCAGACCTATCATCTGAAAACTGGTAAGCCTAAATGGATAGGGAAATACCAAGCAAAATAGTTAATTTCATTTTTTTAGATCATTCAGGGACAGCATTGTTAATGTGAGTCATTAGTTGTCATTTATTAGGTACACCTAGCTAAACCTAATGCAGTCTTAACAGTCATGTGATGCATTGTCACTCCATGTTTTATTGAAACTGTTTTATGATTCAACTCAGTGGTCATTTTGGAGGATGTTATTTGTGTGGTGACGTTGAACTGTATTGCACTCAAATTATAGAAACACCTGCCAGTTGAATCAATACCTCTTGAAAACAACAATACAACATTCACAATTGTAGTGTTGTTTGCAGGACTGTTTTATTAGATTGCATTTGTTTTAACTGGGTGTACCTAATAAACTGGTAACTGATTGTATGGCATGGTATATACTTAACTTGAATTATAGTGACAATGAACAATCTAAGATAGGTTTGTAAAAAATCACACTCATCTATTAGGAGCAGCATTGCATTTGTTTTTGGTTAAGTTTGTTTTTTTGCTGAGGACTGCATGTAATGACTTAAGGCAATTTCTCCTTAGAATGGCACCAAATATCATTTAATGTTATGAAAGTTATACTTTACTTGTTAAGTCCTTCATTAACTGAAATACTTTTGTTTTTTATGTGTAGAGAGCAGCAATCAAGCCCTTCAAAATATGCCCAGAGTGCTTCGAGATGTGGAGGCTTTGAAACAGGAGGCTTCTTTCCTCAAGGAGCAAATGGTTCTGGTCAAGGAAGACATCAAGAAGTTTGAGCAAGACACTGTTCAGTCTATGCAGGTGTGCATAAGTTCAATCACTATGTCATTACTAGGGTTGCACGATATTAACAAAATGTGATATTGCAATATCGAGTATGAATATTACACTATCAATATTCATTTTGATTGTTTTTAAACGTAAAATTACAAAAGTTCCGTAAAAACGCATCGTCACAATATTCATAGATTGATAACAATCTAGTGCTCAGTGAGACCAGGCTCTGGCTGGACCACAGGTCAGTCGTGAATGAAAACTATTCAATCTATCTGACTCCAAACTCTGCCTGCATCGCCTTTTATAAAGTTGTGGGGTAACTAGTTGGGAGAAATAGGTGCGGGATGGGATTTAGTACCGTTTGCCTAATTCATTCAAAAGCTTCTTAAAGCCTTTTTATCCACTGTGTGGATGGGCATCATATCTTTGGCCAAATAATGCATTTTTTGCCGCAATTGGTGATTTCGGTATGTCTCTTAGCACCACATTTTTTGTGGGATAGCATCATGCTCTCATGATGTGTTCCGTTTTGTTGTCTCCATCCATTTCTTCATTTACACTGTCACTCTGCCTACATCATACAAACTGTCTATTTATTTAAATTATAATAACATATATGACAACATATATATAATAATAATAATAATAATTTACAATATCCGTGAGATGGTTTCATCAAGAGGCTTGGCCAGCAGTACATTTTCTTGTCACAGCACTTCCAGTCAGCTAGCTAACATTGTCATACCAGGAGATCTGAAGAGACCTTTTACTTTTCCCTATCTTTTGCACTAAATCAATCTTAGGTGTTAATAAATCAATCTTAGGTATTGATGTGCCCTGCTGTTTAATTTTAAGTTTCTCCTCGTAATGAAGACTTTCAAATGACTTTGCCAAAATTAAGTCAACAATATTAGCATTGTCTGCCATTGTGTGCAGTTTGCTAGCTAGTTTACCCCTACAACACTAGCCTAGCCTACTGTATGAATGAATGATGAACAAACAATCTAACGAAACAATATTAAACTGGAAGGAGGAAAAGTGGGAATTAGATTAAACTGAAACAAGGAATGTGGTGTACAATAAAAATTGGCTAGCAATTTTGCCAAGCAAATACCAAGAAATAGGTTGCAGCAGTTCGTCTTTCAAAAACACTTGCAAAATCCGTGATGGGACTGAGCTTGTGTAGCTTTGTTGACTTTTTATAGTACAAAATCGCTGTCAATCAAAAGGAGATGCAGCCTTTCGACAGACCCTCCAATCATCACGCAGAAGCCCAGTGTCCAGGCCAGCCCACTCCTCCATTGACCCCCAGAGACGCTGACCGTCCGGGGGCAGGACATAACCACAGCATTTATCCAATGACAGTCTAGTTTTGAAAGACTTAAAAAAAAATGTTCAAAGCAGCTCCATTGGAGTCCATGGACGCTAGGCTTCAACAGGGAAATGCAGTGACGCTATGGGAATGGGTGAGAAGGAAATCGAGTCAGCCGATTCTGAACAAACTTGTCTTTGAGATGAACGTTTTCTAACGCATCTTTAGTCAATAAAATGTTAACACATTAAGTGTTTACCGAATGTTATGTCATTGGAATCATTTCTTTGACAATAAGCACTTTAATAGTCAGAGCCTGACAGTGGCATAAAATGTGCAGGGTGCTCTCAGGATATTTCTAGGTATGACTTTTAGATTGTGTGGTTCCTACTCACCAGGTCCTGGTGGAGATAGATCAAGTGAAGAGCCGCATGCAGGTGGCAGCTGACGCTCTGCAGGAGGCCGACAAATGGAGCACACTGAGTGCAGACATTGAGGAGACCTTCAAAACACAGGTATACATGCAAGACACCACCACAGGACTCCTGAATGTTCTAGGAATAGTTCCAATTCAGGTTTGCAAGACACCAAGGCAATGGCCCCTTACAGACTTGAGCATTTTTCTAGGCAGTTGGTTTGAACTGATTCAATTTAGTTCAAAAATATTCAAAGAAATGACATTGGAATATTTGCATTATCATCATCTTAAATATGTTCTCTTTCTTTTCCAGGACTTTGCTGTGATTTCCTCGAAGCTGACCAGCATGCAGAGCAGTCTGGCCATGTTGGTGGACACACCAGACTACTCTGAAAAGTGTGTCCACTTGGAGGCTCTCAAGAACAGACTGGAGGCCCTGGCCAGCCCACAAATAGTAGCAACTTTTAATTCCATGTCTATAGGTAAGAACCTTTTTAGTATTAATTCCAACTTCAATTTCTTTGTTTGCCGTACTTCACTTATAGTGGTATATCTACAGAATGTTTCCCCATGTTTTCTTTGCAGACCAAGCCAAGCTGTTTGTTAAAGTCTTCACAGAGATAGATAGAATGCCACAGCTCTTTGCCTACTACTACAAGTGTCACAAGGTCGGGGCCACAGCTCTCCCTTACCTTAATAAGCCATCACAAAATCATATTCTCGTATGTTTTACCTGTTTGGAATGCCCTAATGTACATTTGTGAGTGACTGAGTCTGTTTTGGCTTCTCCAGGGCCAGTTGGTGAGCATTTGGCAGGATCTCTCTCAGAGCGAGCTCAGTCTGAATCAGCAGCTGTCCGAATTCTATGACACTTTGCTCTCCTCTTGGCACTCTCAACTACAGTGGAGCAGCCAGGTGAGACACACCACAAACCCAAGACCGATCCAACAATGGTAACCTACGGTTGGAAAGGGCTGGATAGTGATCAGTAATTAAAAACAAAAAAACATGTCAAGTCAGTCAGAAAGCTCTTTTAATTGTTTGCATATCACCTACTGTAACATGTAACAGGTATTCAAGAACCCGTATGAGGTGGTGACAGTGTTGCTGATCCAAACTCTTGGTGCTATGGTCCCATCCATCCCTGTGTGCCTCAGCACGGCCATGGAGCGGACTGCCCAAGAGCAGCGCCTCGATACACTGCTCGAACTCCATCACACCACGTCCACCTTCGGACACAGCCTGGAGGCCGCCATGCTGCCTCACCTGGGTCTGTGCATTGACAAAACATGACAGTAGATACTTCAGGTGTGGGTGAAGTTAGGTCCTCATGTTCTGTCTTGTGTTTCCTCCCCAGGTGAGAATAAGCTGCTGAAGGTGAATGAGCTGGTCTGTGCGCTGTATGACCCCTACAAACCTTATCAGCTGCAGTATGGAGATCTGGAAGAAGCTCACCTCCTTATCCAGATCAGTGCTGTACCTTTGGTTAGAGGCACACACAATAATAGATTTATTAAAACCTTGCCACAACTTTCTGATTCCCTTCCAATTTGTTTTTATTTCTTGTGTTTGTGCTGCCCCTTGTTTCAAACTCTACATTCTCTTCTGTCTTTAGGAGCACGGGGAGGTAATTGATTGTGTGGAAGAGTTGAGCCACTCGGTTGGCAAGTTGTTTGGCATGGCCAGCTCCGCTGTGGACCGCTGTGTCAAACTGAGTGATGGACTGGCCGTGTGTGGCCTCCTCAACGCCCTCAAAGCCCTCTTCACCAAGTAAATAAATGTCCTTTATTGAAATAACAGTCATAAGCAACATAAGATGTATTACTTAGCTTTATTTCTAGAAACAAAATAGCCAATTTGGTTTTTTTTTGTTACTATATGTAGACATTTTATTTGATTTCTGTAGCCAGCTTTAACATTGTGCTTGTTCTAGGTATGTGTCTGACTTCTCTACAACACTGCAGTCAGTCAGGAAGAAGTGTAAACTGGAAGATACGCCAAGTTCATCTGTTTTCCAGGAGGACTGGACAACCTTCCAGAACTCTGTCAGGTTAATGTTTTTGACATTTTAGTGCACAGGAGAGATTTTTGTAATGTTCGTCGGACCGAGGCCCTCTCACGTAGGCAACAATGGAGAAACTGGCGGAGGATGATTGGGAGGAATAGCCTAAACTTGAGTGGTGCTTTGTTGTTGGACTTCTGTGATTGGCCTTAACAAACATTATGTGCAAGCATAGGGCCAAAATGGATGAACAGTTTTATGTTTTGATTTTGCAGGATCATTGCTACTTGTGGAGAACTGCTTAGACAATGTGGAGCCTTTGAGCAGCAGCTGTCAAACAAGTAAGAGAGATGTTTATACTTTATAATTCATTATGTTCTAGTCGTTTCACACTAAACCATTCCCTTTTGACATGGAAGTAACTCATGGAGCACTCTATTAATGAGGAACAATCTCAGATTTAGGAATTGCGTTTGTTGTCTGAATACAATCAATCCTTCCCATAGGATCCTGGCTACGGCAGGTAAGTACTTGTCAGAGTCATATAGCCCACGCAGCCTGGCGGGCATCCAGGAGGCCAGCTCCACAGAGAGGAAGAGCGCCACCAAGAACCCCTGGCAGGAATACAACTACCTCCAGAGAGGAAATATGGCTGAATACAACAGCCTGATGGAAGTCCTCTTCTCCCTAAAGGTATGGAGCAGGGCTTGGTGTCGGAACAAGAATAGATTTTGTTGATGTCCTATGAAGAGAACTGACACTTGTTCTACTGATGCATGTTATCAGGTGGTTTATAAAGGACCCTCTGCAGCTGTTAAAATGCATCCCTTTCCCATTATCTTGCAGGAGAAGGGCACAGGTAACTCCAGCCTTTTAGCAAAGCCCAGAGCAGCTCTGATCAGACTCAACCAGCAGGCCAACCAGCTGGCCTTCGACTCTGTCTTCCTGCAAATCAAACACCAGCTCTGCCTCATCTCCAAGATGGAGGTGATTCAGTGTCAAGTTACTACATGATTTGATTTGAAATAGGAATTAGCACGATATGAGTGCATCGCTGAGAGCTTTTGGTTTTGCTTCCTCATGTGCATTTAAGTGTTGGATGTACTGTGTCTACTTTAATCTCACTTTGTACTGTTTGCTTCCTGCAACTTGTTTGTGTTCAGAGACAAGAGGCACCCGGTTTTGGAGAGAGCTACACGGAGGACCTGCCTACTTTCAGCCTGTCGCCGCAAGAATACATTACAAATGTTAGTCAGGTTTGGCTTGAATATACATCATGACAATCAATGAATTACAATTGATATGATTCATATGGGCAGTGCAGATCAATAAAAACAACAGGACTTTCCACATAAGATGATATCAAACTAGCAGTCTTATTGTACATATTTCCATATTTTTGCTGTCCCTTCCAGATAGGGCAGTACCTGATGTCTCTGCCTCTCCACTTGGAGCCATTTGTGACTCAGGAGGACCCGGCACTAGAGATGGCCCTACATGCTGGGAAGCTGCCTTTCCCTCCAGAGCAAGGTTTCTCAATCTAACACTCCACGTATTTAATGTTTGCTAGTATTTAGGGCAAATGATGATTGAAGCAGGATAATACACCCAGAGATACGCAAAGTAACATCCAAGACATTAAACATTAAGACAACTGATTTATTGCAAAGCCAAAGAGCTATGAGGGCAAAATGTTATCAGTGCCAATGTGCCATGGTGCTTCTTTGACAACCTTTTCTGTTCCACATCATTTTATCCTTTATCTTCCATCTCCAGCTTCCTCTTTGCCCCTGACACTCTATATTAAATCCCCTTCTGTCTAAAAAAACAAAACAAAACTTGTAAACTGACTCACTTTTGAAACATCCCCTTCCTTCTGTCTCAGGTGATGACCTTCCCGAGCTGGACAACACCGCAGACTACTGGCTGGGCTCCATTGCTCGGGCAACCATGCAGACCTACTGTGATTCCATTCTGCTTATTCCCCAACTGAGCATCCATTCCACTAAACAGCTGGCCACGGATATCGGTACAGTAACCAGAATGCTGCTGGACAGACACACACGCAGCTATAAATTTCTAATGATGGCTAAGCAGAGCAATAACATTATTAATGCTCACAAGGAACAATTCAGTGAAATGTGACTCCCAGTTGAGCTAATGTGTACTGATGACACCTGTTCCTCCTCTACAGACTATCTGAGCAATGTGATGGACGCTCTGGGCCTGCAGCCCTCGCGCACCCTGCAGCACATTGTAACCCTGCTGAGGGCCAAGCCAGAAGACTACAGACAGACCGCCAAACTGCTGCCTCGTCGGCTGGCCTCCACCATCGCTGCTGTCCGATGCATCGACTACTGACACAGAGGGAGAGATAGATGGACAGTGGCTCTCAGAGCAGCACCTGGGACTCGCAGGCATGTCTGAAAACTATGAAGAATGTGATAGCAATAGTAACGGATTTACTGTCCTTTAAATCTCACATTAGTTGCTCCAGCATTTTAAGATTATAGTCCTGTCCATTTATAATAGCATTTATGGGAATGTTAACAGGGTGGTTCAGACTTTTTAATACTGATTATTGTTGACCTAAATGTGGCTTTGAATGTTCAACGGGGATAAGGCCTTCAAGTCAAAGCATCTTGACAATAGATTTTATTTCAGATATTTTTGTTTTTGCTGATGCATCTAGTGAGAGCATTTGAAAATCTGTATGACTGATATATTTGTTGTCAATTATTTGTCATACTAATATAATTAATCTGTGCTATTAAATTATATTAAGGTAATATTTCAGATATAGCTGTATTGTTTTCTGTTAAATGAGCTTCACATTCAGCAGTTGACTTCAAAAATGAAGGTGAGCTCTCTCTCTCTCTCTCTCTCTCTCTCTCTCTCTCTCTCTCTCTCTCTCTCTCTCTCTCTCTCTCTCTCTCTCTCTCTCTCTCTCTCTCTCTCTCTCTCTCTCTCTCTCTCTTTGGTTGCAGTCTGGGCTGGATAATGGAATATTCCATGCAGTATCATGAAAATCTCTACATAAAACATTGACATAACATTAAAATGGTGCCTTTTGTGTTACTTTTGCTCAATCTATTTTTATTGCACTGGATAAAATAGGGGGTTGAATGAGTTTGTAATATAATCAGTCTAGTTAAATAAATGTATAGCCTTTTTTTGCTAAATCTTTTTGTAATCCCACATTGGTCCAACTGTGTGTGTCCAATGACTCAGAAGTGCCATGTTTTAGCCTCTTTTACTTTACTGATGTTAAATGTATTTCACACCTTCAAGTCATGAAAATGGGCATGTCTGTCACAGCCAACTGTCAAAGACTTTACTGTAACAAGGGTCTGTTATGATTTTGGAAGTGGAAAACTTATTTTTTTCCACTATTTTAAACTACAATAACATTAGTGCTGATTAGTTTATTTAAATAAATAATGTTCTGATAATTGTTTTAATCATTTATGTAATCTCTAGAGCTAAAATGACAATTTCCTAGTTCCAGCTTTTCCAATGTTGCTTTTTTCAGTCTTTGTGAAGTTTGAATATATTTTGGATTTCTATATTGTTAGTCGACTAAAATCTGTCACGTTGGGCTTCAGGACATTTTTCATCGTGTTAAACGTTAAATAATCAGAAGATTGATGAATAATAAAAACTTAGTTATAAGAAATCAATTGAATTTAGAAATTACCAACAGATTGAAAATGACATGTTTTTGGGGGACAACAGCAACTTGAAATGGCTGAAAGAAATTGTACATAAATATAATTAAACTCGTTGCAATACACCAACACTTTGACTAATGGTAACCTTTGTCCCTCTGTGGTCTTGTAGACTCCGTGGGATTTCTATAGCGAGATCCTAAATGTATCAGATAAATGCCAATTTTATTTTCTGTGAATGACGTGATAATATGTCCATGCTGTCCAGAGACGCGGATGTAGCATCACCGAGCATCACATGCCTCTGTACCTGCTCTCCTCCAACATGGACCAGTGTTTGGCCCTGACGTCAGCCGTTACCGCCCTGCCTGCCTGCAGTATCGGTGCGTACAGATGATGCAGACGGGAGAAGCGGCCTCGCCATGGATCCCACCCGAAGGAGGAATTAAGGCGCACGGAGAGTGGGACAAGTGTTAAAAAAAACTTTTAGATGGGGACACCGAAACGTGCACCTTTCACATCTGACCCACGACGTGATGCTCCAAGGCGGACAAACGCGAGGGAGCCGCGGGCTGTGCCGTTCTGGTCGGGGTGTTCCTCAGTTTGGCAGAGCTCCTGCCAGCGCGCCCTCCGTGGAGGCGATTTAGGGAAGACATCCATTGGGTAAATATCACCAACTGCTCAGTTTTTAACATCACCGTGGATGTGATGACCAGGGGTGAAGAAATTCCTTTTTAAAGGGTGGAGCTGCGGTTTCTTTAATAAATGATGAGGGATTTCGCGTGTCACTCTCAGTCTAATTGTGAAAGGTTGATTTGACGTTCATGTCTGACGGACAGTGATACTCAACATCACGCATCGCCTTGTTTTTGTGTCTGAACAATGCCACGGGTGATGTTATGTCACCGGACCGAGCGCTAGAGATGATGGCTGCCGGCTGGTGCGGGACTACTCCATGCATTCATGTGAAGCGCCCTGATAGCGGCTCTCCATGGAGGCTGTTTATGCAATCATACGCAGTGTTGCAAGTGGGCTGATTTCATGCTACTCCACTGTCTCCATATGATCCCCAGAACTGCCAGCCCTTTGTGTTTCTGTGAAATATGCTCGGGCCTTCTGTAAAACACCAGAAAGTGAAGTAGCTGTCACTACATTGGGATAAGGTGATGCTCTGAAAAAGGGGGGCCCTTTCTGGAATTAAGACGTAAAAAGCGAGGAAAGCCATCAGACCGACCATGTCGAAAGTTGTCAGTAACAAGGAGAAGAAATCCTTTAGTAAAAAACTCTTCCGGAGAAGCTCTGTCCGCTCCGTTGGGAGCTTTATGAACAGAGTTCTCCGGACTCTGTCGACTCTGTCTCATTTCGGTACCGACGAGCAGGCCGCCGAGGATGACAAGGACGACGCTGTGATCCCGACCACCACCGGAGGGTCAGTCCCGTCCGACGATAGCGACTGCGGGGGTTTCCCTTTCGGGGACAAGGTGCCGGGTGTCGCCGGACTCAAGAACCACGGCAACACCTGCTTCATGAACGCTATCTTACAGTGCCTGAGCAACACGGAGCTCTTTGCCGAGTACCTGGCTTTGGAGCAGTTTAAAGGGGCAGAGACCAGCAGTAACGAGAAGTCCAAGTCCAACGGACTGCTGGTGCAGAAGAAGGGGAGCCAGCAGGAAGCAGGGGAGGTGACTGAGCAGCTGTCCGGTCTGGTTCGGGCTCTGTGGACCTTCGAGTACACACCTCAGCACAGCAGAGACTTCAAGGTAGGCTGTGCATCATGCAGGGCTCCTTACTGTCAGTCTGAAGAATGTTATTTGATTCATTTGGTTCAAAAGTGTAATAAATTTAACAACGGACACACTGTAGTATATACTGTATATGGTTACAGATAGGCTTGCTATTTAGTGCATATTGACCCAAACTTGATCCTGCTTAGGATAACGTTTCCAGATACCTTCAGTGCCCCTGATTTATTTTAATACTTACAGAGGAACTTAATAACTAACAAACTGAGATGTCAGGTGAGGATATAGTCTTCTCAAGTTAATAACTTTGTTGTTTTGCTGTTTGTCATCAGGAGCCTCAGCTTTTTGTTTTGGTCCATGTTATTCTTAAAAGAAGTGTACAGTCACTGTTAGGATTACAAATGGCCCTATTAAATAGCTCCTCAGCCCCAGTTTGCGCCGCTTGTACCATTAAGGACAATACATGACAAGTTGGATCGATAGCATCTGAGACTACTGTGCTACGCAATCCTACTTTTTATATCATCAGTGGGAAATTCAAAAAAACATCCTGTGCTCTGTCAATACTGGCATCTATAATACTGGTTAGTATGGAAAATATGAATGTGAGTCTATATAAAATAGACAAACACCTTCATTTGTCAGAATAATTGCAGACAGGTCTCTTCTTTAGTCAAGAATCCGATTCCAGCTCAGCTCACAGTTTTAATATCAGTTCATGTAATATTTGCGCTTACAATGAGCCTTTTTATAGGAGAATAAATTCGAATGAAACAGGCGAAGTCAGTGTTTTTACCTTCAAAAGGCTGTTTTAGCCAGTCAGCTGAGTCCTAGATCTGAGCTGTAATAAAACTCATCTGTTTTTGGAACTGCTTTATTGTCTGTCCCACACTTATCAGCTTTTGTTGCAACCTACTTTTCTTTCTCATCATTTCACCTCATGGTTGGTGCGCCTGTCACAAACACAAAGGTTTGTTCTTTTGCAACAGGATACTTTATTTTTATGTGTTTTTCTGTCTGATAACCTTATTTTTTCTTTCAAAAGTTCAAAATAACCGAGACGATTTAAATTGTTACAAAACATTGCTTATTCTTGACAGTGTTACTATTTCTGTCCACTTTTTTCTACCTTGGTTGCCAGCCACAGTACAAACTGTCTGATTGGATATAGATTGTTCTATCCCGAGTGAGAGGCCTTGACTCTAACTCATTGGAGAAAAAACGTTGTCAGGATGCATAGTATCCCAGATCCATGAAATAATTGGCTTTTAAAAATAAAAATCTGTCTGCTTCTATGGGAATTTAACATAGGGGTGTGTATACTTATGCCCCCTATATTTTAAGGAAGAACATTTATTTATTTACAATAAATTATTTGTTCACAAAGAAAATTGGTGCCCTTAAAAGGTTGGATTTTCCAAACAATTTTGAATTAAGGCATTAAGATCAATTTCCAAAAGATGTTTTTTCATTCCTCTTTTTAATCAACTTTAGCATGGGTGTGTAAACTTATTAAAGCCACTGTATATGTTGCAGTAGAAATAAAGTCAAAGTCAGTAGACTTTTCCTTTTAATAACTTGAAAGTTTGAATGCTCATGCTCAAACTCTTTTGGCAAAATTGTTATTTTGCTCCCCAACTTGTACATCTCCAACTTAATTGTACTTTAGGGATGTTATCTTTGTGGTCAATGTACATCACAGCTCAGCATGCACACTTTTTGCTTTTGGTTTTGCGCCCGTTTCAAACAATGTGAGCACATAAAGATCATTAGGAAGACATCCGTAAGAATAACACAGGTGAATTATCTGCTGTGTCTCATTTTCTGAAAAGAAGCAATTGGTTTGAGGATTTTGTTTTTTCTAATTATTTTTGGGGCCCTTTCCCTTTTATTAGACAGAGGTAGTAGAGAGACATGAAAGTGGGAGAGAGATGGGGGATGACACGTAGCAAAGGGCCGCAGGCTGGATTTGAACCCGGGCTGCTGCAGGACTCAGCCAACATGGGGCAGGCACACTACCTGAGTGAGCTATAGGCCACCCGTGGTTTGAGGATTTTGTTGTTGTAAACCAAACTGCCACAGAGTACAATCGGCACTAACTCTTATAGATGATGGCAAGAGACATTCACCATTTGACGATGTGACTGATGGAGAAACAAATCCAACAAATGGTGGGAGTCTGTAAACAACACAAGGTAACTGAAAACAAAAGTTGATACAATTATTAGATTTAAAAAAATGTATTATATAGATCTATATTGTAGGGATATTATATGAGAAACTGATTTGAACGGAATTACTAGTTACTGTAGCGGTTTAAGAGCAGGATTCTTTTTTCACATTGCATATTGTGAGCATCATCAATATGTTGACATTAAAATGATTACTTTTACATTTATTGTCACTTTCCTTTATTTCACCAGAATCTTGAGAAAGCATTGCCTTTCATAGGACACACTATTCTTTTTCAAGGTGTGCTGTTTACACAAGATACAGATATTTAAAATAATGCGTCATTAATATTCAGTCACCATTTCACTCTCTCTCTAAATCTCTTAATTGTTTATTTACCTTAAAATTGACTCAAAATCAGTAGGGATGGGGGAAAAAATCAAAACGGCATACTACAGCATTCTATCGCGATATTTTCCGTGGCAATACTGTATCAATACACTGTCGCCAAGTATCGATCTATTCTTCCATGTGTTGGTCAGTTTGTCTGCTTGACAATCGCATTTTGCAGCAATACAATTTAAGTGAGATGAACAAACAAAGAAGATAATCTTTTTAGATAAAACAGATGTTGAAAAAGTTTCCTTTTTGGGGACCTGAGTGGATTCCCACCCCTAATAATCAGAGGAGTATACTAAGGCTAACAAACCTCTGTAGCCAAGCCACAGAAGGAAGGCTAGTTCTTCATGTGCACCACATCTTTTACAAAGTGCTGAGGCTGCATTGTTAATGCCTTCAAAATGAAAAAAGAACATCTGCTGGGATAGGCTGGGAAAGGCACACAGTGCACAGTCCTCATATCTTTGCCCTAGTGTGACATTTGATAGCCAGTAGAGGTGACTTCACTGGGTGGTGGTGTAGAGTAAACACTGTTGTCATCTCGGGTTAGCTAATCGTCAGTGAGGTTAAGATGTTGATTTTTCAGCCTGTGTCCCGAATTTTGAAAAGCTTCTCTGTGCCTATGTCTCACCATCACTCGCATCTCTGCTGACCTTTAGGGTTGTGATGATCCTCCTCCTGGTTAAACATGCTGAATATTTTATGACGAGACAGTAATGTTGACAAAATCATTTCTGTTTTAGGAGCACTTCACTTAAACCAATCATTTGTTTGTCCTTCTGCAGAATGTGGTTTCCAAGAGCGCTCTTCAGTTCAAGGGTAACTCCCAGCACGACGCCCAGGAATTTCTTCTCTGGTTGTTGGATAGAGTTCACGAAGACCTCAACCATATCATCCACCCTGACATCAGACCCCCCAGGAAGGTAAACAGCAACTTAGAACACCGTTTTCTCAGTACAGAGTACCTTACATTCAATATTATGTGAATATCTGAACAATGATTTTATGTTTTGACCGGATGTTAACCCTTTTGTAATTCCCAAGTGATCAATATTGAAATAAACTGAATGTTATGATATATAAAGTGTACTACCGGTGAATGCTGCTGTTATATAACCAGTGGTGTACTCCACATGATACGCAGGTATACGCAGTATACCCACTAAGAAAGCTCCTGGATTTCCATATACCCACTTAAAAATGCTCAATGACACGCAAAAACATACTTTCCATTATATTTAGAATTGTCATCTTTATTATTATTTTTTAAAAATCTTTGCATAGGCTAAATAAAGGTAGGCCTATTTCCATAGTAAATTGATTCCTAAATGTTTATCAGAATGCAAGAAATAAAGTCTTTGGCGATCAAAATGTCCCTGGTGGAGGTAACCCTGACCCCCCAATGTCCCATTCTGGCCCATATATATAACATGCATTTTACCGTACCTGTTTGCCAAATAATTGTTCTGTTGTTTTCCCAGCCTCCAGGAGAAGAGGAAAATGCCCCTGAAGGATCTCCACTACCAGCACCTGGATCTTTTGTACAAGAGTTGTTTCAGGCACAATACAGGTGAAACTTTCAATTGCTGGTATATAACCTGTTTATACCAACTGCCAATATTTACTACTAGCTCACATTCATATTAAACGAAAATCAATGAGGAGTTCATACCATCCTGTATTATGACGTATGCCACACAACACATAACACACAACTTTTGTGATGAAATATTCCTTCTTAAGGTTCCCTTACTAGTTTCTTTTGTAGAGCTTTTGACCATATCCCACAACCTTCTTCAGAGAACACAACTTGCTCGGGTGTCATCGCGTGACCTAAGTACAGAACTTGAAGCCATTGTATTGACAAAGGGAAACGGTGATAACAAGTTTGAACTCCAGGGATATAAAGTTCTTGTTACTGATTTTATCTTACGCTAACTGTATTATTCATTACTGTAATATATAGCACTGATGTTTAAAATGATATACCGGTAATATTGCATCTTTATGCTCTCCTATGACCTAACTGCAAACTGTACAGATCATGGTGAACACCCTGTTTCTGGATGTGGATGTTCACTAATTTGAAAGGAACAGTTCCATATTTTGCAAAATACACTTATTTTCTTTCTTGCCGAGAGTTTAGAAAAGAACATCAATACAAGCTCATTCCAAAGAGAGTGGGATCGATGTTCTCATTCAGCTCTCGGCAAGAAAGTGAATGGGCATATGTCCCAAAAAATACATTTCTTTGTAATGATACATAATCAAAATATTCCAGCTGAATGTAATTATTCTCACTATGTCTCTGTGTAGGTCCTCTCTGACCTGCCCTCACTGCCAGAAACAGAGCAACACCTTTGATCCTTTCCTCTGCATCTCACTGCCAATTCCGGTACCTCACACACGGTAAGATAACTCTGCATCTTGTTTATGAGTAAGGCAACATCTATCAGGCAAAAAAAGTCCCTGTATCCAAAAAATGCGACGAGACAAGACCCAGGCTGAACCCAGCATTAAAAGAAGTGTCAAACCCAGCTTTGACAAACACCATGAAAGATCTGACAGGAGGAAGTTAAAATTAGAAGATGCTGTCTATGTTTGCAACATCAGTCCAGTTGTTGTAAGGAAACAGCCAATTAATTCCTGTATTTCTGTGTTGCAGGCCCCTGTATGTGACAGTGGTGTACCAAGGAAAGTGCTCCCACTGCATGAGAGTTGGGGTGGCGGTGCCGCTTTCTGGCACCGTGTCCAGGCTGAGACAAGCTGTGGCCCAAGAGACCAAAATCCCCGCGCAACAGGTGCTGTCTTATTAGAAAACTTCCTTTTTCAGGACTGTTCACTGTATCACAATTGAGTGGATTAAAGATAGGGTGTGCTAGTTTGAAGAAACTGGATGGTGAAGGAGTGTTTTCAGTCAGATGTGAGAGAAGTGATGGTCAAGTTTGTATTTGATTTATCTCATAGTTGAAGAGAAGCCTTTAATTGTCAGGGGTCTATAAATATCCATATATACCGTATGTAGCGTATTTCAGAATATAAAGTCTCTTTTGATATTTGGAAGCACCAATGTTTTGTCACTACCTCTTTTTCAAATTTTCATCAAATGATTGAATTCAAATGCAAACCTGGTTTTGTTTCCCGTCTCTGCTCAGATCGTCCTCACTGAAATGTACTTTGACGGCTTTCACCGTTCTTTCTGCGACGACGACGACGATCTTGAGATCATTCAGGAGAGTGACTCCATCTTTGCCTTTGAGACACCTGAGCTATTCAGACCGGAGCAGATCCGCTCCAAGCGAAGTGGTACATACAGTACATCCTGTTTTTGTCCCTGAGAAATAAGTTTAGCTCTGTGTCTTATTACGCTCGTAGGAGTCAAGATCAGATTAGAAATGGACTAATATTAGAGATGTGCTTTATTTGGGGAGCGGCCCCACACACACACATACACACACACACACACACACACACACAGTGGAGGATAGTTCAACCTCCCCGGGTGGCTTGTCACAGATTGGATGTCAGATGCTGGAGACAGCTGCACTTATCACAGCTTTTATGAATATATTACCTTTTATGTTCTTCCAATCACTGATTTATCACTTATCATCCTCAGATAATAAAACAGCATGTTGGATTGCTGTTTGTGTATCATTTTAAATTTTTGTAACTTTACATTTTTATGTGCTTATTATAGGGAGCCCACATGCAAACCTCAACCAGAACAACCTGAAGTATGCCACAGATAATAATAGGATATCCACACAAATACAAGAGCCAACAACCCCACCTCAAAGTCCCAATAAGAATAGTGGACAGGCTGAGAAGATTGTCCTGCTGGTGTGTAACAGAGCCTGCGCTGGACAGCAGGGACGCAGGTATTAAACAACACTTGTAAAGGTTTCAATTATTATCCCAAGGCAATCTGTAAAACTGATGTTTTGTTTTTGTAATTCCGGCAGGTTTGGTAATCCATTTATTCTGTATTTGGAGCGTACAGTAACATGGGATGTACTTCAGAAAGAGATCTTGGAGAAGATGCGGCATCTTTTGCGCCCTGGAGTCTTTGTGCAGGTACGTCCACATCACATACTCTTTGATTTTAATAATCTTTTTAATAACATTTTAATGTGTTACCCTTGACGATCTGTAGGTAGGGCCCTTCACTTTGCGTGTGGTAGGAGTGGTTGGAATCACCTACCTCTTGCCTCAGGAGGAGCAGCCGCTCTGCCATCCCTCTGTGGAGAGGTAATTTTACTTATCATCACAAGGGGGGAGTGTTACCGCATAGTCATTATATAAACGCTGCAGTGAGTTCAATCCACTTGAAGTTATTGAAAGATCTTCTTCAGTATGTAGGGTGACTCTTTAGTCTTATTGATGTTAATATATCTCCTGAGATTTATAATAGCTTGTCTGGGTTTTAGAGATTTTCTTCTAAAAAAAATTATGAGATACAATAAAAAATATGTGTTTCTCTCAATCTATTTACCAACAAGGGCATACAAGTCTTGTGGTCCTGGAGGGCCGCCTCATGTCAAAATTGTTGTTGAATGGGACAAGGAGACGAAAGACTAGTAAGTGACATCTGAAGCAACAATCACTCGCACTTTTATTTAGCCCAGGTCAGGCAAATGTGTGATGTATCCTTTCAGAGTTCTGTGTTTTAACACAAATATGTGTGGTAAAATGTCTTTTCAAGTTCTGTGTGATCCCTCTGTGACTTATGTTATGCCCCTGCAGTCTGTTCAAAAGGACTGAGGATGAATACATCCCAGATGCTGAAAGCGTGCGTCAAGTAAAGGAGCAGCACCTGCAGCCTCAGACCTGCTCACTTGCCCAGTGCTTTCAACTCTACACCAAAGAGGAACAGGTAGGCTGAGACAAGGTGTCATATAGGCTGCACGAGTGTTAGAATTAAAGAAGTGTTTGGCTTTGCTGCATACTAAGATTGAGCTATGCATGAGTAAGGTATGTGATGTTGGGTTATATTTCTATTCATTTAATTTCAGTGGTGATGTCAATATGCCAGACATGGGTGGTGTGGGCAGACAATTACAAACAGTAGATGGCAGTACAATTACAGTTTTTTGCCACTGTTGTTTTGCTATATTATATTGCTTACAAAATGTTTAAAGAAATCAATTCATACATTTTATTATAAAAAAAAAATATGTACAGGTAAAAAGTTACTTTTAATTACTGATTTTTCTTCACATTCATTTCAGCTTGCTCCTGATGATGCATGGCGTTGTCCACACTGTAAGCAGCTTCAGCAGGGCAGCATCAAGCTCAGTCTGTGGACCCTGCCAGACATCCTCATACTTCACCTGAAACGCTTTAGACAGGTACTCATGTAGACAGTCTAGTAAATAAAGGTGCCAAAATGCTTAGATTTCTAAAAGTCAAAGAAAATATATATACAGTAAATTAGAGAAAGAGATTATTCATTTTCATATTACTGTGTAGGAACTTAAAAAAAAAGTCTAAATGAAATGGTATAAATGTGTCGTGACTTCAGGATGGGGATCGACGAATGAAGATGCAGAACATGGTTAAGTTCCCGCTCACAGGCATGGACATGGCACCTCATATGGTAAAGAGGAGCCAGAGCAGCTGGAGTCTCCCCTCCCACTGGTCACCGTGGAGACGGCCTTATGGGATGGGCCGTGATCCAGAGGACTACCTTTATGACCTGTATGCAGTGTGTAACCATCATGGGACCATGCAAGGGGGACATTACACAGGTAGCAAAGCAGCATCAACAAGCAACCACAACTGATTTTCCTTTAAAAAAAAAAAAAGCTTTCCAAGATGTTAATAAAATGTTATTGTGTTGTGTTCTGTAGCTCACTGTAAGAACTCCATAGATGGACAGTGGTATTGCTTTGATGATAGTGATGTTCAGCCCATACCTGAAGATGAGGTCTGCAAGCAGACCGGTTACATCTTGTTTTATCAAAGACGTGCCACAATTCCATCTTGGTCTGCCAACAGCTCTGTGGGAGGTAATCTCGTATGTACATGTACATGTACATACGATAAGTGGCTTCACTTATGTACAAAAGTGAAGCCAAAATATCTGGTATACGGGCACTGCCATCTCCTAATGTTGGAGCTAGAGTTCGCGCAGAAGTGTGGAGCCGCGGTATCAAAGAACATTCACCCGACCAACCGCTAACCGCTTCAATAACAGCTGTCAATTATGACGTTTCACCCCGTTTTTATATCATCAAACTAATTATAACCGAACTTATCAGAACAATAAACACTTGAATGAACATCAGCGTGATAACAACTACCTAAAATGAAAAAAAACATGTATGGGAAAAATGTATTTGATGTGTACTTAGATGTTTTAGTTTGTCCCATCCTCTAACATGGAGGGGGTGGGATTTATGACCTATACTGCAGCCAGCCATTAGGGGGCAATCCAGATGTTTTGGCTTCACCCTATACAGTCTATAATACAGTCTATGCATCAACCCCTGGTTCAACCACTGTCTGTTTGGGACTTTAGGATCCACCAGTTCGTCTTTGTGTGAGCACTGGATCAGTCGGCTGATGGGCAGCCGTCCACCTAGCCAAGCCTCATCTGGTTCCTCCAGACGTACCTCACTGGCCTCCCTCTCTGAGTCTGCTGAGTTTGCCGGTGAAAGGAGCGAGGATGATGGTAATATAGACTCATCCAAATAATCCAAAATATGCTTTCTATGTGACAAATGGGGATATGTTCTTATATTGATGCATATCTTTCTACCATGCAGGCTTATCGAGCCGGCCAGCAGTAAGAGGCATGCAAAGACAAACATTCTCCTCAAGGTCTTCCATTGCCAGCCCACTGGTGCTCAGTGAAAATGTCACTAAACCACCCTGGTCCCACTCTGCTAAACTCCAACTCCGTTCCAACTCTCCCTCACGCTTCTCCCTGGAATCCCACTCCTCCTCCACCACACTGGAGAGGATAGGAGAGGTGGTTGATACCAAGCTGTCAGCCTCCTGCTGCACTGGGTCACCTAAACCAGACAGAGCTTCAGGGGGCAAGTCAACCCTTGCAGCTTTGGATAGTAATCCAGGCAGTAAGAGGCTGATAGAGCAGGTTCACTCCAAGGCTGTGGCACAGGCTGAGCAGAGGAGCTCCACCCAGGCTGGGGATAACAACAATGTAGTCACTGCTGCTGAACAGCTCAGTCCTCGACACGGGGCAACTGCAAAGGACCCGAAACAAAGAAATGGGGCTGCAGATAGCGGCAGTTTTAAAAGGACCTCAGCGAGTCCCAAGAAACGCCCTGCCACCTCCTCAACATCATCCAGCTCTCTGTCTCCCGCATCCCCAGCTGTTGACAAGTTACCATCTCGAACACAGACCAAGACAGGAGCATCAGCATCAAACCCCAAGGACAAAAGCGATGGGCTGCCTAAAACTAGCAAGGCTGGTTCTTCCAGAACTGCAACCCCCTGCAAGAAAGGCTCGTCCCAAGCCTCGGAGGTATTACATCCTGACTCTGGTCAACAGAAGAAGAGTGGTTCTCCAGGATTACAAAGCTCACACCCTCAGAGAAGGACATCACCCAAAGGGGGAGGCGAGAAAAGCTTAGTCTCAGGAAGGACTAAAGCAGCAGACAGGAGCACTAGCCGGGAATCCTCACGGACTACCGTGGTGTCAGAGAAGAAGGTTAACCACGGAGGACCTCCCTCCAGGTCGAGTGCTGCTAGTAGAGCAGAGGGCAGACCGGGCCGTGCTGTGGAGAACAGGCCGGCAGGCCGGAGCTCAAGCAGTAGCTCCTCCATGGCTAGTCTCCGATCCTCAAGTGTGGGTGTTTCCTCTGCAAGCGCAGCCCCGCCATCAAGAGGACCTCGTAGGAACAGTAAGACCGAAGACAAAGGTTTATCTTTCTTCAAAACTGCTCTGAGGCCCAAAGAGACCCGTAAATCAGCCGATGGTGGGAAAGCAGGGGCGGGAGAGGCAAATGCGAGTCCAGAGGATGGTGGTGGCGATGTTGCTAGAGAGGGAATCCCAAACGGTGCAAGCAAGAAAGCCCAGAATGTGGCATCAGAGGCCCAGACTAATGTGACCACAGCCAAAGACAAGGAATCCTCTAAGGTGTCCGCTGCAGCTAAGCATTCACTGCTGCCCTCCACAAGGTCCAAGCTTTCTGGAGCAGAAACGACCGGCAAGTCTGCTACCAATGCAAAAGAGCCTTCAAAGAAAGAGCCTTCTAAAAAGACGATGCAGTCCAGGAAGATCCCCATCAGCTCTACACAAACTAGCCACAGGGCCAAGTGACTTTCTTTTAAAGACCTGATAACAATCTCTAGTGCAGCTCTGAAGTGTTTTAACCATCAAACTAACATCTATACAGCACTCGTAGCTCTTCTGTGGTTACTGAATACCAGCTGCCATATTGGACACCTACTGTCCACTTTGTTAAATAGTTATTAAGGAATGGAGTTTAACAAAGCACTTTGTATGGATTGCATTGATTTTAAGGAATATTATACTGTATTGTAAATAAGCATGGACTGCACATGTATTGAAATGATTGCTTTGTTCTGTCTGTAGCATACTGTAGTTGGGAGAAGTGCAACTCAGTAGGAGGTGAAAAGTAAAAGTGACTTTGCACAATGTGGAAAGCAGATATAATAGTGGGAAGAAACTTTTGAAATACATCAAACACAGACTTCTCAGTCGCCAAAGGAAGTTTACTGGCAATTCTCAACACAACAAGATTTCCAAAAATCTTTATGTACAGCTCTCCGTCAATATTGAGAGCCATATGTAGACAAACATCAGTGCCTCAGATAATCAAAGTGAAGTATTTAATCTCAATTGTATACCTGCAGCTGTTGGTAAATTTATAATTAAATTTTAATATGAATTAATATTAAGCATTGAAAATGTAATTTCAAGTCAAACACAATTAAGCCTATTTAACCTGAAGCGCTGTTTACATATGCTCCTTGATGTAGTAATTGTGCGACAGCCTTCAAGAAGTATATGGCAGAATGGAGATGTTGGAGAAGTCAGAAGGGGAAGAAAGTGCAGGGATGAAGCATGTGTCGTTGGTGTTAAATGTCTGGAGACGTGAGTTTGTAATGGTTCTTAAATGTTTGTATTTTATTTACCAGTAATGACCTGTTACCCCTCAGACAACCTCCCACCCTTCGCCACCTCTGCCCTCCAGCTGCTGATGCCAACACTTAAACTGCGGTGCCCATGTTCGTCATGGGGATCAGCCTCTTTAGACTGCCAGACATCTCCAGACATTCCTCTCAGATGAACACAGGGTTAATGTAAAAAGCCACCATACTCACACATATTCAAAGACAGACGGGATGCCTTCGTTGAACACACCATACATGTACATAGAGCATTATGGTATGTTTGAGTCAGACCATCTTCCGTCTTCATGTGTGACTTCACAGCTTGTGCACATCTTTAGCTTGCATTGCAGAGTAGATGAACACTGAACACACTGACATAGACTGAGAAAAGAGATTTTGACGTACTTATGACAGTTGCATGATAAATTTGCTTATGCATGCACTTAACTATGCAAGCAGATTCTTGCTAATGCCCACAAGGAGTATGTAGAAATGCTACTTTTGGATGTGTATATATTTCTAACTGTATATTTTTCCAAATGCCTGCATCAGAGAGCATGTTAAGGCATCCTTTATTAAAGCTTTGTTTGCACATTTCTTCAAAGTAATATACATTTTGTATGAATGATAAGTATTGCTCATTCACCCTCTTAAAGTAAATTAACTTACTTGCAAATGAATGTTTTCTGCATTGTATTCATTTGTCTCACGTTTTTCCTCACTATTTCCTTTAGCAACTTTTAACAGAAGAGATTTCATTTGGCAAGAAAACATTGCTGCAGTTTACAAGTTGGGCTATAACTTTTATTTAAATGTATAATGGCACAGTTCAAACAGTAGAGTTTCATAATAAGAACAGATGACCAGCTTGTCTGCTTCTCAAAACATGTTATAATATTCTCTAATATTTTATAATGTTTTTAATTTAAGTTATGTATAATGAAACCTCAAACCTATCTCAAAAACTTACAACAAAAGAACACAAGCTGTATATTTCCCACAGTGAAAGATTGCAATGGAAGGCATCATTAACTGAGTTTGTAACAGTTGGCCCAACCAAGTACAAATTTAAAATTAACGGTTGTAATAATATACGTCAGCATTATAGATTTACTGAATGTCAGTGTCACAGTCATGGAGGAGTGTTCATCAGTAACCCACAATCTACTTTAATTTCTGGCACATGGTGCAGAATAAAGTATTGTCTTTAGTGCCTGGTCCGGTGGCTACAGTGTGTCGATACTGTGCTACATCCAACACATGCAGTATATAAACCAATAAATTGACATATGTATGTCACATGAACATTAATTTACGTCATGCTGAATAAGTGAAAGGGATGTATAAATATAACAAATTGCTGGGGGGAATGATTTATTTTCACAAATGCATGAGAATGATTTTTTATTATTCCATTCATATTCTGTGATATAATGTTATATTGACATGTACTATGTTCATCTTTTTGTGGGGTAGCAGTGTATGTTGGCATTGATTTAACAATGAAACAAAATAAAATCATGTCATTAAGTAACATTTTGACATAATGGATTGTTTTACATTTACTTTTTGAACAGCTATTTTCTTTTTACAATTCTCATTGTCTCCACTGGGTGGAGCTCAGTGTTTGCTAAAAAAACCTTGGGAGACGAGGAGTGAGGGAAATAAAGCAACAGTGTGAATTTGTCCCCGAGAAATGCCCTTCAATTTCAACTTGTGGGATTACTAAGATTTATAGTAAATCCTTTGCTGTCAGTGAGGGAGAGGATATGCTACCAAACTGCAGCACAATCATTTATTTAGAGCTGATTCAATTGTGGTTTTATTAGTTTGGCCCAAGGCTGGGCATATTAAGAGTTAATGCTGCCTCTTTGTCTTTCTGTTCTTGTAATTCTGTATAACAGTCATCAGTTTTTGGAATTACATTTTCACCCCTTTCTTCTCTTCACTTCTCACCTCTTGTGCAGTGTGAGAGATAATGAAATAAAAAGGCCTGTGGTGCGATAGAGCTGCAACATGCTCCTCTTCACATGCAGCAGGAAGGCTCTGCGTCACATAGCTCATCAGAAATGGAACATTTTGCTCGTATTTTACTGGAAAGCGTGAAGCTGTTGAATTAATATGCATGTTTGAATGTAATTAAAAAAACTCAGACTGCAACCCGGCGCAAGATCATTCTGTAAAGGAGCCAGCCTCCTCTAGTGCTGAAATCAATAATCATTTGCCAGTTGTACCAGTTCCAAGAGAACATCATTAGCAAGACCTCAGTGGAGAATTCAGCAACTTTTATCTGAATTTAACATGCAAATTGTGACATTACCCTTCTTGATGCCTGAATAAAATGCCTCTAACATGCTGAATTAGTTTACATGTTTTGCTTTTGCTACATTAGTGTGCTTGATGCATTGTGGAGAAGCAATCTAACCGTATTGGTCAATCCTTTTTTGGTATCTCCTCTGGCCAAATTCAATCCTTCTGCAAAGTCTCCATTTTGAGACACTCTATCCGTCGCTAGGCTGGGCTAGAAGAAGACGGCAAACAGAACCTTTGTGATCAGCTCTCACTTTTTCCACTGCTTGCTGTTTGTATGGATTGATGTAATGACAACTGGGGAAAAGGCAACATACAGAAGGTGGCTACCATGTCATAAACACCACTAATATAACACTAAAACAATATAATGCTATATGTACAGTATATCTTGAATACTTTAATGCAATAAAAGCACACCACCCTACAGTAACCTACAGCCAAAAATATTTACCATCAAGTTGAATTACTATATATGATACAATTTAAACAAATTGATGGCTTATATGCCGCAGCGCTATTGAATTAAATAAATAATTATAAATATTGCATTCAATTAACAGGTGTTTATGATATTGTAGCCTTTGATATTTTAACGTGGTGATATTTTATTGAAAACCCAAAGGAGTTGGGACATTAAAAAAAGTGTGAGACTAACAGACAAGTGGAAACTTTTAAGTAAAAAAAGCCTTTTAAGTAATTTATTAAACTAGCTTATAGCGGCTAATGATAGCTAATGTAAGCTAACTTTTAATAGATATTGCCGTTTTGCTGTACAACGGACCATGCCGAGTATGTAACCCTGTTCTTCTTGGACTACTGTTATGCTGCAATTTAGCATTTGATATTATTTTACAATAATAATAATTACAATTTTGCTACTTGGAGGTACAGCTACTGAAGTAGCTAACAGCTGCTAAAGTGGCTGCTGTTAGCTAGGGAACTAGCTTTAAATTACAAGCAATTCACACTTTATGCTTGACAACATTGCATTGCAAACAGTGATATTCCAAAATAATGTCATCTGTTTTATTGATGAGGGGTTGTAAACTATTAATCTAAAGGAAACAGTAGTGTGGATGTTTCAGAAAGTCAATTGAGCCTTTGAAAATCAGTTTTTTTTTTGTCTTCTTCAGTGGTTCTGGTTCAGTTGATCACTGCTACTATTTCTTGTTACTGTACCTTAGAGCGTATGAGCCTCCCTGTCCACTTATATCTTTTATACCTCCAGCAACCAACACCTAGCACCAGAGAAATTGAAATATAACACAAATAAATAGCATAAATAGCTTCTGTCGGGATTTCTTTTATTATTTTAAAATTTTCCTCTTTTTGTCCACTTCCAGAGTTAGAGAAAAGTATTTTGAAAAAGTACATTTACCAAATGACCAAATTTCACTTAATATTTCACCTACAGTAGCCTGTAGAGATATGTTTGCATCACACCAAGCAACAACCAAGGCCTACACATTACTAAATGTATTCTCAATGTGAGACTTTTTTTTCTCTCCATCGAATTAAAAACAAATTTAATTATTTACTTGTTTCAGGAGTGAACATGTCAATTATTTCTCTCCTCTTGAGTCCAGTAATGCAGTGCTTTAGTTCCTTTATAATTGGAGATGAAATATCTAGCAAGCCTTGAGTGCAGTCAGAGAGAGAGCTGCTTTTTAGGCATGAAATATACATGACGTGTCATGTGGGACATCCACGGCTGAATTACGTAACCCCAAACGGTAAGAAGTGCCTTGAAAACAACTTTAACACCTGATGAGACTGTGCTGTTTTGTGTGGAGTAGAGTGTGTGTGGGGATTAGTCCATGTAGTAGCTTTTAAGGGGCATGTGTGGCCACAAAAGAACCATCACACAGGCTACAACCACCAGGGATACAAACATGCAGATTTAATTGTAAACATTTTTTTTAACTTTAGTGCTTTAATTAATTAATTGACTGACATTTTAAGCAACTAAGTGCTGTTTCTGCCTAAGATGGCAGAGGATAAACTTAAAAACCTTAACCTGTAAAAGGCCTGAGACCCATCAGTCATATTCCTACCACTCACTGCACATTTATTTCTACTACACAATGCACAGTAGTGGGTAGCTGAAGTGGAATCCCAGGCGAGGACTCATCAGGATGCTAGAGAGCAAGGTGTGAAGTGTCAAAAGTTGGACATACAGCCAGCGAATGTCTGCCATGCTTCCTCTGACATTCATCCCACACCTTTAGCTGTGCACGGAGTGATTGACTGTGAGGTTGATTAGGCTTCTTCCAGCCAGGTGGTTGGCAGTCAGAGAGACGCATATCACCAGATTGCTGCATCAGCCAAAGTATGAGGCCACGGTTTCTGGCATCAGTGTGTCTGGACAAACATCACAGGAATAATAAAACGATGCAGGGATGTCAATCATCACCCAAAACGGTTGTTTTTTTTCTCCCCATTTTGTTGGCAGCAGTCTCTCCATCTTGAATCTTGT
The DNA here is from genome assembly GCA_026937815.1 of Etheostoma perlongum. Lineage (NCBI taxonomy): Eukaryota > Metazoa > Chordata > Actinopteri > Perciformes > Percidae > Etheostoma > Etheostoma perlongum. Next base: position 13,665,820 of record CM049391.1, on the reverse strand, counting down.
ATCATTAGATTATTTTGCCTTTTGAGCAATGCTAAGATAGAAGACGGGCAAGGCTTCACGGGTAAAAAGAAAAACAGGATTCTTGGGTCCTTGTGAAAGAGGGGTGGGGGAAGCTTTGATGTTGTGGAGTTTCATGGAGGCAAATAACACACTTTGATATTTAATAAGCCATCTCTGCTTTAAAAAAACTTTCAAAAAATGCAGGCACAAACATCTGCACACATACTGTCAAAGATGAGGTTTGGTTTACCACCCGCCTGGAAGATTTGCAGTTATTTTGGCTGTAGATATTTGTCTTACTCAGTCTCTGAAAGTTCCAATTTTCCAGGGAACTGGTGAGTGAATATCTGTCCTGTTTGATTATCTGAGGATGATAAATCAGTGTTTGGAAGAACATAAAAGGTAATATATTCATAAAAGCTGTGATGAGTGCAGCTGTCTCCAGCATCTGACATCCAATCTGAGACAAGCCGCCCGGGGAGGTTGGACCATCCTCCACTGTGTGTGTGTGTGTGTGTGTGTGTGTGTATGTGTGTGTGTGCGTGGACTTGCATGCATGTACATTGATGTTTACAGGCACAACAAATAATTTCTTGTCTAATAGAATTAAATTTCCATAAAGGAAAGCTTGCAGGATATTTTTTTCTACAAGCACCAAAGATTATCTAATATTTATAACTTAGATTGACTAATAGGTATTTCAACAGTCAGTAAAGCTCATTATTTGATTGAATGTATTTTTCATCATTGTTGATTAGGATTAAAGACTGCCAGTCAATCAAGATAATAAATGTAGGCCTACCAATATTTAATGCTTCATTAATAACTTATGCTATGTATTTAATATATTGGTGTGCAGGAATATTCAAGTCTTCCATCAACTTAATTTGTTACTGTAAATATAATATCAATAAGGCTTATAATTCAACCCTACAAAGTATTTTACTGTTTAGAAATTGTTTTAAATGTAGTCTTTCTCACCAAATTTGAGTAGGAATTCAAACAAAACGTCCCTTTCAAATCTAATTTGTCTGCCAATTTTGTCTTAGCCTATTTATGTATTTAAAATGTGTCAAGGCACATGCACAACAAACCAAGACTGACATGTAATTTAAAATTGCTTCACACATGGGAGCAGGCTTAGGCAGGATCATCCCATAATCACAGCCCTCAGAATTTTATCCAGGTTCAGTTTGTCCCTACTTTTAGCTCCATATTAAGAAAAAAACACACCCTTCTTTAGTGGTTAAAATGTAGCATAAAAATGGCTGATTTTCATTAATTTGCTAATGATAAGGGGGTTTAAGATGTGTTCATCACCTGAAAGATATCTTTTGGTATTAAAAACAGGAGGCAGAGCATCTCTACCTCATTGTTGCTCCCACTTTGCTAGACCTCCTGCTTAGAGAGTGCTGCCAGGTGATGTAAACCCCCATCAAAATCCAAATGCCCCGCATGTCGACTCAGGTGTGGTGTGGAGTCCAGGGGTTGCTGATACATCAAATGTGTTTTGGTTTGCTGTGGATGTGAGGTTCAGCCTTGGGATGAGGCTTGTTATTCTCCTCAGAGAAATACGAGGCACACACTCTAATTAGAACACATCTCCTGGTGAGAGAGACGCTGAGTTCTGACTATTCCTCCAATCTAATCAGATTTCTACCTCACTTTAGTTGCTCCACAGAAAACTGACTCCCGCCTGTCTGACAAATGGATGCAACAACAAGGATATGGCACTGAACAACTGTTTGTTGTTGTTCATATTTGGAGGACTTTGCAGAATTTCACAGATCTACATCCTGAAAGGGCACATGCCCAACAAAATCTCACATCTTTGTCATCATCCTCTCCCTCTCTGCTGGAAGATGAGTTAAATAGGGGTGGGCAGGGCGGCTTTTTGATTTACAACATAGATGCAAAGATCTGAATGCAGTTGAAAAAACCTATTTGCTAATTTTAGATTGGCCAATTACATGGTTTTGTCAAACTATTACATGGTAGCATGGCTTACACTAAGAATTACATTTCACTTGAAAATTTGTTTTCATTATACACTTCACTTCTTCACTTCACTTTCCTCCATAAATGTAATAGAGGACAGTACATGCCCATGCTTATTAAGTGTCATCCCTACAGACTGCAGTTCCAACGTTGGTCTGCAAATAGTAGTAGAACATGTAGCATTACATACTTGAGACTGTGCCACAGTTGTCAGCACTTCATTTTAATTTGGCTCCTAAGCCACTGGTGATTTCGACCACTGGGACATTCTGTCGGCTACAGAAGTTAAACTATTCTGAAGCATTAGGACTTAACGAGGTACACTGCTGAATCTCTGTCTCTGCAGTGTCAGCTGCTGTCTTGCTCACATACCAGGGAACCTCATTCTTTCTCATGTGAACATAAAAAAAGACTAGGAATGTGGTGCGAATTTGTACTATTTTAATTCAGTGCAGCTTAAATAGAGCGTGCATGTAAAATGCATTTTCCTGTAGGCATGCATTAAAAGTGTTATTAAATTGTTAACAATTTAACAAGTAAAAATGACTGCAATATTAGGGATTCAGGGAAGGATTCCTTTTAAAATAATCCTTTGCCACTGCTTAGCTATCTCACATTTAAGCTTATTAAATATCAATAAGAGTGAAAGTTATGTGCATGAGGAACATCACTGTGACATTTACTTAAAGTCTGTCTTCAGCCTGATTTTACTTACAGTTTGGTGCTTTAGAGAAAAGTAGACCTTTTCTATTTTGACCCCCCTCCAGTAAAAAACAATATACGTAGCTGCTTTAAGCATTAATCAATTAATCATTAATCAATGTTCAAAAAATATTATCAAGAAAGCTCCAAGGCTCTGTCTAAAACTCTCTAAGGATTGTGAAAGATGAAAAGGAACGATATGGGACTGCTCTTGTCCTTGAAGTCTTATTATTAGTCTCAGCCACATAACTAGTGCTCATCAACAGTACACAACTGATCCCTCTTTCAGGTATTGTGAGTATTACATAATGACCAGGCTGCTCCACTGGGATGAAATGATGTGAATTGTACTATATAGGAAACATCCAAATATTCAACACATTCAACATATAGCCTACAGGGAAATGGTTAACGTATAATAGTAATGTTTCATTATAGCAAGAGAAAAGTATGAATCAACACAATATTCACACATTCGTTTTAACAAATACTCATTAAGCTCAACAAGCACCTCATTAGCTGGAGTGCAAATAGGTCATGTCGTAGTGCTGCAAAATGCAAAGGATTTCATGATTTGCATGGGCTTGCGTCCTGAGGGAGTTCATATTTGAAAAGAAAGCTGACTGTGTTGTGGGTAAGAGAGAGAGAGAGCGAGAGAACGAGAGAGTGACAGAAAGAGCGTGAGAGAGAGAAAGAGGGAGAGAGAGGGAGAGAGAGTTTTGACCTGCACGCAATCTCTGGAGAGCCAGCAGTCTAATCAGGCTCTGGCTGGTGCTTGTTGTAGGGGATTGCTCCTCTCCAGCCCTCAGGCCTAATTAGGACCCATGTGTACCATACAGGGAGTTGCAGCTCTCAGTGACGACTGGATAGACCCTCACCTGTGCGCTCAAAAAGCCCCAGTAAATGAGCTGCTGGCCGGCACGATGACAAGAAGGGCATCAGAGGTGGTGCAGCCACACTGCCTATATACACCCCCACATAGGTGGTTGTATGAGTTTAATGAATGTTAGGACAGGGAGAGAGATGGAGGGTGAAAGGGAGGCTGTGAGGAGAGAGAGAGGGAGAGAGAGAGAGAGTGAGAGAGAGAAAAGGCAGACGTCTGGGCTGAGAGAGGGTTGCAGAGAGTGGAGCATGTTTCACGGTTTTTCTCTTAACAATGTGAGCATTTTGCAATAGATGCAAAGAACGGGGAAAGAGAGAAAGTCTGAACATATAGCGGAGTAAAAACAAGAGCAGTTTTACGCTCCACTTTCTGTATTTCTATGTCAAACTCCAAGAAATCTTCAAAGGATACTCTGTTACATGCGGATTTCAATGGGGCTTCAGATGAAGTAGTACTCAAACAGATAAAAGTACTAGGCTTCTGAGTTATGTAGATAACAGAGAGGACTGACATGCCCTACATTTCACTGGGAGCGAAATCGTTATTCATGAGTATTATTAGTTAAGGAAACAGATTCTCAGAGTTTAATGTTCTGTTTCTTGATATTGAAAGGTACACATGGAAATGCTGAGTACCTCTCTGCTGTTATGTATTTCGGTACTTCAGTGAAGTCTCGCAGTCTAAATACAGTATGCACTGTCAATATGTCTGCTTACTCTTGTGTATGATCTAACTTTTGTGATATTGATATAATCATTGCTTAGGGTGTTGTGTAATAAGAATAAGAAGGTTTACATTTGCATTTAGTGGCTACCTGGAACTAGATTACATCGTAAGTGCTTTTAATTACCCAGTCCGTATTGAATAAATATAGGATACAAGAAGCTCATTACAGCAGGACTGCATTTTTCACAGCCCACAGCCCTACTCTGGCCTGGGCAAATTACAGCCACTGAAAAGTTTCATGTTGCCCCCAAGGCCATGATGAGCACTTAGAAATACTGCAATTACAATCTAACAAAAACAGTCAATGTCATTTCTGTTTACCGTCAAAGTGTTATTAGGCTTTTAATATGACAGGGGTCAGTGTGGTAATCATTGGTAATAATAATGAACTGTAGCTTTTATATTACACTGTAACTTTATTCACTTAATGCTGTACATCCATTTTGTTTACATTGCTCTTCTTCTAATGATGGTTTGGATACTAACAACAAAAATAATTAGGCCAGAATTTTATTACATGGCAATTCAGAAAGGGTGACCAACAGTAGAATTGCATTACTATGTTAGCCAGCTATTGACTCATAGACATATACTGTACATGTATTATGTGTGCCAGAAATAGTACCCTTCAGTCTTGTATAAAGGGACAGGGACACCATGACAAAGGCTCCTAATTGACTTTCCATTGGCATTGTTTTCGTAGTGCCAGCACGTAATGTGGCATTAAGAGGTTATGGTCATTTATGTATTTTTGTAAGATCAGAAATACGTGGCGATGTGTGAGGTGACAGCTGATGTGTGGGGAGTGTCTGGTGTCGTGGGGCTGTCGTGCATCACCCAGGTGGGTGCTACACATTGGTGGTATTAGAGAGTAGTCCCCCTCCCCCAAAGTGCTTTGAGTGTCTATGATAAAGCGCTATATAAATGTAATGAATTATTATTATTATTATTATTAGATCAGGGTGGTTTAGCCTGCAAGTCGCTGTGTTTAAGGATTACAATTTGAACTGTCACAATGAAGAAAAACATGCAGAAAAATACAAGAACATGTCACCCGAGGAGAAGGCAAGTAAATCAGAAGAATGGCTAATTCTGTCACATTTGAGTCTGGCCCACAGCAGCCTGATCAATTTCTCATTTCTCATCTCTACACTGTGTCCAATAATCCTCAATAGTTTAAAGCATGTATAGCTCCCATAATTACAAAACTAGAGTACCCCATTTTTTGTGCCTTAACCCGTAATCATTAAATATGTACACACTCATTCAAAAGGGAAATACAATGTCATTAATTAAGTTCCTCTTAAACACAAGTATTCCTACTTGTGTCATTCTCATACACAATTACACTTTATTTTAATATTAATTTAATGTTGTGTTACCAATAACAGGATGTACAATATGTAATTTGTGTGTTTAATCATAAAATATTCTCCTATATCCCTGTTTATGTTTCCCCTTTGTTTCTACAGAATCGTATCAGTCTGGCTTAAGCTCAGACAGTCTAGCTTTAGTATTCACACCACGCGGTCAAATCCAAACTTTTCACCACAATTATGTGACAAGCAGTCCTAGAATCTATTTGAAAACCTGCCACAACTAGGTGTTCCCTGCTTTGTCTTTGAAAAGTGATTGAAATTCCTCACACCTATGCCCACTCATCCACCACTGAGGCACACAAGAAACCTTACAGAATTCAATAAACCTCAAAGGAGATGTTTTTCAGTAGCAACATGGGTGATGGGTGTAAGAACTATAAGGGGTCTAATCTGTTGAAAATCTCAATTTTCTGACTAGAAAAGGGAGGTATAATACAAAATCAATCATTTTCTAAGAGGTCCACATTCAGCGATTGAAAAAGGGATACACCATCAAGGTCAAGGTTTCAGACGAGACAGAATTAAAGATGTCACAAATGTATTTGTGCTTCTGTTTCATTTAATGACGTTCATGGACAAGCATTGTGGCTAAGGCAGTGACTCAATACTTTTGTAATAAAAATAGAAAAATGTTTTTTGCAAATGAAGCACAGAGAACCAAGTGGCATGTTACAGCATAAACTAACTTACCCGATCCATGCTGGAAAGAGTGAGACAGAAAATCTTCCACTCTGTGTAGGAACTGATGAGACCATCGGTAAGTGCTATTAGGTGGTTTATACTTGTGTTATGGCTTTACATTTGAGATTTCCCACCACAGTGCTGCAGCTTAATTCTGCTCTCCCTGAAGACTTCGCTGACATTTTGCAAGGTCTTGCTTTCAAGCCTTGCCTTGATTAGTGAAGCAGGTTTTTTAAAGGAACTAATCCCATTCCCTGGATTTTCCCTCTTTTTTATATGAACTAGTCAGCAAAGGGGCAATCTATCAGCAATGATACAAAGTAACAGTAACAGAAATCATGACCGGTGGTAACAGATCATTATAAGTGCAAAAGCAATGTCATCTTAGATTTGGCTCTGCTCATTAGTGTGATACTGCTTTTGCTGTTTCACCCAAAAATTGTCTGGAGACTGCTGATAGCCATGTCATGTTAATGCAGGCAAATCATTTTTGAATTTGTGGAATACATAAACCTTTCTTGTACCATCCAAAAATATCTCTCAAACCTCTACTCCCACTTGAAATCATGACCCACCATTTCATAAAACTTGACATTGTAAGGTCTATAGAAGTCTCGCAGTTGCTCAATAGCATCTCTGTCTATCTGCACATGAGTTCTGCCCTTGGACTTGCCCAGGCAGCGAGGCGAGCCGCTGCTTTCTGGCTTCTTAAGGCAAGGGAAGCCCTTGGTGCGGTTGAAATAGAAGTGTTTGTCTGTGACAATGCGCTTTAACCCAAGGAAGTCTTGCATCCGAGCCAACTCCTCTGCCGGGTCAGTGATAAGGCGCTCTCCGCTCACAAAGTGAATCTGAGCCAAAGGAAAGTAGCGGAGCCAGTTCTCGAGGTGCAGAGCGTACAGGCCGATCCGAATGGCGTTCCAGGACGTGTCCACAATGCCCAGGCTCTGGTTTCTGAAGGCCAGATCCTGGAAGCTTGGCAGGTCGGGAGTTTTGGTTAAAGTCTGAGTGTAATCTGATATTGCACGAGTGACGGGGTCACGCACAACCACAATGAGCTTGGTATCTCGGGACATGGCAGAGATCCTGTGTGGCGTCTCTTTTGTCACAAAGTAGCTCGGTGTCTTCTCCATCGTGATTTGGCTTTCAAGAGTCCGTGGCATTAAACCTCTGAATGAAGGATGAAAACACAAAGTAAAAATTCCAGTAAGAGAACAGTTTCTCATTCACATTCAACACTGTGAGTGTATTTTATTTGACATTTTCTTGCTGTTTTGAATTGCTCACATAACAACAAATGAAAACCGATTCAGACAAAGGACACAACATCCTTGCATTCACTCCGTCGAATGGCAAAAAGTTTTTGTATTAGATATCTATTTAGGGCAGGGTAACACAAGTGAGGTACAAAACCACACAAACTGAGAAGCTCCAGTTTGGACATGAACCCATATTCTCCATGTATATGATAGTAGGACGCAAAGTCACAGTAGTCTGTTGTCACAGGAGACTTGTCTCGCAGACAGCTCTCCTGTGCATCAGCCCAGCATGGTTCAAGAGTAATAAATCATGCAAACAGAACACATACAGCAGAGTGACTCTGTTAGGTTCCTTCTGGGTCTTCAAACTAGGCCATTGTTGTCTTTGAAAGAAATGAAAAGAAAAGGTATGCCTCACAGGGTAAACGTTTGAAGTTTGATTGGAAACCAAGGACAGATTTCAAATAGAGCTGAGATTAACAATTATTTTCATAATCGATTAACTAATTCATCATTTGGTTTATATGACATCAGAAAACGGTTTGGCAATGTCTATAACACTTATAGGTCTCAAGGTGATGTTTTATCCAACCAGCAGTCCAAAACCTAAAAAATAGTCAATTTACTATACTGCTTGTTATCAAATTTCAGAACACTAAACAAGCAATACTCAACTTACTAATTGGCTTAATTTAATTATCTTAATCTAACTTAGTTTAATGAGTGTGTTAGCAACGCTCACGTTCATGTTTATTAGTTCCAAACAGATACGTTCAGTTCAACGTTCACCACAAACATGAGCACGTTCAATGTACGCGCTCTTTTAGCGCGTTCATGCACAACACTGACCAATGTTATGATCCTACACACAGTGGCTTTAACTTTAACTTAATTTGGATGATCCATTTGATGGACACTTGACTGTCAAATACAAGCACGAAGCAAGCGATGCGTCATGTCACGTCTGCTGGTAACACTAAAGCTAAATGACACTATAAAGCCGATTAAAACTGCTGGAAAATGAACACTAGAGAATCAAAATAGACACAGCCCATTGTAAAGGTACAGATGAGTTTGCAGTGCTTACATTTTTAGAAAGGTTTTTTTAAATTAAACAATGTGTAAAATAACTTAATTTGACCCAGTGTAGCCTTTGGCACTGCTCTGACCTGTTATTGCATTTATTTATTGTCCAAGACAAGAACACTTAACTTCAGGGGACAAAGGAGACTGTTCCAAATAAAGTATTATTTATTTGTTACTTTTAAGGGCCATTTGGCAAGAGCATTTTCCTGAGAAGCAACTGTTTGTTTTGAAAGCAATCCTCAAAAGTCAGTGAGTTGGCATTTGACCTTTTCTTGCCAGCTTCGACAGCTGACACATCTACAGTAATAGGCGAGGGTTCACATCTTCAACACACATCTCTGAGATAAACAGTCCAAAAAACTGCCAATTAGTGGAGATCCTTTCATTTTATAATTATTTTATATTGATGTACATCCCTTCAGCAAGCTGCATGACACTCATTAACATGTGTGTGTTTGTGCATGAGTGGTTGTCTGCATGGATGCATTATATATCATGACTAAACCGGAACATTTCTGGTCTAAATCTGTAATTAAGAAGTTTAGATAATGATGTTGATGTTTCAAATGGGACATAGCCTAATGTGTATGTATATACAGTATATAGGTCTATATATGTATAACTCTAGTTATAGTATGCTTTGTGTAGCATTTTATGAATAAAGTCTCTACTTCAATGTTCAATTTACTGCAGGCCCACATGCTGCAGTAACACTGCCTCGAGAGGTTGGATTAAATGAGAAATCTGATTATTTGCTCTACAGTACATCAAAACAAGAGAGACGTTCTTCTGCTCTCCAAAGTTTCCTGCAAAAAGAATGTCAAATGAGTCGAGAGACTGCAGAAAACACATCCTACGTGTTTACCCACCTCAAAACACAACGTACCAATGGCGAGGGAGAGGGAGCCTTTTTGACACTAAGCAGCTGATTTAATGTGAAAAGTGCTTTTCATTTTCAGAGGCACTTGTACAACCATAACTGGCAGGAGACAGAGTCCACCATTTTTTTAAGTGTTTGGCTTTCGTTGAATTATTTGAAGTTTTTTGTCAGGGAACAACCTCAAGATAATGTCTTTTGAGTTAAAGAAGAAAAATCCACACTATGAAATTTGGAATTGAATTAGACATCTGTATTGTCCAAATTTCATCATCATCATCATCATCATAATCATCATTTGACATTATTTTACATTATCATTATTCAGTCAGGGAACAGGCCTAACCAGAAACATTTATTTTAGGATATAAGCACAATGACCACCTTAAATGTCCAGAGGCTCCCAGGAGTCTGTGAGTGCCTCAGACAAATGATAAGGCCACACTTTTACTAATTAAGGCTGATGATTACCCATCTCTCTTACTGAACTGCTAAACAGTTACTGGTGTGATTCAGTTATAAAGTTCCAAGCAGTGAAACGTTTACAATTGATCACCGTTTCTAATTTCTTGCCACAAATGAAATTGTAATCGTGTTGTCATTTGCAAGTTATCTTTTTTAAATTTAAGATTACACGACCATTGGGACAGGTGTGCAGGCACCTGCATGCATGCTCTTACCTGTACCACTCCAGGCCTCTATCATAGTTCCTGTCGAAGAAGTGTGTCTCGGTGCCAGCCGCTCGCACGTCCGGATGAATCCTTATGAACTCTAGAACAGCTCTGGTGCCTCCTTTTTTCACACCAACTATGATGGCGTTCGGTAACTTTTTATTCCCAAACTTTAAGTTAGTCATTGGAGGACTGGGAGTGTCAATGTGGAGGGTCGAAGGAGGTCTTTGGTCGGTTTTCAGCCGAGATGCCTCAACGCTGCTCGGTCTCGCATCCAACGAAAAAACGCAGGATTTCTGAATGCGCCTTTGGGCTCCATCGGCCAGGACGCGCTGACAGCTGGACGTCGGATCACCTGCCTTTTGCATGATGGTGTCGGCAGGGAATAATGCACAGTAGCACAAATAAGAAAGGAAAAGGGATAATAAGCAAATGGATGTTCTTGTGAGCCGGTGTGAGAAAGGAAGAAGTCGACTGAAGAGGAGCACGCATGCCATCTCTCCATGGATATGAACAGTGCATGGTTTTCTAATTGATTTTGCGTTCCGTCCTTTCTGATTGTTTAAGTCTCTTAACTGGCTCAACTGCACACTGTCTCCAAAGCAGACAACACAAAAAAACAACTTCCGCGTCTTGTCAGTTGGCAGTGAACACTTCCATCACTTCATCGCGGAGCATGTTAACACAATCCATCTGCGTCCCATCTCTTCAGGTCATTCGTTGAAAAGGCATCCTTCGCTGCGCGCTGAGTTCGAAAATGACACCCTCCTGTAAAACTCCTGGACGTCTCCATGGTCACCACGCACGAGCGAGAAGCAGTGGGAGTGCGCTCTCTGACAGCTTCAAACCGGCTGAGCGACAGAAACATACTTCAACACGCTGACGTCACAGCATCACTGTATTTAAAAAAGAAACAAAAACAAAAAAGTACCCAGCTCTCTCCTCTCATTCACCTGACTGCACTCACTTCTAATCAGGCAGGTTCCTTTTATTGGCACACCATAGGACACACTGCTGCACAGTCAACATGGAAGCTTCTTTTTTGTCATTTGAATGCAACCCCCCCCCCCCCCCATATATGAATCCAGCAAAATGAGATTCAGTGTACAATTTGAATGTAAATGTGGCTGATGTAGGTGGCAAGGATGAAACAACATCTATGATCAAAATAAAGATGTGAGATTTCATCTAAAGATGAGTTCAGACACATTTACACATTTATAATATAATACTTTGATGACCCTGTATTCCATTCAAAGGAAGTAGGGTCATCCTGTGTAGTTTCCACTTTTCTGCATGTGACCTCAGATTACATTTCTGGATATTGGTTTTATTTTGTTTTATTATGCACTAATGTCCAGTGTTAACTTTGTGCTTAAAATCAGCCCCCAAAGTGCTTAAAAAAGCACTTATAAAGGGGTGAACTCGAAAGTTTCCAAATAAATAATTCAATGACAACTGGATGAACTCCATGAAGCTTACTACTCTACTATCTGCTAAAATGGTTCCATCTTTTCAAATAAAAATATTTGCTGGTTTTCGTAACCCTATTTGATAAAAGTAAAAAGTATATATAGTTGGGTTTTAGACAAATAGTTAGACAAACCCAGACTTTTTTCACTATTTTCTGACACCACAAAATGTATTTATTGAGGAAACAATCACCAGATTAACCGATAATGCATGTCAGAGTCAGTCCTAATACTTGGCATCAACAACCTCTTTAATCAATATTATCAATCAATTTGGTCATTATGTGAAACTAATGCACCCATATAGACCTTTAAACTGCAGTAATCCATGTATATGAGGTGTTTGTTTTCTATTTAATCATTGCATAACTAAATATTTTCACTTGATTGACATGACAGAAAAACTACTCTCCATCCTCAAATGCTGCTGGTGACAACAACAAACACTGACAAGACAAGTGGGCCCAAATGTGTTCATTAACTTCCTTTGATGATGCACCCATCTTACTGTTATGTAATATGTTTTTGTTGTCTGTCATGAGCTTGAAGATAAGAAGAAAAAACTCTGACTGAGTTGTCAGCCCTCTTCCAGTTTCTTGAAGGCCCGTATTTTGGAAACCAGAGCAGGGCCAGGTTAACCTGCTTGGGGGGCCCCAGGGCAAAACTGCTCAGCCCCTATTAACCCCCTCTTACCTCCAATCTGTGTTTCCTGCTTTACCCAGTTAGTAATCCAGCCCTGACCCAGAGTCAGCATCCTCTTGCAGCCTCAAACCAGTAATCTTAGTCTTTTTTTGGTATCACTCCCTTCCAAACATAGGAAGTATTTGGAGTGTTAGTGTGATCAGAGAGTGCAAGGCAAGTCATCGCTCTTAGTTTTATGGTGACTGATGCAAATGTAGACAAGCCCGAGGAGGAAACAGAAGAGGATAAAACCTGGCCGGATTGCAGAGACTCACAGGGAGGAGTTGAGGTGCTATAGCCGTGCTCCCGCGGGTGTCTGCGTCTAATCTCAGAGGCCTCTGATTAAAGAATGATTTATGGGGGCTGGTCGGAGAGGCCCGCTCAGCAATCTGTCTAGTGAATGAGATTTTTTCTCAGGAAGAGGGCGGGTAAATCAAACCTTGGGCCGAGAAGCCTGCAAAGCTTGGCAATAGGGCTCAGTGATTAAATGTTATAATCACATCTGCTGAGTGTCCAGCTTGTTTCTGCCACTTTTTTTTTTTATCAGAGATGCTACCTGATACATTTAATAAGTTTAACGTTACAGAAAATATGTCTTGTTTTAGGTTATTACATAATGTGTCATACTGTTTAAACACTGTGACAAAAGAACAATGTGGGACAATTTATTTCAAAGCTATTGTATAGACATCATAAAAGGAAACACTGCATCTGTAGAAGACACTTAAAAATAATGTGATATGACATGATGTGAGTTTTTGGAAAAACAAACAGATCAAAAACAAACCTTGTGTGTGTGGAAACCGAGTGTTCTTTTCTTAATATTGCTGCTCATCTTTTGGAGATCACTGAAGGCCATAGTTTGCCCATTGACCACTCCATCAGCAGCTTTGCTCATTTGTCAGAGGTATGCTAAGTGAAGCCTGAGGAGGAAACGTCAGCTCGTCCTGACACAGATACAGATGAGCTAGACAACTTTACATTACAGATGGGTGAAGAATCACGCACACGGATCCAGTTAACACCCCCTATAGAAACAGTGCACACACTGCACTCTTTTGTTTGGTGATTGCAGTGATGTTTGTGTGTCAGTGTTATAATATGAATGTAACTTGAAAGAGACTACTCTAATGAATGATTTATTCCTGACCTCAGGCAGTCAACAGGCATAGTAGTCCAGATGCTGGCAGCATGAACAGTTATGATGCTGAAGCCAGAAATATAAACCAGTACATTTAGTCTCTGCTGCTCCCTTGACAGTGAAAAGAAGACGTAGATCCTGTAACAATCAGAGGTAAAAAAATCTGCTATGAGTAGAACATATTTGTGATGATAGTCAGTTACATAACCTCCAAAATGTTAGCTTTTCTCATCTTTAAATTTGCATTTTGTGTCTTCAGATTGCCTCCTTTTTTCAGTATTGCTAATAAAATGAGGCAGATGTCAGCACAAATCCTGTTTGATATAAATCTGGTGGGCCATACATCTTTAATTTCTGAATTGACATTGTTTGAAAATTTACTTTTAGTTTCAAGTGCTTTTATTCTTCATCTGTTTAACATATAGCGCTACCATGTGGGCCTAACCACAGCAACTATACTGTATCTCGATGATGTTACAACAGTGACACCTGCTGGCCAGGTCAGGGCATTGCATCCACGGTGCAATTTGATCCGAAGTAAAAGTGAAAGCTTTCAGGCCTAAACAGCGGATTTCCTGTTCATTTCAGAGGCTGGTGCGTCACGGAACAACAACAATTTGATTATGAATCGGTCAAAACTGTAAGTTGACTCGAAATATTTAATGCTTGTAAATCATTGAAGGTATGCTAAATGCTACAGAGCTACAACCGACGTCTTGGACGAATGGTTTGAAACAATAGTTTACGTCTGAAAAAGTTTGAAAACATTCCCCAACCCTGTAGCCTACTGGTTTTGTTGTATATAATTATGGCATTGCCTTTTATAAAACCATTTAAACCCATTTAGGGTTACCCACTATGGGTTATTGGAAAAGTTAATGATGATTGTGGACAATAAGTTAACCCTTGTGTGGTAACATTGGCTTTACCTCCTCATTGTTTGGGGCGCCACTGCTGTTGGCAGGCCTGTGTGTATAAAAAATAAAACAACTGCAAATACAATCAATTTCTCCTTCAAATATAAGTATTGAAATGGTAAAGGTGACAAAATATTGACCAAAGATATTTTGTTTTATTGTATATGGGCTATGTATGTAGTGAACAAATACATATTCCTTATAAGTTTGCCAAAATGTTATTCACAGACTTAGAGATGTACAGTACATTATCCTGCATAGTACTATACATACAGTACTGTACATTTTCTGTTGCAGATGTCAGAAACATGGTATCAGTTCAAAATTGTGTTTGTAAAATATTCTTATAAAAAAAGATTAAAATATCAAAAGTATTAGGCTTATAAAATTAGGTTTAGTATGTATTTTGAGGTCTCCAAAACAGAATTAGGGTTAAAGGGATACTTCACCAATTTGCATTAAGCTTTGTATCAGTAGAAACCCGGTAGTATATTCAAATGACTGTGGTTCCCTCTCTCATGTCCCCGAGATATTTGTGTGTCTGGAAAACAACCTCCAATGACGCAAAAATGATGTCATCAGAGGTTTTTTTCCAGAGGCATTTTTGCCCAAAGCAGTGAACTACCAGCCAGTTAGTTCTGCATGTTTTCAACCCGCACATAGGGCCAAAGTGAGTCAAGTGTCAGCCATCTTGGAGTTAAGCTACATCTATCTATTTTCAGCAACAAACTTTTACAACAATGATGTGCATTCAAACTATCGCACATGTGTTCCACCGGAATACATAGGTACAGATTGGAGAATATGCAGAAAACTTTATTACAGACGGAATACTCGACACACTACGCAAACTTCACCTGCTACAGAGACCAACACCTCAGCCAGCGGTGTCACCCGATGCCACTAGCCGGGTAAGGGGACATGGACACGGTGAAACGTTATTTTGCATACATGGTTGAAATGACAATAAAATACAGTAGAGTTGAGTTGAATGCCTCACTGTCTATGTCAGTAAATGGTAGGCGTGGCTTGGGAGTGGACTCTTTGAGCAGCGAAGAAAGTGCATTCTGGGATTTGGTGTCTTTCATCCACATGAGCAAAAGCACATTTTCTGGCTTTTCTCAGCCTAGAATGCTCCAATTTCAAAAAGAAAAATCACAGTTCTACATAAGTGACCCAATTTAAAGATATATTCATCTTTCCAACGGTGAAATATCCCTTTAAGTAAAACATAAACTTGACTCTGTTGCTCTGTCTTTTCTTTTTCAGGAAAATGACAAGAATTTTCCCATTTGTAGCTGGAAACACCCTGGGTTGTCATGAGAAATTTCTTCGAAAACTCATCAAGAAAGGTGCAAAGGTAGTGGACTCACTTGTGAATAGTAATGCGATTATCATCTTCTGCCCCATTGTCAGTCGTTATGAGACTGACATTAATTCAGCATTATCCAGCCTCCCAGGTAAACATGCAGAAACCCAAATGCACATGAAATTGTTTTACTATGTATTGTCTTTTAGCTGCAAACTGTGATCTCATGTTTTTTGTTTGTACCAAAGGAGGACCTGAAATAGGACTTGATAAGACAGTGATTCTGGTGGCGATGCATCACACTTTTGATGAAGACTACACTTTACCAAACCACAGGGAGCAGGGCTACCACAAAGACGTATTCCTTGTGGACTGTCTGTTTTTTGAGACAAAGGGACTTTTGACTTGCCCTTGCAACAAAAAGGCAGTCAAGATGGTGCGTAAAAAGGTAATCACACAACAAGTTAACATACTTTTTATATGGTGTAGTATTATATTGGTATATGGAAAGTAACACAATCCATTTTTGTTATATGCAAAGTGGACATTTGTCTAAATTTCATGCGTCACAGTTGTGTTACTTCAATTTAACGGGCAATGCCAAGAAACAATGTCATTCTGCTGATGTTTGTATACATACAGTTAAGGTTCTTGGACCATTCTCACATACTGTATAGCCGATATTATTTGAAAATCATATTTTCATCAGAAATATTACATATATGATTTTTAGTTTGAGACTATATACCCAAAATACCCACCCCTTATATTTATTTATTTATTTCTTTTTTGCAGCTGCAACTCAAAAACCGGCCCCTCTCATGGATTAGACGCTAAAAAGTAAGAGACAAAAATAAAGTTGAATTGAGAAAATACCCCAACTAAATCAAATGAATTAAGAAATAGGGAGATCAAAAATCCAAACCAGAAAAAAAGATCTGAAAATAGTCAATTGGGATTCCTCAGATGGTCTCTGTTGGACTGAAGATGACAACTCAAGAGACTCACATTAGCCTTACCTTACTGCTCTTTATTTGCACTCAGTTTGAATAATGTTTTTGATGTACATTCATGTGATTGCTAATTTATTCTCTTTTTAAATGATTTGCTTCTCTGTTGTTACAGTATATATGCCTATGCAGTGTGCTTGTGGGGCATTAATTATGCATCATTGGATGTTTCACTGTTTAAAAGCAGGTAGGATGAGTAAATGTAGGCTTGTAAATTCCAAAATAAAGCAATCTCATGCAAACAAAATTATTCTGGTCTTTGTGAGCTCGGCTCTCTTTTCAGTAGCACCTTCTCACTGAAGTTTTCATTTGGACATTCTGTGGTCCCCTACTTTTGCACAAAGGCCCACAGGAAACCGGGAGAACAGAGATGGAGCTGCAGAGTCCAGGCCCCTGCAGTTACATCGATCCCGTTATCATTCATCTGACTCTTCCACTGCTGATCACTGTGAAACATGATGTGCTTGGAGCAGTGTGTAGGTTATTAGTACCATATGTCATGCACACGTGATACACAGAAAATATAAAATGCGTTCAAGAGAAAGTGTTGACAAGACTAAAAGTGTATTGCAACAGTAGCGTTAGCAGCTCTATGAGGCTGGATTTAGGCACAGTGATGCTTTGAGTTAAATGCTAACGTCAACATGCTAACATGTCCACAGTGACAATGTTAACAGGCTGATGTTTAGTAAGTATAATGTTGTAGCCTGTAAGTGTAACATGTTGCTTATATTAACTAAGCATGCTAATATTAGCTAACACAAATGACAGCTTATGCTGATGTCATTGATTTCACTGGTAAGTAGGCTTACAGACAAATTTAAATTCAATTTGATGATGAGGGTAATTTGGATTTGGGAGATCACCAAAATCAATTCATCCCATTGCTGAGATATTTCAGTGTGGACCAAAGTTGCCGACCAACAGATTAGATTAGATTAGATTAGATTATACTTTATTCATCCCACAGCGGGGAAATTCCCTTGTTACAGCAGCATTTTCTACAATAAAAGCAAAACAAACAAACAAGTAAACACACAAACAAACAGGCAAACAACAGACAATGAGCAGAGGGTATGGCTGAATGTAAAGTGGCGTCAAATAAAGGTATCGTAAAGTGTGGTTGCCATAGTACAGAAAACAATATTGCAGTGTAAGTGAGTGATGTTAAAATTAAATTGAATATGTAATTAAAATAATATAGCAAAAGTAGGTAACCATAAATTATATTTACCTGTGACAGACACCTTTTCCATAGAGGCACACCGCTAGCCTGGCTAAACATTCTTCTTGCACATGATCCCAACAAAGTGCTCAAGAGAAAAGGTGACATATATAGACATATGTTTCAGTTATCTGACTATAGTCATTGTCTACCGAAGTCTCAAGAAGCACAGTTCAGAAATCAGTGGGAAGCCATATTTATCGCAGGTCTACTAGCACTGTTTGATATTACATACGACATTATTGTTTATCTGAAAAACTACAAAAATTACCTCCTTAAAGCAGTATGTAGAAACAAATACATCAAGTCAACTGCATGTTCTACATTCAAACAGTGTTGCAAGTTTAGCTACTTGTAACACTAGATTCTCTGGACAATGCATGTGTTGTAGTGGTCTGCCTTTGGGTTTTGCAGCCAGCTGTGACTTTGCTGCCTCCACTTTCCTCTGCTCCTCCATTTGATTAAGGTTACTTTCATGATGAAATTGTATGCTTGAATAAGAATTGTAGGAGCCATACAGATGGGTTTCCTCCAAGCCACAAGGGGCAATGAATTGCATTGTTTTGTCAAGGCTAAGGCTGGCCTTGGATAATTTAAGAGGTGTTGTTAATTGAAGAAGAGGAGCAACCAGTTTTTTAACTGTGCACGTATTATGTTATGGTTTTTGGACTTTATTTGTTATGGACATTGTTATTGGAGTACATGTTAGAAACAGTAATCCAAATTAGCAACCAGAAAGGACTGGACATTGTTATTGGACATGTTAGAAACAGTAATCCTCCTCCAAGAAGTTTGGACATGTTGAAGAATGTGAAGTGTGCAAATTCTGCTGAAGCATCAGCTTGGCACAATGTTGGATGCTGATCCCCCTGGGATGTCTTGTAAATCGTATGATGGTCTGATTCTTTGTGTTGCTGACTTTGTTGATTCATAATTTAAAAAATAGTAATCTTTTAATATGTAATATTTACTGCTCTTCTTTCATGTATTGACCCTAAATTTTGGCAAGTCCAAACCTTTCATAGCCATTTTTCTTCTGTGCATATTCAGCATCTTATAACATGATTGCCTTTACCTGCATGCATGATATTATGATGCATCGTGCACCTCTTGGCTTTTGCTTTCTGTAACATCAAGTCTCTGACTGTTTGGAGTACCAGTCATTTATCTTTGAGTTCTCTGCTGTAAATTCACTGTAATCCCAGTATAGAGCTGTTCTCACTGCAAACAATTAATAATGAGGATTTTTAGTTTTCTTCTTCTTTTTACTTCTTCAGGGTGTCGGATTGAGGTAAGGCTATAGACTCTTTTTGTTTCTGTAGTTGGTAAACACAAGATTGGCCACACTTTAATAGTGTCATCAATCTCTCTGTGTTTTTGGTAGTTCCTGCTCAGTGCATCTGCTAAACAAAATCATTACCTTCAGAGCTCGGTTTCTACGTGGGAGCAGCTTTTGAATATCAATTAACACTTTAGAGCCAAACGTTGGGGCTGTCGTGTTGTAGTACTCTTGATCAAAGGACACAACTTTACATGTATCCGTGTGTCATGTTTTTTCTTGATAAAACTGGCATCAACAAGTCTCCCATGTCTATAAGCAATAGTTCCACATGTTGGGAAATATGCTTAATCATTTTATTGCTGATGTAACATGAAATAATAGTGGCTTAAACAGCTGAGAGAATTTATTTCATATTGCACTTCACTCCTTTGATCACAAGGTGGCAGTGGAAGATGACATTTTCTTTGCATTCAAACAGGCTGGCATGGAAGGCCTACATGAACAGCAGACTCTCTAGATACTCCATTACAGACAAACATGTCCACAAACTCGGCTCTGAAAGTACAAATGGATAGAAAAGAAAACAATGTAAACCTTCCACTTTAGTGACATTTAATGTTGTAATTCAAGGTACAAACTGTATGTTTATGGAATTTTAGAAAATGTCTTTCATGAGAAAAACATTTATAACTGAAAATTCCATTAGTGTAGATGTTGATATTATTAATTTGAACAAATACAATACTTTAAGAAAATAGAAATCCATGTCAGTATAATTTTATGGCAGAAATGTATTGATTTTTTTGGTCTTTTTATTGACTTTAATAGAGCGACAATCTTGAACGCACCCTGACTGAAACACAAGACTATGTCCTGTTTGCATTGCTGCACATACTGCAGAACCACATCTGCATATGAACATGGACACATGCCAACACACACACACACACACACACACATAAACTTGCCCTCACACTTATATGCACAAACACACTGTGTACAAACCAAAAGTGAGTTCTCACAGACAGGAAATGATGTCAGCTCTTGTCTCCAAGGAGATGGAGGCAGTTGCTAAGATACTGTGACACTAGGATTTTTCTCTCTATTTTCTCTCCCTCTCTATCTCCCTAAAACACACACACACAGGGATGTCACCATGAATAACTCAAAACTCTCCCTTGCATCTCTCTTATTCTCTTGCACAGATGGCAATGAGCACCAATCCAACTTTTTCTGTTACATTTCTATAAATAACCACCAAAAATATCACTTTGTTCACAATCCCAATTGGACGCTTGGAGCTATTAAACAGATTACTAATGCTCTTCTCTTTTCAAATCTAACTGTTAAAAAAATTATCCACATTCTTAATATTTGCTTTGATCTGTGTGCAATAACTCAATCACCCATTATTAGAGTGGTGAGGCCTGTATGGTATCCTGAAATGATGAAAGTGATGGATGTGTATCAGCACCCCTCTAAAGCTTCTTCACAGTGTGAGCTGCACCTCTCTGTCGCTATCAGCATGCCACATATGTCTTGGCACTAGCATGTTGCTGCCAAATCCTCATCTCCCTCCCCTTCCTCTGCCCGTGGCTCCTAACACAGCATTAAGAGTTTATGGGGTTTGGTTGTATTGGAAATGCCATGCACTTGTCCTCTGGATAGTGGGATTAGCTCTATCTGCTGTATTTCTACTCCAAGAACCTTCCTGTACTGATGACACAAGCAATTCAGCGATGAGTGTTTGTTCATTTACTGAGCACAAATGCATGTCCCTCTCCCTCCCTCTCTCCCTTTCTCTCTCTCTCTCTCTCTCTTTCTCTCTCTCACACACACACACACGCTCAAGGGTGTCCACACACACACACACACACACACACACACAAAATCATACCATACATGCATAAGGGGAATATCAGATTCAATGTGCAATGACACAGTGAGGACATACTGTAGAGTGGAAAGATTGGGGGGGAGGAGAGCTGAGGCAGAGGGTTTGGCATGGGTGGCGTGGAATCATTTTAAATGGCGCGGGGGTTGGAAAGGCAAAAAGATGTACAGAGAGAAGAGACGGCAAGAGTGGCAGAAAAGCACTGAAAGGCAGCCAGCGTTGGGCAAGAGACTGGATATGGGCTAAGATTTCAGCATGAGTGATAGGGAATGAGGGAAGAGGGGAAAAAAGGGGAAAGGAGGAATATCCTCTGCACCACTGTGTGACTGGAAATTTAATAGCGGGAGCGAGATAGAGGGAGAAAGAGAGCGAAGGAGAGAGAGGTAGATGGGGTGGGAGAGAGAGTGAGGCAGAGGAGGGGGAGGGGCGAGGAAAAGAGAGGCAAAAGGCACAGAGACCTCATTGCTGTGCCGCTTTCAGCAAAAGCTAGTGGTTGTGAACAATGCTCACTACGGCATTCACAGGGAGGGAGGGAGGAGGCAATAGGGAGAGGGTGAGGAAGATAGAGAGAGCATATATCTTGGGGGTCTTTCTGAAGCATAACTGGCCTTCTCTGTCCTTTGACCTTTAGTATGAGCTGAGACAGAGCAAAGATGTCCTAGGATTTATTTATACCTACAAACTAGTCTTTGGTAGTGGATACAATGCTACAATGGATGCTCCTCTTCTGAACACATTCTGAACTGAAATAAATGCATGTGAATGGGGATAATGATGATATAGGAGCTAAAGCATGTGGACCTATACATGACAAAGATCGATATGGGAATGCCACTTAGAGAGGAAGACTGACTAAAGCTTTCTTTATTGGCTAATAACTTGTTGGCATTCTTTTCCATTCACTAATTAAAATATGCAGCAGCCCTCTAGTAGCGTACTAAACTCTGCAACCTGCTCACGCAATACATCAACACATGCACATTTTTGGGCTGAAGGTTTGGGTTTTATAATGTGCAAACCCCACAGGGCTCAAGAGTGTCTGGATACCGGCAGTAATGGGTAGTGATGGCTTCCTTATGTACAGCTTTAAATCCACCACTGAGAACTGCTTTAGGGAGAAAAATAAATAAATACTCATATCTAAAGATTGCAGAATACAGATTAGTTTGCTAGATTTAATCTTAGCTGGCTATTACTAAAATGCATGTGCTAGCACTGCACACTCATTAGGAATATGAACATTAGTAGGCCGACAAACCTCCCAAGACCCACCGGAGCAGAAATGTTTTTACTGCAGATGATTTGGCCTGTTGTTTCAACAGTAAACCGGCAACAGACACATGTTGATTAACACTGAAAAATTACTAAAAATTCAAAAGTCACAGTATAAGGAGAAACTAACTGACTCAATTTCTCCTGCTGATCATTCCATGCTGCTGAGTCATATTTATGAATATATGACGTGACTATATTCATTACAGGCATATAGAGCTAATGTTGCACTGGGGATCTGAAACAAAACCTGCAGTCTAAAGCAATAGTGAACCTTGCAACATTCAGTGCACAATCTTATGCGAGTAATAATCTAAAGAATGCAGGTGCATCCATAAGTCGTTGGTCCTTCACCTATTCTTCTAATGCTGCCTTAGTGGGATTCAGACGGAAACATACGGAATGTGCGTAAAGAGCCTCTTATGCTGGACGCAAAATGCTCTGCCCACAGGGCGCCGTCGCGTTTGCTGCCTGCGTTCCTCTCCAAGGATGATAAGGCGCATGGATGCACTCGTCCCAGACTTCGTTCCCTAAATGTGATAATACTAACATCATTTTCTCCTACGACCTGATCTCGTTTGTTCTCGCTTCCCTCCCCTTGTGTGTGTGTGTGTGTGTGGATTGTGTTCATCTTTAACCTGCTATCACTGTAGCCCCCCGCGTTGCGTTGGCGCTGCGGAATAGCCAACAAGAACAAGAGCCAGCTCACAGCCTTGGAAACAAGCGAATCAATGTAAGGAAGAGAAAAGCAGAGAAAGATAGCGAGGCTGGAAAACTGGTGATCGGGAGAAGGGACGAGGGGAGAGGAAACATCGACCTTACGCCGCAGCCGCCGAAACATTAAGGTACGTGTATATGAGTTGTACAGGTAGAAGGGACTGAAATGGCCGGCGTAATTATTGCATATGTTATCTAATCTGCACGGACGCTCAAATTAGTCACGAAACGACAAAGATTGAATTAGAAATGAGCAAAGGTTGCACAGATTCATAATCACAGTAGATAATTAATATCAGCAAAAGATACAGTCGATGTCAGTGGAATATAGCGGTGGTAGTCCTTAACATGGACCCTAACATGGATCCTTATGTAAGCCTGTGTTTCACATGTCCACACATTATTTTCCACAGCAAATATGTATTCTGAGCCTATGTATTGTTTTTGGGTGCAGTCATGTTGTCATTACCCTGAAGAGAGAATGGATGCAAGCCATTTTGTAATGCAGCATGTGCAGAATTAGGCCTATTCAGAATTTCAATTGCGTTTCCGAGAAGGTGCGCCGTAGTGAGCGCAGCTGCATAGATGAATAAGGCCATTCTGTTGAAATGTAGGAGATATTATGCTGGAGGCTATATGGTGAGGAGAGATTGCCGATTAGAGGTTAAGACTGCAGGAGAAATGGTTAGGTTATGGCTTTTTTCTTTTTTTTCACGAGTTGAAATCTAGAACTGTCATCAGTTAAAAGTTGAGCCAAAATGTGGCATAACGCAATTTCACTCTATTTTAAAACGCTAGTTGTTACTATATTGGTGAAATGCGTCTCATCTTACCCTGATTCCCACGTCCTGAATCAGTCTAGTGTTGTCATAGTGACAGCAGATGATGTTGGCCCTGCTGCACCTGTGTTGCTTTGTGTTCATCCTCGACCATCTGTAAATTTAAGGTCTAATTGGGCCTTGTGTAGGAATACAATGTATTCCACAGCCCAGAACCTCGGTGTTTACTGAAAACCCCACGATTTTTTGCCTCTTCATAAACCTTAATTACTCTGTTGTTGAGAGCAGGGCATTGATACGATCAGGCGCTTACGATGATGTGATTGGTTTGTAGCAATTGGTCAGCAGCTTGCAGCTAATTTGTCTTTTCACGACTGAGCGCTTTCTCAGACTTGATCGAATAATCAATATCTACATGGTTGCAATCTGCGCTTGACATGGAAAAACGGCCAAGCTCAAGAAAGAGAAATAACTTTAAGTGAAATTGGTTGGAAAAGAAATAGGCCTACAATGTAGTCGACGTCTCAAACATGGCATAGACCTCAAGGAAACACATTTTGCACAAGGATGAGGATAAAGGCTGCTGGCAAAGGAACTGGCCCTCAGATGAGTCAATGTGTAATAATCTAAAAATAAAGACCATCATTGAGTGTGCTGTTGTTCTTGTGGAGAATTTAAAGATGGAAGGTCAAGGAAACAGACGTCCTGCTGGCACATTCAAGGTCTCTATCTCTCCATACAATTTTACCCTGTGAGGTGTGTTACATAGATAGTTTTGACCGTCTCTCCATAATGCAACATAATGCGAAGAAAAAAGCTCAATTCCTTTAATGGACTTTTTGTAGGCCTACTTTTTTAATGCTGTTTTGAGAAAAAATACATCAAACTGTTGACAGCTGGCAAAGGCCTTTGTCTGATGGGAAATACATTTTTCATGTATTGATGCAATGAAGGAAACACGGGACCATTCTTTTAGATCAATTATCCAAACGTGATTTTGCTGAATACAGCTGCTCATCTCTTATATTTACATATGTGGAAAACAAACTTCTCCATTGCTTCTCCAGTTTGCCTATATTTGTACATCTAGAATGGTAGAAGTAGCATGAGAAATTAGAAAATGGCATTCTTTAAACCACATTTATCTGCTAATACGTTTTAAGACTTATTTTATCCAAAATAAAAAAATAAAAAACACCACTATAACATATATATATATATACACATTTGTATATATACAAATAACACTGTATATATTGAAGTTCCAGTGTGTGAAAAACAAATTCTGCTTTGAAAGCACAATGATCATTTTCTTGAGCTAAATATCAACAGTTATGTTTGGATGCTTCTAAAAATAATTTCCTTCGAGCTAAACATTCTATCAAACTGCCATCCTAGGTCACATATAATTATGATGTCTGGGAGATACATTTTATTTTCAACTCAGTCACATTATTTAAATGCATAATTACCTGCTGGATGGGGATGAGAAGCAGACTCTTCAAGGAAACGTTCTGTAAACAACAGCATAATGAGGAGTTCTGCAAAGGGACTGCAAACAGTAACATTTAGGTTTTAACATGTGTATTCATTTTCTCATTGGAGATGGGCAATGTGTTATTTCTCTGTGGCAGTTACAGCCAGGATGGTTGTAGATATGGATGTGTGTGTGTGCGTGTGTGTGTGTGTGTCTGTATTTGTGGTGGAGAGAGAGAGTGAGAAAGAGTCTATGGGATGTGCGGAGCATTTAAAAGGTCTATTTTTAGCATACGCTCCCTCATGAGCTTTCTTCATAGCTGCTTTAAGAGTTCTCAGAGCTATGTTTTTAATAAAGACTGATGTTGACATAATCCTCAGACCATGTAGATATTAAGATTCGGGGCAAATCTGTTCCCACTGTTGCGATATTAGAGGCCAAGGTTTAACTGTGCTTTCTTAGGTCTCCCTGCACTTATGTGAATGTATATTTTCATATGTATTTAGTTTGTATTCCTCTAGATAGAGGTATCTGGTAAGTAAATGACACTACATACACTAAATGCTGTGATGGGAATAAACCTTAAGCTTTAAGTCAGTCATCTAATAAGTTGATTTAGTGCACCAAGGTGCTGCTGATCAGATCTGAACAGGAAATGTTCATCAGCCACTGCTAAACACGGTAATGTGGTATAGACCACTGGACAGTAAAAACACAAGATGGTGAGTGAGCAGGTTGCCACAGCAACCGGGTTTCTAGGAGCGCATGCATCATTGCTGCATAGGAGAGGATATGCTAAGGACTGCCAGGGAGCTTTTAAAAACAACCAACTCTTTATTAGAGAGAAAACCTAGACAATTTAGAAAATATACAAGAATTTCCAAGATTCCAAGTAACTTTGATGTAAAATCTCAAAAATGGTAACACAGTAGTCAAATCAGTGACAGGTTACAGAGATCTTCATATTTGTTTTCAACAGACAGCACAGGCTTGTGACTGTGACAGTCATAGTGTAGAACATAGCGTGCTTGAGAAAACAATGAACACTTTCTTCCCGGTCTAATCGTTTAGAAAGGAAAACAGTCCAACCTTTTCTAAATTTAGTGAGTCTGCTGATGCTTGCAGCCATTTCTATGTGACGTCCTCTTAAGCAAAGACACACAAATACACAATTGTGTAAAACAAAAGCCCTTATATTATATAAGTATTTTGCACCATAATTTTTGTCTTTGTTCACAATCTAGTTGTTATATTAATGTTTGGTTCATCAACTTTAGTGGGTGGGGATCTTGTCTGATTGTGCGTGGCTTGTGCGTGATGTGCATTGCAGTAACATTTCAGAAGTCAATAATCATTCCTTCATATCTTAATTGCTAAATTACTGCTGCTGCCTCATGATGGATTGCACGAATGTCTGCATTAACCTTAGGTCTAGATGACTTATTAATAACTTGGCATACTTTTAAATGTGAGATTCTACTTCTGTCAGTATGTATTAGAGTAGAACGTTCCAGGATCATAAAGTGGGCGATGAGACCGTTATCCTAATGGGTCTACTGCAGCACTTGTGTCCCAGCTTAAATTTCAGAATTTTGTGGCCATTTCAGACCATGACACAGATGTTATGTTAACATCATGTTAACGTATGAAGAAAATGGCAGCTGACTCACAAGTTAGACTACAGGCCACAGATTGAGAGCCAATTCTCAGAAAAAAAGCCTCACCGAGCTTGTCATACACTCTGGCAAAAGAGCATTGTAATGTATTGAGATTTAAATTCACTTCTGATAATACTTACATGTATGTATATGCTATGGTAATATCTTAAAGCTACATCACTCCTAACTTACCTGACCTCCTTCCTCTCTCTCCTTTTCTCTCTCCCCCCTACAGTGAGAAGCTTCAGCCTCCACAGAAACAACACTTTCAAGAGCAAACCCTCCCCCAAATTTGATTTCTATTTTAATAATTGTAATGGGAAACAAAAATAAAGAGTTTCCCCTTAAATGACATGTTAAAAAGAGAAAGGCATTTAACAGTCAAAGAAGCATGAGCAAGGTAAAATAAGAATCTATTAATGATAAATAGATTCTTTAATATAACATTAAACTTTTCCTTCTCTGTTTTTAAAGTGACTGCTTGAAGGAGAAAAAAAGAGAAATACAATATGAACATCAAGATAAGCACTTAAATTCCCCTGTTTGGAGGTGACTTATCAACATCATAGCAATAGGGGTGGGTCATGACTCAGTTGCCATGCGTGTTGTCATGGTGACCAACCCCTGTACCCCTCCCCCCCTCCTCTGGTTGGTCCAACTTTTGTTGTGGTTTCACAACCATGGACCACAGCTGACAGAGGCAGCACCCCCCTGCCCCAACCCCTGCACCTGCTCCAATCAGGCGAGCCGTGTCATCTGTACAAGGAAGAGTTTAGATCAAGTCCCAGACAGTATTTCAGAGAACACAAGATACCTCAATCTACAAGAGAACACAATTCAGGTAAATATGGCTTAATCCTCAAACAGACTATACATTCAGAATGAAATAATATATGTTGACAGTAGTAATTCTGATGTTGCTACAACATGCCTCCATGTTTTTGTTTCCACACCAGGTGATCAAGTCTGACACATTTAAGCACCTGCGGCATTTGGAAATCCTCCAGCTCTCCAAGAACCACATCCGACAAATTGAGGTGGGAGCTTTCAATGGCCTTCCCAATCTCAACACGCTGGAGCTTTTTGACAACCGTCTCACAGTGGTACCGTCACAAGCCTTTGAGTACCTGAGCAAGCTAAGGGAACTATGGCTACGAAACAACCCCATTGAGACATTGCCCGCATTTGCCTTTCACCGCGTTCCCTCTTTACGCCGTCTCGATCTAGGGGAACTCAGAAAGCTGGATTTCATCTCAGAGGCTGCCTTCGAAGGTCTGGTCAACTTGCGCTTCTTGAATCTTGGCATGTGCGGCTTAAAGGACATCCCTAACCTCACCCCACTAGTACGACTAGAGGAGTTGGAGCTGTCAGGGAACCAGTTGGGTTTAGTCAGGCCTGGATCCTTCCAGGGTCTTGTGTCTCTTCGCAAGCTGTGGCTAATGCACTCCAGAGTGTCAGTCATTGAACGCAATGCTTTTGATGACCTCAAAAACTTGGAGGAGCTCAACCTCTCACACAATTCCTTACATTCCCTACCCCATGACCTCTTCACCCCTTTGCACCAGCTGGAGAGGGTACATCTCAACCACAACCCCTGGGTGTGCAACTGTGATGTTCTGTGGCTCAGCTGGTGGCTGAAAGAAACAGTTCCCAGCAACACTACATGCTGCGCTCGATGCCATGCGCCTCCAGCTATAAAAGGCAAATACATTGGGGAACTAGACCAGAGCCACTTTACCTGCTTTGCCCCAGTGATTGTTGAGCCACCCACTGACCTTAATGTCACTGAGGGCATGGTCGCTGAGCTCAAATGTCGTACTGGAACCTCGATGACCTCTGTGAATTGGTTCACTCCAAATGGCACTCTAATGACCCACGGATCATACCGAGTTAGGATCTCAGTGCTTCATGACGGAACACTGAACTTCACAAACGTCACCGTGCAAGACACTGGGCAGTACACTTGCATGGTAACCAACTCCGCTGGAAACACCACTGCGACCGCTGTGCTCAATGTGTCCGCTTCAGACCCCAGCAACAGCTACAGCTATTTCACCACTGTCACTGTGGAAACTGTCGAGACAGTGAGAGGAGATGAGGAGAACTCAGCAAGACAGTATATTAACGAGACCTTCATAGATTTCCCTAATCCTACTGTTCAAAGAGGGGTGTTAGAGGGTCGACCTGGCATCACTATTTCACCTTCTCTCTCCTCTCTTTCCTCACTGTCCCCACGAGCCAACAGAGCTACTGAAAATGCGGTGACTGTGTCCATAATGGATGTAACTAACATTCCAGGCTTGGATGATGTAATGAAAACAACTAAGATAATCATTGGTTGCTTTGTGGCCATTACCTTTATGGCAGCTGTAATGTTGGTGGTCTTCTATAAACTTCGGAAGCAGCACCAGCTACACAAGCATCACGGCCCTGCCAGAGCCATCGAAATTGTCAATGTGGAAGATGAGATCGGAGCTGGGGCCGGGAGTGGCATCTCAGGTGGTTCAACAATGAATTCTAGCAGTGGAGAAGGAACCCTAAGAAGACATCATCCAGAAATAGTCAACCTTCCCAACATTGGCCGTACAGATACTCTCAACCATTACTACAAGAGCCATCATTTCAACAACAACGTGATGGGTCTTAGTATTGGCTCCGACGGGATGGGACAAGGAGTGATCCTCAATAGCAAGAACCAGCAAGTCCAGGATATCCCCATCTCCTGTACCTCAGTCCCAATCTCTACATCTACTTTGCTCACCTCATCAGGCAATGGCACCAACATCAACCCCTGTTCTATGTCCCCACCGCTGCCGATGTCTCTCCCCATGCCTACCATGGGCTTACATGGATCGATCAAGGGTTTCATGGGCCATAACCAGAATCCCCAAATGGAGCCTCTTCTCTTCAAGGGGAGCTCGAAGGAAAACGTCCAAGAGACTCAGATCTAAAAACAAAAGCGAGAGTATACGGAGAGAGTGAGCAAGAGTCGGAGACAGAGAGGGGATTGATGTTGAGTTTATGCGCAGAATGATTAGACACTAGAGTGCATTGACATTACACCAGGAGAGAGGATAGACTGACACGGCAATACACAAACACATAGACTTATCCATGTCAGTGTACTGAGCCAAGGATTACCACAATGGACCACTTGTGTTTGTAGTAACGATCATGGCCATGGAGATCAAGGAATGGACATTGCTACAATGTAAATCTGTGCCAAAGCAAATGTTTTTTGCAGTTTCTACAAGCTGTGTTCTCGTAGGGAAAAACTAGCCCTTCAGAGTAATCAGACCCCAAATTGTTGTTGGCCAGCAGAGATGAAAGACATGCACAAGACTTACAACACAGAAGATCGGAGATATTACAGAATTAAATCCAAAAGACATTTTTCTTCAACACAAAACACAAGCCACACTCTCTCTCAAGTGACTCAATAGACTTCCTCAAGGTGATAATTATGTAGGCATAAATAGATGGACAAAAAGGTACAGTGCAGTACAAACTACTGTGAAAAATCCACAAATTATATAAATATATTTTCATTTAAATATGTATCATTGCGGACTCCGATACAGAGATATTTTGGGGTGGATGTATAAGCTGGTATAGTTTGTTTCTTTGTGAATAATCAGGGGCGGCTATAGTGAAGGTTGGTTATGATACATGTTTTACGTTTGGCTACTTCTCAGAAACATAAGGGCTCAATTGCAACACTCATTGTGAATCTTTGAATTGGCTTTGTGACATGAAGTCCATT
This sequence comes from Etheostoma perlongum, assembly GCA_026937815.1. NCBI lineage: Eukaryota > Metazoa > Chordata > Actinopteri > Perciformes > Percidae > Etheostoma > Etheostoma perlongum. The sequence continues at coordinate 13,634,964 of CM049391.1, read as the reverse complement.
TAGGTTGTAGAACAGTAAATGCAGATCACTGTTTGACGAACTTTTTTCTGTTGCTTCAGTAATAATCATAAAAAACTTTTGTGTTCTGAGAGCGTATTATGTATTTTGTAAAAGCCAGCTACTTGGTATTTGAATTGACAATTCTGATACTTAAATGCCAGCATCAAATAATGGTTAAAACAATGTTCCACAAACACAGAAAGGTAATCCATTGCAAAGACCTGTATGGGTAAAACAAAGTGTTGACAATGTGTTATTTGAATCAGATCAGTAGCCAGATATTTGCTTTTAGACAGGAATTTGATATGACCTCCTTGCTCATGGTTACCATAATCATGCCATAAAATGCTGTCATAAGGATGAGTAGACATCTATCTGCAGCAGCATTCAAGAAGGGATTAAACATCCATGTTAGGATGATTGGAATGAATGAAAATGTACAGTATAATAATAATAATATCTGGTTGTATGACAATTGTAAGATCCACATTTTTACAGTGTAACTTTCATATGTTATATGCCATTTACGCTTATTGCGTTTCAACTATGTATTTCTTTATTTTTGTTAGTTTGATATAATGTGTACAGTTGTCTAGCCATGTATCATTACGTGTGAAATAAATCAATCATATATTGTATCGTGGCCGGTCAATATGGCAACCACAAGAAAAGAGTGAGACTATGCAGTGCTAAAACTGGATTGAATGTATGGTTTGTGGTTTAACCATTAGTCATCCTGGTAATGATAGGTGCCAACTGCTCTATTAACATGTTCAGACAGGCTTTTAGGCACCCTCCTATATATGTTCTACAGACACTACTGATTTTTAAAAATGAGTGTTTTTAACAGAATTAGGTGATGACTTATTCTTAATGAAGGCACTTTTGTCTATAAGTAGCCTTCAGTATGCTTCTCCAATGGTGATTATTTTATTCTACTTTGGAAATGGGATGAAGATTTGAGGAAATAATTGTACTGAATAGGAAATTATCTTTTTTGTAGGAAACTAAAATGTTTGTTGCAATTGAGCACAAACTGGACCAGTTATTCCAGATAAATGTACCTGAGATAGTACTATCAACAAAATCATAACACGATTCTCGACTGTGATGCAGCTCTGTATGTTTTCTCTGCTTTTTTCTGTTGCACCCCTCCCTCAGACCTGCATTTACAGGAGCTGTATTATGTCAGTGATGATGGTTTTTCTTTACAGCAACAAGCCCACAAAAGGAACACTGAGGAATAGTAATAATAGTGGTGATAATGTGAGTGATGAGTTCAGACAAAACCCACCCAGATTGCATTGTCACAGAGGTTAATCCATGAAAGGAACATCTTCTGCATAAATGCACACCACGTTCATCCTGTTAAATGCCAAATATCTAGGCCATTTTTAAAAAAAATATGTCTGGTTTTACCTACAATACCACATGTAAACTGGTTGATCAAATAACTTAATTACAGCCATGTATTTCCGGCATGTATTTCATCAACTTGGTGTCTTTGGTCATGGATCTCATTCAAAAGCATAGTAAATGTAAATGTGTTGCGACCCCGCAGACAGATCCAGTGGGCAGGGTTCAACTGTAGCCCCCCCAGAGACACAAATAGAATGTAAATGAAGGCTAAAGACACAACATATGGGCCCTTCCCTTGATGTACTACATTTGGTGGCTCTGCCGTCAGATTTCAAAGAGCATACTAGATACCTCCTTGTGTGCTCTGTGTGAGGGTGCATTCCTGCATGTTTACCTGGACGCTACTGTGGCAGTGTATTATGATGGTGATTCAGCACATAAATGTTCCTTTCATACCTCTGGACATCCGTAACACTCAACGCAATTACTATCATTATTATTAACATTTGAACGACATGCAGAAGGGCTTTGTTACATCTTAGTATAGTGGCTGCCATTGTACATAACTTGATGCAATATAAAAGAAGGCTCATTCTAGAGCTAACAAATCGATGACCCCTTTTAATGTAGATCACAAGCTTGAGACTGTAATCGGAATATGTGCATATTGGTCAACTGTACCTCACTGTATTATATATATATGGTGGTGAATTGATGCCGTTTGGCTACAGATGGAGTATTGGCATATGTGTATCCTCTGCACTTTCCGTTGCTCACAGTGGATGCTTCAGCCCAGATGACATTTCTTGGTTTGTCAGAAGCTCCTTAATGAAAAGGATTATCATAACTGAGACAGCAAATTGCAAGACAAGAAAATTGAATGACCTTTTGGTCATTTAAAGGTAAGCTGTTCTGTTTGATAAAACAATGTAAAAAAATGATAATATCCTGGGACCATTTTGAAAAGCTTTTTAAAAAGACAGAGAGAGAGAATAGTGTAATGCTCTAGAAAAAAGTTGATTTCTTTAATACAAAATAATGATTAAAATGTCTTTTTGTGTTTTTTTTTTTATTTTCCAGTTGTTGTATCTTCGTATGTGATATTACCAATTTGAGTCTTTAGGTATTGTCATTTAATGTCATCTTTCCCGACGCATTCACCCAGGTAGTGGGGCAGAAGAGTGTATTTCTTCAGTTATAGCAAAATCAACATGCGCTGTACTTGCACTTCAATGACCGTCATACAATGACTGAGAGGTACATTATTTTACTGTTTGCTACTTCTGTGACTTCAATTTTACGTCCACTGTAAGAAATTATTCTGCTAAGGTATTTGAAACATATGCCACTTTCATTCTTTGTTGTGATTTCAACCTACAGAGCACCACAACTAACTAAATGAGAAACGAGTTAACAAGTTTAACATGATGATGTTTATAATACGTTATTGCGTGAAATTTCATAAAACAAAATGAAAAAGTCCTAACAATTACTGTGTTTACACTGTTTTTTTACTTTATTTATTTTGTATTTTCACACTTAGTTATCAAATCAGGCAACAGGAAAGACACTTTCAAATTAAGATTTGAGTTAATTTGAGTTAACACAATGCCCTCTTGTTCTTCTGCTATGCAATTAAATTGTAATAGCTGGTACTGGTTATTTAAAGGTCCATGCTAATGTTGTTTTATTACAGCAAATGTAGCTAGACAGAATTTTTAAAGTGCCAGCAGCTAACAAACTGCCAAACAGTCAAACAATTTGCAGATGTTGTGAATACATAAAACTGATTTTTTAAATATAATCATAAATAAATGAACAAAATTGTAGGTGGGCTCATAATTCTCTAGGAATAAAAACATCTGATCTTGCTGATTAAAATCTTAACAACAAATTAGATGACTAATTAATTAAGAGGGGTGGCTCTAGAAAAATTCAACGGGTTACTATAACATCCTGTAATCACTGCAGAATGGCAACCGTCTATATAAATCAAGTGGTCCATCATTTTACATTAGCATAGTTGTACATAAACCCGCACTGCCATTTGTTATTATAAGTACACGTTGTGAATTTGCAAATCTGACAAATAGGTTGAAGGAAACTAATCACATCCTTTTAGTGAATAGTTTTACATTTCCTGAGTGTAAAAAGAACTCATTTTTATGCTGGCCAAGAATGTGCAGGGCTTCATTAGCACATAATTATCACTAGTTCTTATCTTGAAAGGGTCGACAAAATCGGGCTTTTCTTCACTGTGTTGTATTCTGTTCTTCAGTTCATCTGCATGTTCCAGATTTGATATTTTTAAACTTATTTTGGACCCCGAGGTGAGGTGAAACTATGGACTATCACAGATGTCCACTACGCAGTGCAAGCTAACCCACGTTATGAAACAGCTACCTCAAGGGATTCATATAACAACAAATTCATCAGCCATGAATGAATGTTTAGATAAAATGTTTGGGCCTTACAGCAGATACATTGTATTTAAAATGTCTTTGGGGGCACTATGTTAAGTTATTCTTGAATGTAATTGTACTTGGCTTGTGATCTGGTCCCCAGAGAACTCAGTCCCTATGAGGCTGGAAATACCTTTAAAGGTACTGTATGCTGAAAAAGCAATAGAAAAGCTACTGCATATTACAGTTATGTCTTAGTGTTTTCTAAAGACAAAGCAAAGGATTGATACAAAACTAAATGTTCGGTAACACCTTGAGGTGACTCATTTTCAAGTTGATTATTAATATCTGTGTTTTTCAGCTTTTTGCTGTTTCTCAGCTTGTGGTAATAGTGAGCAAACATACAATGAATGCAATGTTTGAAAGGGGTAATATGAAGTGGGGGTGGTGAAGTGAGACTGTGTGTGCAGCAGACAAAAATCTACATTAATATGAACTAAAGATGAAAGAGAAAATCTCAAATACAGATACGTTTAGAGCATTCTGTGATCTTGGCATAAATGTAATGGGGTATTTTTGAATTAGGGAAAGGTGAAATTTAAAAATGCAAATTTCAGCCCTTGCAGCATAAAACAACCATGTCCACAGGAAGTGCATTTATCACATACCCTCCCCCCCCTTGTAGTTCCTATTATGAAGTGTATTCAAAAAAGAGGGAAGTCTGATTTATAGTTGTAAAATGTAACAACACAATGATGTAGCATCATGCCTGCCTTTGCACACCTATGGTGCAGTCAATTTCTAGAATTCCACTGTGCCTGCACTATCCTCTCCATTTCCCAATGCTGTCTTTTCCCTTGAAATTCAATAACCTCCCAGCTGTGTGTGTTTCTCCAGGGATTCCCCTGCTCCCCTGGCCCACAGACAGACTGCAGAGTCTGTAGGGAACCTGACACAACATAAACTCCACTGCGAAGCAGAGGTGTCAGAGTCTGTGGGCTGCATCTCCGCTGATTGAGGAACCATAAAAATGTGACAGCTTTTTATTTCTTCACACTTTAAAGCTTTAAAGGCTGCAGGATAAAACAGCAACACATGCATTTAACACAACGGTAGTGTTCGATATGGCCGTGTGGGCTGCAGTCATTGCAAAAAAACTAAGTATAGATTCTGTGGCTTATTTAGGCATTGTTTATATGAGGATGGACTACAGAGAACCATTAGCAGGCCGGCTCTGTCTGAGAATCCAAAGTATTATGAAAAGTATGAGGGAAAGCTGGCCGTGACCCAGTTGGACCTACTTTGTGTCCATGGATAAAAGGAAACCAAAAGCATTTTGATTTAAAGTCTGCTCTTTGTTTAAATATTCTGACAATTACATGCAACTGTGTTGGTGAACTATGAGCTAACTACTGCTGTTCTCAGAGAGCTTTTTCATACTGTACTGAACACAATTTGCTTTTGTTTCAATCTATATTTAGATTCCTTCTCTTCCCCCAATATCATTAAGAGCCATGCAGAAGATCATTTGGACTAAGAAATATTGTTTCCTTCCTCACCCAAAGATCTCAATCCAACAATGACAATCCAAAAGAGAGAGAGAGAGAGAGAGAGAGAGAGAGAGAGAGAGAGAGAGAGGATACACAAATGGGAGGCTATATGTATCTAGTGTACTTCGCAAGCACTCAGGAGCACTTGTAACCACAGACAGTTTTTCACCTCTTCTGGGGATAAAACACTTAACCTGTCCAACAAGACAAGTCACTCAGAAAAAGAAGCTTTGTTTGTTTCTCTTTCAACTAAATGTTGAGGTATGGAATAGAGCTGATGTTGTATATGTGTGTATGGGCTTAGATGCCCAAGTATTGTAAAAGGTAATCGTTTTTTTTATTGTTTATTTTTATGTTAAATGTTCATATAAACATACATATGAAACTACATTTTGCCCTTAAAGGTCCTTCAAATTGTTAAAAATGCTGCAATTTAGGCAAAATAAGTATTTGCTTTGCATTATTAAAAACATACAGAGAATATCTCTCTTTAGGCTGAAATACTGTTAAAAAACATCTACTTTATAATGCCTTCTAATCATATCATATATTGCCAGAGATGACAAAAAACAAAGCCATTTATGCACCTTAAAATCTCACCAATAATGCTTGTTTCACTGTAAACCTATGGTAGAAGATGAGATTTAAAGTTTAAAGTTTAATTACTTTCCTATGAAAATTTTGTTTCCAGCATACATTATGAACAGACACTTCCCGTGTAATTACTGGATGTAATGTATGTAGCAAATTGTTCCCCAGTGCATGCGCTCCCACACACAAACATACTTTTTAGGCACTGTGCTGATGTTATTAGATTATTACACTTACTTGGGTATTGATTTACCATAACTGCAAATAGGGGTTATGTTTTCGCCTGGTTAATGTTGTGTGTGTGGTAATGGTGTTTTTCTTTTTATTGCACTTTGAATTATATAGTGACTTTTACTTACCCTGTTGATGCTTTAATAATGTTCTCCAGTCGGCTCTGGCACTAATTGTTAAATGAGTTGTCTTTTTGGAAATAGAGTAAGTTGCTTTCTTGCTGAGAGTTAGATGAGAAGATGAATACCACACGTCAGTGATACTGGTATCAATCTCCTCATCTAACTTCCCAACTAAATCTGCTAGGTAAATGTATCAATCTTTATTTTTAAAGTGTGTTGCATTAAAGTAGTTTTTTCTATGTGATATTGACCTACTGTTAAATTAAGTATAAGATTAGATTGTGGGTGCTGAATTCAGAGCAAAATGTTTGACAATAACAAAAAGGTGGATTTTCAGTTATTTCTTTTACAGGAGAGGAAATATGGCTTTTTTACTGTACGTAAAAAAAAAAAATGTCTAAAAAACTGCCATGTCAATGTCTGCCAACATTGTTTTGGTTTTGCTCTACCCAGCTGGGGTTCAGCACGTTGGGTATTTCAATGGACATTGTCCAAGAAAAAGAAAAAGGCATGGAGACATGCAGAGGCAAAACATACTGATCTTTCTATGTATCACATCCCCTTCCTTCCCTCTTGCTTATTCTCATTTTATCCTAAAGAAGGACATTTTTGTCCCATGGGAGATCACAATATTGACGTCAAGAGATGAGTTATTGATTGAGAGGAGAGGACAGCGAGACTGTTGACATGAGACAGACTACTCTTAGTAGTCTGTCTGACAGCATAAGCATTCATACATGTATGTGGCCATATGAAGGAATATTAATTTCAGACTGGGCTGAATGTATCTATTGACTTTCAAACACCATGTCAAAGCAGACAAACACATGTACTAAAGGAAGAGGAGGATGTGGGTATTTGTCTCCTCTGCAGGCCATATGAGCTTTGCTGCTCGCTACATATCTTAACATGTTGGGAAAATGATGCAACACTGCTTTGTTCTGACGCCTTACGATATACTCTAATGTAGAGATAATGAGATTGCGTTCTGTCCTGATTGAATGGGATGATGACATTAATATGAAATTGCTCTGATCTTCCCATGGCTTTTGTGCGTGTTATACATACTGTGGATACATCTTCTTTTGTCTTGGGTTGTTTGTCCTGCATTGGTTAGTGCTGAATGATTGGAAAATAAGCACACAGTAGCTCAGCCCCAAACTAGTCTGTTTTCTTTTTATTCCTAAATGATGCTCAAGAAATTGCATGCCGGCTCTGCAGAGTTGGTCAATGTCACAGAGACAAACAAAAAGATTCAAATGGCTGAGAGGAGACGGTTCTCATGTATCATTTTGTGGATGATGTCAATGAACATAGCAACATACAAAACAATTATATTCCCACTGGCAATTATGCAAATATGGCTGTGACATGTGAGTCTTCGCCCAGCGTGATGCGACGAGAGGGGAATTCACCAACACTTGGATGCTCTGTCGCTGCTGCTGCTGCTGCCATTAGCATTGTTCACACATCCCCTCATCTTAGGCCGCTTCCACACCCCTCCCCCTCCCTCCCTACCCCCCCCTCCACCACTACCACCACGTCTCCATCCTCTTCTCCTCCTCCTCCTCCTCCTCCTCCCTGCGTCCTCTCTTTCCTGTTCTCGCTGCAGTGTTGCTATAGCAATGGAGAAATGTGGGAATACCTCCGTCCTTCAGAATATGGGAGAGAGAGAGAGAGAGAGAGAGATATAGAGGCAGAGGAATAGGGAATGGATGGGAGACAGATAGAGTGAAGGGGTAGACAGAAGAACAGATCAGAGCAGAGTAGGGAAGGAAGTGTGGAAAAGACTGTTAATTATTAGAAAGAGAGCGAGTGGCTGTGACTCACTGCCTGAATGGACACCATTGCCTGTCATTTAGCCCCTGACTCCTCCACTGCTGACTCCCTAAAAGCTACCCTCCCATTGATATTCAGTCTCTGTGATAAAGGAGACGTTGCTGATATATGACTGGAGAGGGGTGGGTGCCAGTGTGGGTTTGGGTGGGTTTGACTAAGATGGCACGGTGTCGCACAGCCATGGCGTAGATTCACGCTGAGCCCTACGCACAACATTTGTTTGACGATCCATGTGTTCTGGATGTCTCCATTTGTAGTGAGGCTGCAGTTTCCATGACAACCCCCGGACTGAAATAGTTTCCTCTTTCTCTCCCTCGTTCTCCCTCTCCCCCACTCACAATACACTCATAACTGTTCATTCCTGATCTTGGGCCTCGTTCTATCAGGCTGAGCTGTCCCATACTGCTCATCTCCATTCATCATATGGATTGAAGCCCACCCCCCCCACTCCAACCTTCACTGTCGCCTTCACACACACACACACACACACACACAAACACACACAGACACACACACATAAACACACACACACATATCCGCAGACGTATACACAGGCATCACTTCTCCTCCCACCTCTTATCTCCCATTTTCAGTCTCTCAGTCGCCCTGCAACAGATTCTGTCAACATGCATCAACCTCTGTGTTGCCATGACAACGGTCTTGAAAGTCACTGCAATTATTTCAACAAAGACAAAAACACTACAGCCACTTGGGGGAGAAGGAGGAAAAAGGATGCTGTGTTTATGTGTGTGTTTTATGTTTGTGTGATAGAAAGAGAGTATAGACAGTATAAGACTGTCTATGTGTGCGTGTGCGTGTGCGTGTGCGTGTGTCTTGGCCTCATATGGTAAAATTCTTTTCCGCCACTTTGACCCTCGAGTATGTATATGTTGTTTTGCAGATCAGTGCAGGTGGACTTACTGACCCATTTGTACACGTGCTTGGTTTTTTAAAGCCAAACAGGTACCAGCTATGGTACCACACATCTGTATGTCTGTGTGTGTGTGTGTGTGTGTGTTTTATAGACAGTGAAAGCATTACTGTGCACTGCTGGGATTTATAGAGAGAGAGTTAAACAGATGGGCAGAGAGAGTTTGTCACAGTGGTGGAACATTTACTAAGTATGTCTCCTCAAGTACAATACATTGACGTACTTGTACTTTACTTGATTATTTCCACTCTGCGCTACTTGATACTTTTGTTCAGCTACATGTCATACTAAACACCATACAGAGTTTTTGATTTTAGTTAAAATAACATGTGCTGAATATATTTATACATGAAATATGTTTCAAAATCATTAGTTTGTATTATAAATTCTCATGTGTCGAGTTTTCTGTTGTTAATACTGTACAGTGCTGAAAAAGTCCCATGTCCAGTAGTTCCTAGTGAAGATGTGAATCTTTAAAAAAAAAACTGTCTCACTGTGTTTTTCACGGAGCATTATGTATTTGTTGAGTACCACGGATTTGGTGCGTTAGTCAGTATTTACAGCACCAGGACATGTGTGTGGCATTGACTCAAAATAAACTACAATGCCCCTGTTTGTTGTAATAAAGCAACATGTCACCCAGTGACCCAGTGGTGTGGTTTACAATATGTGGTCAACAATAAGAAAAAAATATCAAATATCACCAGACTTTCAGTACAATTAGGATGCGCTGGAGTATTCTTACATTGTGGTATTGTTAATAAGACTTTAGTAAAAGTGAATCAATTGTGTGGCCATATGTGTGCTCTTTTACTTCAAAGCGATGTCAATTAAGTATTAATTTAATGTTTAGAACATTAATGCTACACTGACTAGCCACCCCTGTGAATTCTGTGTATCACTTAGTAAAATAGATCCTATCTTATCAAATATTATGTCAACGCTGTATAGCTCTAAATCTTCACACTCACTAATCCCGCTGTATCCCATAAAGCTGCTTTGATACTAACAGATACTTACATGTGTGTCGAGTCAGGGAAAAGACTCCAGGCCCTGTAATTTTGAGGCCAAACCCACGGTGGATGACATAGCAAGTTATAATGAGTGTTTGTGGCCCCAAGCCAGAGTGTAAGTATGCGTATTTACGCTTGTAGGAGTAACATTTGAGAAGCCAGGTGGGTGCATCTTAACTCAACCCATTTCTTTGTCATATTGTAACTCTAAAGCCATGGGTGTTCTAAAGAATATATCACTGTGGTTTTAAAATTGAATTGAGAGACCAAATATATATCCTTAAGTTGAAAAGATGACTCAAATATGTCTGCCAAGGGGGGGTTGTCATATCACTGCACAGCAGGGGGAAATGGCAGAGACAGTGATTTGGACTTTAGTCGACAATGAAGTAGTTTGGATCAGAAATCCTTGGAGAGAGAGAGAGAGAGAGAGAGAGAGAGAGAGAGAGAGAGAGAGAGAGAGAGAGAGAGAGAGAGAGAGAGAGACAAGGTCATGTAGGAGGGCTATAAAAGCACTCACTCCTTTACTGGAACATGCATTTAATGTCAATCTGGGTTTGTCTGACTGAAGATTTGGGATGTGCAGCAGTCTTCCTCTGTCTGTAACTAAAATGTGTGAACAAGTATGCTGAGGTAAGGGCATATCTTCATTTACATGACCTGCTAAATCTCTTTCGACAAGGCTTTTTGTTGTACATGTACTCTACTTTACATCCATGTATTTTTAATGAATGTTTAAATCAAGTTGACATAGTACAGTGTAAAACATGACCAAACACGTATATTTAATATGTGATACGACTGATCTGAAAGACATATTTTGCACAACCTTTGCCTGACTAAAATTCATCATATTCTGCTCCTAATGGCCTTTTACAATTAAAATGTCTTGACTTTTGTTTCCTCGTGTCAGCAGGAGAACTCTGTGAAGAAGATAGAGATCAACAAGTCAAAAAGATGTGGAAGCTCCAGAAAAGTTTGGGCTGTTTATTCCTGCTCTGTTGCATCTGCTTGACTAAATGCCGGGTGCTGAAGTTTGTCGTAGCTGTGAGTCTAACCAGTTTCTATTTCTTTTCCTGTGTGCATGATACATAACGATGACATTTAAACATTGCATTGGAATTTCATATTAAGCCTTTTTACAACATTTTAACATCATCTGGAAGCCTATTTAGACAACAGACTGACACTTTGTTGCTGATTACTCTGTGTTTTTCTGCTCAGTGAGTGTTATTATATATACACATTCATGTGACAAGGATTACTTTGAGCCTAAACTCCAACAGTGTCGGGTATATCTCTCCCAGACACTACTGCTTGGTTCATAAACCTCTTTGCATATCTTTCTTTTGCACCATAGTTTAATGGTAGAAAAAGAAAGATTTAAGTGAACATCACAACTGTTTTTCTATGATCCAACATATCCAACCATATCTATATTACACAAGTGTGTGTCCCTTACAATTGACCTACAGTTTATAATAATATGTCTTTGTTTTCATTTAACGTTTTCTGTTAGATTGGCAGCTTACAATTTAATCTTAACCATATAGTTAAAGGGTTGCAAGATCCAAAAAAATAGTTTTTGCAAAAAACTTAATTGAGCAAGTGGGTCAAGAATCTACTGGCCCAAGAATCATCAAAATGCCTATATTTATATTTCTATATTTATTTATATTTACTTTAAAGCGACTCACTATTTCAAGCAATGGCAACTGGTTAAAAATATAAAAATATGTTGGCCCATGTCTATCTTTTTACTGGCCCCAAGCCATCGGGCAATCCTTATCGTTGGCCCCTGAGTTGTTAACGCACTAATTAGTCTGTTTATCATCTGTAGTAATTCAATTTGTAATTCGACATGTGTAAGTATTTTCTAATAATTCTTTTTTTAAATGTGTTTTAATTCAACTATCTATTCCAACTTGGAGTCAAGTTTAATTTGAGTTAGTCCAGTTTGTGTTCAATCCTAGCGAGGTGTTTTGCATCAATAAAGCCAATGACTGTTGGAACGTAACAATCATCTCTGAAAGCAAACCATAACTTTGTTGACCGACTTGCTTTTTTTTTTAGGTTTTACATCCAAATAGTTTGTAAAGTTTGAATCCCTGTGGTGCCAACAGCAGTGACTCAGACGTGTCCATAATCCAGTTTAATCAACCAGTGTGTCATGTCACTGCTCAGAAAGTGAATCCTTGGGTTAATAATACTAAACGAGCAGCTTCAGCATTTGTGTCATCAGAATGACTCTTCTGTGTCTTAAATCCTAAATCTGAAGTCAGGTTTCTATTTCTGACCTCTGTCTCAGGTTGGATTTTTTTATGGTAAGTATACAGTGTAATGGCTGGCACAGCAGTATGGCGTCTAATTCCATGTGACATAATTTATTATGACTTTTAAGGTGTTCCGACATGGCGATCGATCGCCTATTGAATCGTATCCCAAGGATCCTCATGGGGAGGAAGTGTGGGCTCAGGGCTTCGGACAGCTCACTGAGGTACTTGGTACTGGGTACTGTTTCTACTTTCAACTTGGTTGTACAGCAAGGCATACAATAAAATAAAAACATGTTCGAGGTTTCCTGAATACTAGTGGGCTAGAAGTCCAACAACATTTACTAGTCATACTCATAGTCATATGTTTGTGTATGTGTGTGTGTGTGTGTGTCTGTGTGCGCGCGTGCATGCATGCATGCATGTTATCATTATCATTTTGTCAAGCAAGTTTGTCAAAAAACGAAACAAAGAGCTTTTAGGTGTATACGCTGTATAATCTGTTTCGTATACCCACAGGGTCATGGGTGGCTGGACTACAGTGGTCCTGAGGTGCAAAACACAACAACATTACAGAAAACACAACAAAAAACAACAGCAAAACCAAAAAAAATGAAAAAACTAATTAAAATAATATTTTCTTATGTTTTGTATTTTCTAAATTGATGTTGTGTTTTGTACCTCCGGGGCCAAAGTACTGGAGGCTAAAGTAAAACGTACTGACTTAGTACAAAAAGTCTAAGCTTGTTTTGCATCTCTATATAGGTGCAGTAGCTTCAGATATGGTATAAAAATATAGTTCACTTATGTTGTGTGCAACATAAAATCACTCTTGAGATGGAAGAAAAGCTTGTTATAGACTTTTCATTACAGTATATTCCTTTCCTACTGTGACATTGTTCTGGTCTCTGGCAATTAGCCGGTTTACAGTGAATAAATCATTTATGGCTCCAGGAGGCCCTGTAGTTTGTGTTAATTTATGTAAATTAGTTGAATTGGACCTCAAATCTGCCAAATATACCACAAAAGGTCATCTTTGACAAAGATTAACAGTGATGGCAATTTTCCTTTCAGCTGGGCATGAAACAACAGTTTGAGCTGGGTAGCTTTCTAAGGAGGCGTTATGGCAACTTTCTCAGTGAGGACTACGACAACAAAGAGGTAGGTGTTTTCATGGATACAGACATGTAGATGTGCAGACATGAATGTATGTGTGTGAATTTCTGTTTTTTTCTGACGTCCTCCCCTGTGAGCCTGTGTGTTTTAGTGTCACCTAATGCTGTTGCCATGCGTGCCCTCGGCCCAATCATGTGCCAGCCACAGTCTGTATTAGCTGTAACAACATACACTACGTTAATGAGCATGAATCATATTGGTGATATAACTGCCGTGGCCTTGCAATTTGCTGTAACATGAGGGGTAATTTTGTCTCTGCGCTCCTTGTACAGTACTGTTGGCAGAATATGTGTTGGGCTGCATGCTCAGCAAACTGTCATGATGATCTGATTTCTGCTTTCTTTTGCTGTCTGTTTTCTTTACACTCGCTGTCTTACTTTTTTTTTTACCTCGCTCTTTATTACCCCCTCTCTCTCTCCATCCTTGCATTTAGTCCTCTTCTCTCTCGCATAAATAACACACCAAAAAATAACAGCTCTTCTTAGTACCTGTCATTGGCATTTTGTCGCCCAAGTCTCTGTCAACTTGTTCTGTACCTTTTAGCCACCCTGCCATGTCTGTTTTAATTTGACAAAAAAAAGGGGGGGGGAAGCATTCTCGGCATCACAGGAACATCCAACCGTATCAGCGTGATTTACTGTGTGCAAAGACCTGACACGGGGTGATGGAGAGATATAGACGAGCGAAGGCTGATGTCAAAAAAGATCACAGTAAGACGGATCTTGCCCCCCTCCCTCTCTCATCCATTTGGATCTCTTCTCACTCCCCTCCTCTTCTTGTTAAGGGAATACCTCAGTTGACTTGGGAGAAATACAGCACACTCATGATACACTGCTGCGTTGCTGAGTGCATTCATTTTTGCCTCTTTACTTTAAAAACTATCCACTTTCCAAATGTAATTCTTTTTTAGTTTCCAAGTGCATTTCCAACTTCTATAAAATAGTAAGCCTGATTGTTTAATTTGGAAGAATACAGTAGGAATCCGTGCCAGAGTACAAATATGGATGCACTTTAACACCATGTTCCCACCATGTTTCCAACAGTTATATGTGAGGAGCACTGACTACGACCGAACTCTGATGAGTGCCCAGGCCTGCCTTGCTGGGATGTTCCCCCCAACCAGACGCCTGCCTCCCATCATGCCCCAGTTACTGTGGCGGCCCATTCCAGTGCACACCATCCCCAGGGCCCAGGACAAGGTGGGCTGCTGAGCCACATCAATATTTCCTTTCACACAGCAGCTACACACAGCCGAATAGAAATTTGTACAAGTTAATATGAGTGTTTCTTGCTCTGTGTTTCTGTCTGTGTTCACCTCAGCTGTGAACCTGCTGTGCTGAAATTCCCTTCTGTTTTAAAGTATGAAATGAACATATAATTGTGCCCAGAGGACTTGCAGTACCTGCAGTTAATGTGCATTATTTCCACTGATTTCTCAAGCTGTTGAAGTCTCCAGGCAAAGACTGTCCAAGGTTCAGAGCACTGATGACGGAGACCTTCGAAAGCGAGCACTACCAGACATTCCTAAGGGCTCACCAGGTAAGACAAACCACAGAAGAAGACAGTCATCTAAATACACTCATCCTCGGTGTCTGTTTAATGACGTGAACGTTCTACTCACAGCTCAGTTTGTGTTAAACATCACTTTTCCGTGAGTCATGTGCCTGTTAAACACTAAAAACTTGTTTGTAACTCTGTTGTTTTTTTTATCATTGAAATTATATAATCAGAACTCCTGTGAATAATAATCCAGTTTTTTCTCACCTCAGCTACTTCTTTTCTTCTTATCCGAGCCTTGTTTTGTAAACACTGTGAAATGCACATTTGTGTAAAACAGTGAAATATACAGTATATTTCGCAGTTGCTGGTGCCACCGTTATCAGCACCTCCAGTGGACGTGTTAGTTATGCTGTAGACATCATGTCCTGTCAGTGATTTTCTCAGGCACGGTGACTACAGTGCCTCAAAAAAGCAGCACAGTGCAAATTCTCTCACATTCTCAGTGAAGCTAATTAACGGTTGGATTGAATTAGATTAAGAATTACAATAAAAAGGTTTTAATTAAACTGAGTCCCGTGTGCTGCCTGCTAAGGTGGTGTTTGAGATCAGGACAGGGCCTCCTGCGTTGAATTTTTACACCCTCTGCTGGAGGCAAGATGGTGCCATTTTTCACTGTGTTGTTTGACCAAAGGCTGAAGTGAACAACAATCACTGAATCAGTAAAGAATGCAAATCTGTACCATTAACCAACCAATGTTTGTTTAGTTATCTTATTAGTGCATCTGCAAAAACAACCCCAAAAATGTTTAATACCTACATAAAGGGTCCTTTAAATGTGCATTTTCTTCAAACATTTAAGAATGATGATTTGAATGTTGTGATGGAGCGTAAAAAGTACCGTACTTAAGTGCAGTTTTGAGATACTTATGAAACAGGGTATCATTCACTTTTTAACTAATTAGCACTGATTGGGAGTGTGTGTGTGTGTATGTGTTTGTGCGGGGGGGGGGTAGGCAGGTGTATCTGAGTGTGCCTTGACTCTGTGGTCTACTCACATCAAACACTGCTGGCTCTCATTTCTTCTGGGTTTCTCTGTGTGCAGGTACACATGTGAGGTACAAGTCAATATCTAAATATACAAAAAGTGTGGCTTCCCTTTTTTCTTCTTTTTTTTTTTGGCTTTGCCCTCTAAACAGCAGAGAGTCAGTTCAGCCCTAAATTCTGCTAGAATCTCTTGCAAAGCAAATGTTTGATGATTACTTTTCCATTCTCCTAGACTTATATGTGAATGCCAAACGGTCTCAACACTGTACAGTAGGAGCCAAGGTTAACCTAGGCCACACTGTGGTACATTCTTGCTGATACTGGTGTGTCAAATCTAGAATCTGTAGGACCACTGCAAAGTACCCCAGTAGGTGTGTTATACTTAACTTGAGTATTTTCATGTAATAGTACTGTACACTTACTTACACTACCAAACTTAAAACTAACTCCACCTTTGGTCATATTCAACAGTAAAATACTATATGTGATTTTAAATGCAGTACCTTTCACTTTTAATGGATTACTTTTGGTACTGGTACTTTTGTAAAATGAATGAGTAAAGAATCTGAATATGTCTTACACCACTGGTTGAATGTAATGTTCTAACTCTTTTCTTTACAATGCAGTACTTTGTGGAGGGACTTTCTAACAACACTGGCTACCCTGTCTCCAAACTGGTTGGAAAAAAAATATGGAGGGTTTACGACACTCTTACTTGTCAGGTAGACTTTCTTTTTCACACATCTGCCATTTACAAATGCTTTAAATACTAATACCAGCTGCTGTAGAGCAGTGAGAGTCAAACAAAAAGAATCAGTTTTCTTCAACACATCTGCACAGAGATGGAGAGGGGGCTGGAGCGTGGGGCAAATAATTTGTATACATACAGTGAGACATGAATAGGACAACATATTGAAATGATTATTAAAGCATTAGGAGATGGGTGGATATTAGGCCAGGTTGAATACATTCATTCACGCTTGCAAAATGAGAATCTGTTATCTTAAGACTGGTGCTAAAAATAGCTGGGATAATGGAGACGAGTTTTACCTATTTCAACACTTTTTACTTATGTATATTTATGTGTTGTGAAATGTGATTATTAGCGTGATGCTGGGTGATACAGGTTATTTTCTTGTGCAGAGGATCCATAACTTGACTCTCCCTCGCTGGGCCACCCAAGATGTTCTGGACACCCTGAAGAGAATTGCATCATTTGAGGTCATGTACAGCATCCTCAGTCACAAGCGAAAGGAGAAGGCCAGGCTCTCGGGAGGTGAGGAGTCACATTAGAGGCAATTAAATCAAAACACTCTTGTGAGAATATTTTTTTATTTTGGTGTATGTGATGTTGCGACTGCTGGCAGACAGTGTAAAGTGCTGGGCCAGGCTTTCAAAGCATATTAGCACATATGAGCTAATGGGACAAAGATGATTACAGCGCTAAGATAGGGTGTTCAGGGAGATCAAAACGATTGGTTTGTGGGGAAAAAATAATTTGCAATGTTGACACTATTGTGTTAATTTACCAGGGGTGCTGCTCAATGCTATCTTGAGGAATTTCTCCAGGGCCGTAGAGCAAGGGAGCACTCTGAAATTCATTATGTACTCAGCCGTAAGTTCACCGTTTGGGCACATACACACATTTATAATTTATCTCGCAAACTGCTGTTTCACATACTCACCTCCTTGATGTTTCTCATTCCAGCACGACTCTACCCTCATCACCCTGCAGGCAGCTCTGGACGTGTACAACGGCCTTCTCCCTCCTTACGCTGCCTGTCAACTCTTTGAGTTCTACCAGGAGAATGATGGGTAATGACATCCTGCCTGCTCTTTGCATACTTAATTACACTATCTAGGTCAGATCAGATTTTGAGCAATTGCATCCCACTGTTTAGCTGCACCAAACCATTCAATTATATTTTCCTTTTCAATTCGATGGAAATCTGGAAGCCATCTGGGTCTGCAATGGACAAATTAGCACATGATACAACCCTGTTTACATAGCACATGTATGTCATCACATTGTGTTAATGAGATGACACTGTAATTTCACAGTTCCTATTCTCTAGAGCTGTATTACCGCAATGACTCCAGACACGACCCCTACCCCAACCCTGTGCCAGGATGCAACGGGGTGAACCCCTGCCCTTTGCCCATGTTCACTGAGCTGGTACGGGACGTGGTGGCAGAACACTCAGAGGCCGAATGCGGGTTTAACACAAGATTATCAAGCACAGGTAAAGAAGTAATTTTTTTTATTTTTATTCTCCTGTTTGCAATGACTTATATTTCCATACAGATTTTGACATTGTTAATGCTTTGCCTGCATACTTCACTTGCAAATACATGTATACCGGTACAAAACACTTGCACATACTGTATATCCATACCCCCATGTGTATGGATACACATTCTCGCATGCATGCATGAGAATGTGTATGAGTATGAAGGTATATAAGTGAGAGTATGTACTGTATGTGTGTGCTTAGTATGTACAGTATGTATGTGCATGATGTAGGCGGTTGGTTCAAACAAACCTGTGACTTTCACCCAGGTATGGAAGTCCCAGGTTTGGAATGGTATGGAAACATATGTAACAAACGTACTTACTAAGCACACACACACACACGCGCACGCATGCACGCGCACACACACACACACACACACACACACACACACACACCTACTAAGTACGCACATGCATAAATGCTCACACTCATATAGCCTCATACATACACACATTCTCATGTTATGCATGCATGCATGTGTATGTACGTACTGTATGTATATATGTATAAGCACATGAGTATGCATGTATGAGCAAGTGCATAGTACCAGTATATATGTATACCCAAGTCTAGTATTCAATTTTGGCCTGAGCGGCTTCTCATACTTCGCTGCAATATGATTATTCCTTTATTCACTTTAGGGACCAGTGTGGGGATTTTCAGCACAGACTGTCTGATTTAAAAATATCAAGGCTTTTGGAAATCTTCCAAATGTTCCACATTCTAGGTACCTAAACAGGATTTCTGCCTCCCACAGGTGTCATAACAGCTCTTGCAGTGGCTGTGGGTGTCCTGGCAGTGGCACTGTTGTTCAGCATAGGAGTGGCAATCCACAGGAGGAGAGCACACTATTCCAGGGAGGTGTAGTGTGGACAACTGTCACAGATGTGCCAAATATACACAAAGGTGCTTCTCTAATAATGTGTGTAATGTATTTTAATATCCTGATTATGTGTGTGGAGAGGCTTGTGAGCTTCAATCCTATAAATTCTGTTAGTGTGACTAAAAAATATAAATGAAAAGTATGTTAACTAACTTAAATAGAACATGAATTTGAAATAAATCGTTATGTATAGCAGGCATAGCTACATTTTATTTTATTCACTCTGTGACAGTGTATTCTAAATACTGACATTCACAGTTTGGTTCATCTGATTTCACTTTCTTTGCTGTTCGGATTCTCACTTCTTCTCCGGGTCTGCGGCAACTGTGGGATAACAGGACAGATAATGAGAGTTACATTTTGTTGAAATAAGCCCAAATTACCAACGCTCCCCCTCTCCTTCATCCCTCCCCTCCCATCTGCCTCCAGCCCTGCAGCCCCTCTCATCCCCTCTGTTCTTACCTCGGATGTCCAGCTTGCACTCCACTTCGTCTTGGCCCAGATCATTGACAGCCTTGCAGGAGTATTTTCCTGAGTCAAAGGTTCCTGGCTTGCGAATATTAAGGGTCAGCACACCCTGGTTGTTCTGCATCAAGAACTTGGGATCCTGACCGATGATCATCTTGTTTTTCATCCAAACAATCTTAGGCTGAGATATAGAAAAAGTCAAGTTATTTAATTATCAAGTGCAACATTTAATTGTTAGATTACAAAAAGTTTTTATTTTTGCTCAATGTTGTTTAATATGAAAGGCTACTGCTGGTAGATCTGCATACATGTCTCTCTTACAGCAAACTTCAGACCTTTTTTTTGCTTATGAGAACTGGCAGTGTCAGACGCCTCCTGTGACTCACACTTCGCAGCCTATTTTAAAATGCATGTTTACCTTGGGGAAGCCTCTAACGGCACAGCTGATGGCGGTGCTGTAACCGGCCACTGCACATCTGTCAATCAGGGGCTGAGTAAACTTGGGCACACAGGACATATCTTTCTCCTTGTAGGGGTTTACTTTGATCTCCAGGCCTATGGAGAAAGGTGGGAGGGTGAGGACGATTGTATAAAATGCTGTTCCACTACAAACAAACACATTCTGTACTATACACATGTGCACACACCTTTCTTGGTGATGACAGCCGTGTTCTTGCTTACACGCGCCTCCTCGCTCAGGCCGCAGATGTTTTCACTGAAGACACGGAACATGTATTCATTGCCCATGATCAGATCTGAAGCTGTGCAGTTTGTCCGTCTGTTGTGGTCATAAACTGTGAACCATTCCTGTAGAAAGAAAAATGTGATAATGTTAAATTCAAGTGAGCATATAGTAAAAGTGTCTGACACTGTATTCGCAGCATTATTGTTGAGCTGCAGGCCCTACTGTACATGCAGTAAACTGTAGGGATGATCTACTGTAGGTTTGAAATGCTACCCTCTCCACCTCATTTCTCACCTTGGTCTTCAAGTCTGCCTTCTGGATAGTGTATCCAGTGATGTCACAGTTGCCATCGTCCTTGGGGGGGGCCCACTCCAGTGCTGCATTGAAGCCCCAAACCTCTGTCACCTTCACGTTCAGAGGTGGGCCAGGTTTATCTGAATGGATTAAATGTCAGTGCATTTCAGTTGTGTTGAATTTCAGATGTGTTTCTCTTCAAAGAAATGTATAGTTGTCATGGAAATGCAGACACTGATGGAAAAAGTAACAACATTTTAGCACAAGTAGAAATGGATGTCCCCAGTTGCAGAGACCTGACAACCTTACCAACAATCCTGATGACGACGGTTGCTCTGTCCTCCATGTTCTCAATCTTTAGTACCAGCTCATATGTTCCAGAGTGCTCTCTCTCTGCACTCCGGATAAAAAGGATGGTGTCCACGTTTGAGTTACGGACACTGACCATTTGGGGGTCAAGGGGTTGACCATCCTTGTACCAGGTCGCAATAGGGCGAGGCTTACCCTATAAGACACAGAAATTAGCCTTTTTTTAGGATATAAAAATATTTGCTTGTAATCCTTTTTGTAGAGATGTAACATTTACTATTCCAAAATGATTAATGGCACAAAATAAAAAAAAGTCTTTTCATTTTAATGTGGTGCATGATAACTTCTACTGTGTAAGCTGTAAACATACAATACTTGACAGACAAGATCCTAAACAGAAACATAGTCACTGTGTATGTTATAAGCTACTGATTATAAACAGGAAAAGTAGAATCTCATTTTCTTTAGACCTTTCAGAGTGTTTCTCGTTAAAGTCAGCAGGGTGAAAAGGGCACTGCTACAATGAATAATGGTGTTAAAAAAATCTAACTAGTGAGCATGTAGTAAATGTGGCTTTTCTTCTTAAAAGAGTATACCACCAATTTTGCATTCCATTTCTACAACACTGACTAATGATGGACTGTGAAAAACAGATCCATGCAGCAGAAACAGAGATATTGCCTTTTTATTCAATGCAGCTCCCTCTGGAGCCACATATATGAAACAATTTCACATATGCAGTAGTACTCCCTGTCAACAGACTCCCCTCATAGACATTACGCATTTATTTGTTATGGTTTATTACCAGTTTCCCACTGGTATTTTTTTCAACATCATATATTTTAGTACAGAGCTTTCATGCAAAATATGGAACCAATCCAAAACCTTAGCAGAGGTTTGTTTCTAACCTGGAAAGGGATGGTCAGGTTGATCTTTTCTCCTACTTTCCTAATGTACTTTGTTCTCAGCTCGCGAGGGAGGCGGATCTTAGGATGCTCTAAAGCAGGAAAAGACTTGTTATTAAAATATACAGTATTCTACTTTACTAATAGTAATACATGTCTGTCTATATAAACCATAAGAAGCACTAAAAATGTTATAACTGAATATGAGATATAATCTATAAAATATTTTTACAAGTACTCTCTGACTCGTGTATCCTGACTGACTCACCCATGATCTCACGGATGGTGACGGGTTGTCCAAGCACAGCTGGAGGACTGCGTCCAGCAATGTTTACTGCCACCACCCTAAAGTTGATCTTCTCCCCCACTGGAAGGCCACGCACCACAAATCCCTGCCTCTCACAAAGTTCCTGGTTTGCCACCACCCACTCAGTGTCTGGAAGTAAAGAGAATTACATGCAGTAGATCACAGTGAGTGGGATTTAAATCTGACTACTTTTCATGCTTCTATCACATATATTCATTATGATAGTATAGTAGATATCCATTCTCTTGTTGGGTCTATGACCTGTGCCATTTAAAACTAACCAAAAAAATGACTTTAAGTTGCAATTTAATTTGAGAATGTTGTTAAATTCTCCATATGTATATGAATCATTGTAAACAAAATGTTTGGTCTCATCACCTCCTTCCTTGCAGTATTCAATAAAATAGCCATCCAGGCCCCCAGCTCCAATCTTCTCTGGGGCAAGCCACTTCAAGGTGCATGTGCTGTCAGTAACATCATGCACTGACAGACGTATTGGCTCACTAGTTGGGGCTGAGGGTGACAGAAAGACAGACTCAGGAGAATCACTGGGTTGACTGAAGATGGGTAGGCGCACAAATGGAGGAAGCTACGAAAGATGGAGTAAAGATGGCTGTGATACGTACCAATTGGCATGAAGGGTTTGGAGGTGATACTTGGCGGAGACATGCCAATGCTGTTGATAGCAAACACCCTCATCTCATACATGACACCTTCAATCATCCTCTTAGCCTCATATGTAGTCGATTCGTAAACATCAAAGTTGAGTTTTGTCCATCTGGAGGAGCCTTTCTTCTTCCTCTCCATGAGATAACCTGATGAAGGAGAAACAGAGAAACCATGAAACACAGGCAGAATAATAATTTAAGACACTCAGAAACCCAAGAAATCTAATCAAAATTCCACATGCAAAGCCCATTAAATATGAACAAGTGAAGACAAAATTCATTCTTCACCTTTGAGTGGAGCACCGCCATCAAACTTGGGAACGTCCCAAACAATGGTTCCACAGTCCTCTCCCACGGATGTGCATCTGACATTCTCAGGGGGGTCAGGCACATCTAAAATATGATTACAGTTAGTTTTAATGCACATCAGTAAAGCTTAAAATTACGGTGGCCGAGACGGTTCAACACAAACGCAAAATCTACAACACAAATACATAATCGGCAACGGAAGTGAGTGTGTTGTTGACAAACGGAGTCGACGGATGAGCAGGAGGAAAGTTCTTTTATGTTTGAGAAGTAAGTGTAACATAGTTCCTTCCTAATTATGATTATTGACGCTACATGATTGTATCAAATAAGCAATAAGGTCCAACATCTTTTTTATTTTAATATGTATGTACAGTACTCTGCCATTTAGACTACAAAGCAACAGCTAAAATGTTATCTAAATGGCGCCCAGCATCTTTTAATACCCGAGTGCTACGTTTAAAGTGTAGTTTAGTGAAGTCTAGTTTAGTGAAGCTGTTTAAATCACACAAATATATATCCCACTGTCATGTGTTTGTAACTTGTTAACCGTATCTATCTGGTTATTGATCAGCTCCCAGTGGCAACTTCCCTCTGTACAGTTGGTTTGGACAGTGTGTGTGTGTGTGTGTGTGTGTGTGTGTGTGTGGGAGGGGGAGGTTATAGTTACAGTAAACAGATGTTTAAAGTGAATGCTATGTCTGTGGCTTTTGTATTTGTGTTGAACCGTCTCTACCGCCATATTAAATACATATGAACTATTTCAAAGCTGGTAAATTGTAAACCACGTCATACCAAATCACAGCACGTCAGTTACTTGACATTGTGATAAGATCTTCACATACCCACAATCTTCACAAACAGCATAGCCTTGTCCTCTCCGGCAGGGTTGGTAACACAGATGGTGTAGTTGCCCTCATCCTCCCTTCTCTGCCCCCTCTATGACGAAGCAGCTCAGATCTTTCCTGGCCTCCACCCTTATGCGCCCTTCAGTGTCTGTAATTGGCTAACAAACAGCAAACTAATTTCAGCATTTATGTGCATTTAAGTGTAGGGTAACTTGCACTGGTATTTCAAAGTAGTGCTGAAGATGCAATCATCTGAGTCAAGCATACCTAACTAATTGAGTCAAGCGTGATTCAGACCGACATTTATTTTCACAACATGTGGGTGGGGTTAAACTTGACCCTAAAATACAGCTTTCTTTAGTCAGGGATGTGCAAAGGCTCTCTGAAGTGGAGGTGTGAAAATTACAAAGGGGCAATGTGCAAGTACAGAGGGAGACTTTGGCAGCACTTTGGCCTACCAGTGGTCTAAAGCCCTGATGTGACATTGTGGCAAAATAAGCATGTAGTTGTCCCACTAGGGCACAGACATATCCAGTCTGTGTTTGCACCCCTGTGCCCCAAACTGCCTGTGGGCACATACATTCCCATTGGTTGGGTCAAATCTAAACAGAACAGCAGTTTTGTTCGCTGGTGAGGTAGCATTTAAATGAAGCCCGGTGGAAGAGACAAAGAGGGAGAGGAGATAGTGAGCGCACAATAAAAAACAGGCCATACAGCACAAAGATGTTCACCTTCCAATATCATGGATTAATAAATAAGTGTTTTTTTTTTCTTGTCACATCCTTACTTGATCTCCTTTAGACCAAACACAGGTAGGTGCTGGCTCTCCTGTAATCTCCACATCCAGACGGAGCTTATTGCCTGCCACCACAATGATGGTATTTTGGGAGACCATGTTTCCACTGGTGTCCAGGTGGATCTTTGGAGGATCTGGTTAATGAACAACAAACAAAAAGACAGAGAGAGAGATAGAGAGAGAGAAATTGTTTGTGGAAGTGGGCATGTGATATGAAGATTAAAAACAGTTTTGAATTATTTGTATACTGAGACCATTTAGGCTCCCTACCTTGTCTGGGCACATAGTCGATCTTAATTTCTATTGTAAAAGAAAAAGTTTCCATTAATATGTAGGCAGGTAATGATTGATACATCCACAACAGCATATTTGTAATCATTCTGTCTTTCTCACCCAAGAAGTTGAGTTTGGCAGAAAGTGACAGAGCATATCCATCAGGAACAAATGTGTAGTCTCCTGCATCCTCTGGCTTCACTTCATCAATAATCAGCCGATGAAACCTAAAACAAGCAACAGAGAACATCTTTAATAAACACAGGACGTGTTTGATCCTCAGTTATGACAAATATTCTAAAATGCTTGTGAAACTATTCACATGTCCTTGTACCTTCCCAATGTGAGTCATTTTAATGCGTTCGCTTGGCAAGACCTCCACTCCATCTTTGAACCACTTTCCTGTGACCTTGTCATCGGACACCTCACACTTGAACATAGCCTGGTCTGTTGCCCTGACTGTCAGATCAGCAATGTCCTGCAACACCTCCAGCTGTTTTTCTAAATAAGACATTGGAAACCACAAGAGAACAATTCAGGCAAGAAAGAAGAGCGTGTGAAGGTAAGGGGGCAGGCAGAGGATAAGGTTCATGATGGCAACGTCTTGACACCCACTGCCATGAGTTGTTAGCTTGTTGGTAAAGAGAGGCGTTAAGCCCTTGGGCCAGCAGTTAAATTCAGCTGCATCCTCAGAACTGCATTCAAATGACAGTAAACCAGATTAAATATAGTAAATCTCTATGAAATAAAGTGTGCACACTAATTCTTTTTAACAAACTAAAATAAAGTACTTAACAGTTATTTTGTTTTTGTTTCAAATGTTAGAATATAATATTTTCCAGTGGTACCTTCCACCTCTAGCTCTCCTTTGGTATGCCCCCCATTTGTCCAACAATGGTACATTCCAATGTCATCCAGTGTGGCCTCTTGGATGATAAGTGTGTGCTTCCTTCCATCCTTCTTGAAGCGATACTTTGTGTCTTTGTCTTTGTGAAGCTCGATATCCTCAAAGAACCTGGAAATGAATAGAAAATGAGCGCATCTCTTTGAAACACGTCCCTGCTAAATGTTTAATACTAAATAGTGTGCAGGATGTCTGATGTCAATTAACAGGATGTACTGTGATGTTGGCACCATTCAGTGACTGCTAAAACATTGCTTTGGACGTAGTATGAATGGGCTTTCATTCATCAATGACAATTTGAAAGAAAGTCTGTGCTTGGTGAAGTGTGTACTTTACACAGTAAAGGATTGGATGTTTCATGTCCAATGGGCCAATGCTAAAAACACACAGGCACCTTCAGAAAGACTCTTGTATTTATTTTGGTTTGCCCTGTGGGGATCTAATTTTATATCCCCAAAGAGGTCCCCAGGAGATGTCTGTGTTGTCCCTATAATCTGATAAAGCACACACACACACACACACACACACACACACACACACACACACACACACACACACACACACACACACAGACACGCACACACACACACACACACACACACACACACACACACAAACACACAGCTCTTTTCATATGATAACAACATACAGTATCATGCTTTATCATACATACAAATACTGAGTACTTTCTCTTTTTTTTTAATAAACCTAAGAGCAAAATTACCATAAAGTGTAAGGTTACGCACGCAACTCTTCCCATCCCACAGATACACACACACACACACACACACACCTTGACATCTTACTCTACCTTTGTGCTTTTTTCCCCATTTTTTATGATGGTGAAGTGAATGCACTTAAAGCATAAAGCTGTTTCTAGCTTTATTAAGCCTATACAGTACATTGTTAAATTACAGATATACTGACCACATGACATTGGCGCCCTCTTCCGACACCTCAACCTCAAACTCCACTCTCTCTCCAACGACAACGTGATAGTCATCCATCAGCTTGGTGATGGTCACAGGGGGCTCTGGACAGAGCAAAGAGGGACGTTAAAATTCATAAATTTGGCAGAAACTCAATGTTAATGCTACATGGTTTACAAATTCACATGAATTATGTCAGATTGTTTACTGGTGATAAATTGTCAAAAAAGAAAAGATGCTGCACCTTTGACAAACACCTCTGTGAAACACTTGTCCTCGCCAACCACACACTCATAGGCAGCATCATCAGCCAGGCTCACCCTGTTGATGGTAAGTGTTCTGACATTCCCACTTGACTCTATGATGTACCTTAAAAAGTGACAAAAAGTTTCAAGTTTAGCTTTATCGAGCCATTGGCATGTTTGAGTACAAATGTCTTCAAATAATCACGATAAAAATATTAGTCCAATTTAGGTTTTATTTCAAATGTATGTGATGTTGCCAATTACTTTTAAAGATTGAATTTTTGTTAAGCGAGCCCAGTTAATGCATTCTCAGCTAAACACACCTTCAAACTTATGTAGACAGTGAACACTAGGACCCAGGCACAATTTGGCCAATCAAGGTGAGAGCATCTTAAACTTTAAGAGGCTCATGAGGCACAGGTGTGTCAGCCTCATTCCTTCTCCTGTGAGGACCCCTGTGCACATGCTTCCTTGGTAAGCCAAATAAACGCTGTGTTTTTATTAAGGATTATGTGATTGTTAGGGTAATGATTGTATGTTTATGGAAATATTGAACTTTTTGAATTTTTATTAAAAATGTGGGTTGAATTACAAATGTGGGTCTGGCAACAATGTATTGTTTTGTTTGTAAATGGTCATAACAGTCTAGGAATAGTGGCAGTGGCAAGGTGTGATAATGTCTCTAATATTAAACTTTTACTGAGGTTGGACTGAAATAAACATGTGCTATGTTTAATTCACAGACAATATGCTGGTTCACACTTTACATTGTTTTACTCATGTTTTATTAGTATTAGTAATTTCCAATTCAATGTGGTTTTTTAATACTTGTTATGGATTATATTATGAGCCTGATTTCCTATTATACTAAACCAGCCTGTTATGGCTCTTTGACCAACACTGACTGTTGGCTTAGTTATTGAAGTTCACATGTATTTATATCAAGCCTTAATGCCACACTTAGAGAGGTGCTTTTTTGCATTGGTTTAGGCATGAGATGTCTCGGCGGGGACCCTAACCCTAACCCTAATTGGGGCGCCCTATAACTGCCTAAAAATAAAACATGTTGATGGCAGCGTTTCTGAGCATGGCTTTTGTGTCACAGATACTTTTAGCATGGTATTTTTAAAACACTGCCCATTAAGTCCATCGAAGCTTGAATGATTAATGTGATACAGCCTAATGCTACAGTCTAATTAAGCAAATGTCTTTCATGGAGCTTAGCACAGGGAAAAAAAGATGCAAAAAAAATCAGTGTCCTTAAAATAACGATAATTGATGTATATATGGTTGTGCTTTGAAGCATGTACTTGGCTGAGGGTTTGATCTCCTGGCCATTCTTCAACCATTTGACCTGGGTGTCGGGGTCGACCACCTCACACCTCAGGACAATCTTCTTGCCCTTTTCCACTGAGTAGCAAGACTCAAGCCTCTTCAGGAAAGCTGGGTTTACATGCAGAAAGGAAATAAAAAAGAATTATCATCTTAACAGCTCTCAAACACCTCCCTTCTCTTATTTCTGTGTCCCGTTTCATGGTGCTTTTCCTTGCCAACTTCCTTCCGTCCTTTCCTCTCCACTTCCCCTGAGGTTAAATCTCTCTTTCTTTCCCTCCCTTCACCTCTTGCCTGACATGACTTACCCTCGCTATGCTTGGGCTCGACGACCTTCATCTTTTTTAGACGCTTTAGCATGCCCCTCAGGTCAGTGATGCCATACTCAAAGGCAATTTTCTCATACTCGCTTGGATGGGCACTCTTAAGCAATTCCCACACGTCGATCTCTGGTTCCTCTTTTACTTTCTTCTTCCTGTCGGTCAAAGGAAACAGATACAGTGTATGTATGTATGTGTGTGTACAGTATGTATGTATATCTACTTTATGTACAGTATATGTGTGTATGTACATATATATATATATACATATATATGTGTGTGTATGTGTGTATATATATATATATATATATATATATATATATATATATATATATATGTGTGTGTGTGTGAAGCCCTCCTTTTTAAAGAAACAACTATTGTGTGCCTGATTTAGCAAACTAAATAATGCTCTGCTCCTCACTTCTTAGTGGCTTTCAGCAAAGCGCTGAAATCCAGATCTCCGTCATCCTCGCCAGCACCCCTGCGTATGAAAAGAGATACAGTGTGCAAAGAATACCATGTAACCAAGATCAGGCATACCCTCTAATATGTAATATTCAATTTACTAAATTGTCATACCACCTGTGCTGAAAGACACACACTATAAATAGTATGTTTATT
Organism: Etheostoma perlongum; assembly: GCA_026937815.1. Lineage (NCBI taxonomy): Eukaryota > Metazoa > Chordata > Actinopteri > Perciformes > Percidae > Etheostoma > Etheostoma perlongum. The sequence continues at coordinate 13,605,546 of CM049391.1, read as the reverse complement.
CCCTCTTGTATATTCTCACATATGCACACATAAACTACTGATACAGGCTGAAACGCAAACCCCAGCGCTCTTACTCTCTCTTGAAGGCAGACAAAATATCTGCCTGCTGCTGCTCCTGCTGTGCCGCTGTAACAAGATAAGTTGCAGAGAACGCACATTAGGGCTGGATCACATCAAAAACAGCAGCACGTATGGAAACTGAGGCAGTCTCAGCAGGCCAGTGTCTGTTTCCACTCACCCTCAACAGAGATCTCAAAGGTGGAGCTGTCACACTTGTCTTTTGCCGTTACCTCGCACCTGTAACCCCCAGCGTCTCCAGCGACCACTTTGATGATCTTCATTTCATAAGTATAGATCTTTGGGACAGGGGGAAAATATGACTTAGTACTTCTTAGTTAGTTAAGAAGGAAGAGGATCAGATTGGTTAAACACACACCTTAGTATTCCTGTCATAAGTTTCCTTGAACTGCATATGTTTCCCAGCCTTGCTTCCAAGGTCCATCCACTTTCCCTTCAGCCATTTCATGGTGGGTTTTCTTGTCAAGGTGGTGGAGTCGACCCTGGCTATAAGAGTGACATCCGCTCCTGCCATGCACCAGTAGCAATTAATTCATATAACATAATCAGGTTATACACTATGGATTGCTATTGTTTCCTGTCGCCAATACATTAGAGTTTCTAACCTGCTACAGCAACCACATTCTCTGGTGGCTTCTCAACGAAGAGCCCAGTAAGCTCAGAGCTGCCTGTCTCTGAAAAGAGAGAATTAATTAGTTTGCTTACTCTTGCCATTTTTAAATCAATTTTGACCGATTCAGCTAAATTAAACACTGAACGAAAAATATACGAGAACCCTTAAATAGCATTGGCAACTACGGTGTGCAGCAAACCAAAACGCAAAAGACGAAACGCATACAATACTAAATAAACCAGTTAAAAGCACCAAAAGAGGAACTATGACAAGTAAACATTTTCTGCAAACAACATAGTAACATAAAAAATGTTGCATATACAGTACTTGCTTAGTTTTAATACAGAGGTATCATTACCAGATGTCAAGCAAATCAAAAATTAGCATTTTTAAAGCTATATTAGAACATTTATCAAAAAACTATTACAAGTTGTATCATTGCAGAGTTTTTGTTTTGTATTTATAGTTTTTCTTTTTTATTGCAAATGTAAATATCCTATAGTTATATTATTGATTTAAAGAGGCAAATGTTCTGTGCAACTCTTTTGACTCTTGTCAAAGGTTTGCATTAAAGTAAAGGACAAATGTATTGATAAAGAGTTACTGTGCTGTACTGTACTCTGTTGGACATTTCCAGTAGAGCAGTGATAGGGTTTGCTTTCCCCAAAAACAACAGATAAGTCTTTCCTTTTATTTAATGTTATCCTGTATGTACAGTAGCTAAAATTACAGCCAATGAGACATTGAACATATATAATGTTTCCAAACACAAAGTCATGTGAGCAGTAAAACATTCCATGTCCACAGCTCCAAGCACATACAAAAACAAGAGAGGATTGTGGGTGTTTCAAGTATTCAGGCAAGCAGAAGTTCCAATGACACATAATCTCTACAGCAAAGTATCTTTACCAATTAGAAGGTCCAGAATGTGTTAATGAACCCTGACTGAGCTAAGTATAAATCTTCAGCTGCACCTGTTGACCTCCATACATTAGCACTTTCTACCCATGTCAAAGATTTAGCATTCAAGGTGCAAACCAGTTAACAATGCATACTTAACATTATAATAGGTTTAGCATCAGCATCTAAATACAGTCATACTATACAGTGCAAGTCCCTACTTGGTTTTACATATACCCAAAATCTTATACTTATACTTGTTGACATCTTCATTTGGCATGATGTGTGACTAAGACATAACACATGGGATGCATACATCTGCATTTTATAACATTACATTTGCATGCACTGGATAGTCAAATTCCTGGACTGTGCCTTACCCTCTGCTGGTTTTGTTCCTGCTGGTTCATATGTCAAATTGACGTATGAAAGTATAACAATTTGTGGTTATACTGTACCATAAGTCAGTGTAAACTCTTGAGGTCAAACAAGTGCAAGTAAACAGCAATTAAAGAGTAATTATGTAGAAGTATTACATTAATACACACAGGGAAATGCAATCAAAACAGAATATATAGCATAACTGTTATCAATCAAAACAGAAAGTAATCAAATGTGTTAATTACTGCATGTTTAATCACAAAACTTGTGATAAATTGAAATCACCACGGTTACTTCTTTTGGACTGATATTGCCAGGCTGCTTGTTACAAAGGAGGAAATTACTTTACCCCATAAGGAGCATGTGAATACGGGCCGCCTTAACAAACCACTGAAATTTGACTTAAAAGATATTTTGTTCAGGGCATCGACATGTTATGAATATAATTGTATCTAAGTTTTGTGCATTTCCAACTCAAGATACCCTAAGACTAATGCAATTCTGTGCAAACTGTACACGTATGCTCTTATTATCATTAAAACATTTCCAATACTGGTGCAAGTGTCCCAAAACTGTCACAAACAAGCACACACACACACACACACTACCCCCATGAGTACCGTATAGTTTTAAACAGCCTTGGTCAGCGTTGGTATGTTAAGCACTTCCCACCTTCCCACACAGAAATTCCACTCTAACAGACACACTGACGGCATACTCAGAGTGACTCCGGAGTCAGGACTTTGGGGTCAAACAAAGGGTAGGCATGAAAAATCAAACCACCACCAATGGCTTCTGTGTGTATATATTGTATATATATATCATGCTTTGTCATTAAAATGATATTCCAAGAGTAACTTAATGATTTCATAACGCTAAGGTAAGGTAAGGCAGATTACACTCGTATACTGTAAGCTTGTTCCCACGGATAAAATTGTATATGGATTGCCTTGCATCTACACTGGAGTGTTAGCCATGCTAACCACCCGCTGATAATTTGAATTAAATTCAATCAAGTGCTCCCACTGTGGGATGCACATATCTAATAGTGACAACCACAAGGTGTTTCAATTGTGCACAGTTTGCACTTGCTGAGGCATTTTACTTCTGTGTTTCATGCTCCAGTTTACCTATAATCATGCTGTGCCAATGTGATTGTCTTTTTTTCCACTCTGTGTTACAGCTTATGCTGAGCTATGCCATATCAAAGGATACTTTGATTTGCTGACTATGATATCTTGGATGACCTCCCTGGTTGAGCTCTGCTTGCAGTTTCCTATTACAGCCTGATGTTAATAAAAGTTTCATCTATTCAGATGTCACTTGGTATGTTAGCAGCAACAGCTGCCATTGTTTCACAATGACTGTTACACATATAGCACAACTGTGTTCCCACTCATTATTTGAGTTGCCAGAGGGACAGAGGCCAAAGAGAGCTGGTATCATAGCTCACAGATAGGATGGGATTGGCAGCACTCTTCACATAAGAAACACATTCTAAATTGTTGATAGAACATAAACAGCAAACTTTGCCATTGAGGTGTACCAACAGTAAAGGACACAGGTGAATGAGACAAGAGCCTCTTTCCAACCAAGTAGTTACAGGAACGTAGTTGTAGGAGCAGTCCACTTCTAAACTACTATCCCCCAAAACTGGTTTTGTCAATTGCATTCACACTGGCCATATGGCCAAAGGAGCTGGTAGGAGGGGTTAGGGAGCAAGCACCTCTGCACCTCCTTGGTGGCTTACATGGCCAGCAGCACCAGCACCTCCACATCAGTCCACTTTTCAGAGTTCAGCTTTCCATCAATTCTCGTAGTAATTCAAGTATGCTTTGCTAAGATGTCATGGCTTTTACAGATGGAACGCTGTGGGGGCGTGACTAGGTCACCATTTGGAAAAGGGAAAAGGTAAAGACCTTGCCCTGAAGTAGGCGCTGAACAAGTTACAGAACGGCAGATGGAGGAACTTAATAATCCTCAAATTGGTCTAGAGGGAACACGAGAAAAAAGGTAATAGGAACAATATGTTCTAGGAACTGAAAAAAATCCCTCTGGTCGGAAAGAGGCTATTGATAGCATCACACACTAAACTGCAAAAGAGTGCACTTTAGTCAGCACTTTTTTTCTTTTGCTGCAAAAAGCTGCAAGCCCTGATGGGGATTTTTAGCAGAGAATTTCATGGGATCTATCTACAAGCAAAGTACAGTAAGAACCAAGTTGCTGACAAAAGCCGAAAGGTTAACATATAACTATGGAAACACATACTCATTCTCAACTCGTCACATATGGGCCATGTGGTCAGGACTCCTTGGTGTCACGTTTATAACGCTCTGGGTAACCCTTTGACATTATTTTTAATTGGCAGGTATGGTTAGATTTAGGTATCAAAACTACTTAGTTAGGTTTAGGAAAAGATTGTGGTTTGTTAAGTAAATTATGTATTTCATGTTGTAATCAGTCCAAATTGAAGTAGTCAAAAGATTTCAAGTAAAAACATAGACCTATGTCCACTTAACACTTCATATATTATGTGACATTTCGACTAGCACATAATACCAAAACTATACACAATGTTATAAACACTCAAACCATACTTTTTAGAAGGGAAAAAATAAATTAACAGACACATCACTATAAACATTGCTCTTTCCTTACCATCCCCATCGGCTTCTGAATCTGCTGCAGACAAGGAAGCAAATGTAACTGACAAAAGCAGCTAGGAAGCAAACGCTTGATGTTGCACAAGTGATGACGTAGAGTTGCAGCGGCGACCAATAAACAAACAGAAGCACCATGCATAATTACATTTCATATAAAATATTTGAAGCGTTTTCCTTGACATGTACCTGGACATCAGTACATTACAGTACATTACAAAACTGACCATGTTGCACAAACTGTAAAACCAATCCAATGATTAGTTCACAAATACAATAGCATATAGTATAGTATCCAGTAGTAGTCCAGTGATGACAAACAACACAAGACATTCAGTGTGAAATGCATAATCCTGAAAGTGTGTGTGTGTGTGTGTTGTACATATACACAGTGTATATATAGAGAGATTAATTTAATTTCAATAAAAGACATGGTTTTCATATAAATGTGTATATTTAGGGTGTTCATAAATACATAACAAAACATGAAAACAAAAAACATACTACAGTCATGCAGATACTGTAATTTCCACAAAGAGTAGCACATGTATGCACTCATATGTGAATACATTGGGGATTACATAGACAGCCATATTAAAATGTGCAAGATTCTTCCTTACCTCCATCTGTGGGGGTGCATCTAAGGAAAATGAATTAAAGTTAGCTCCCAATATATAGTTTTATGAGTCACTGTATGATGTCATAAATGAGGAATCTTAGGAGAAACGTAATGGAAAGTGTGTATTATTCCCTGATGCTAAGAGGTGCCTACCATCTGTCTCTGGCTGCGCTTCTGATGGGCAAATAAAAATCATGGTTAAGTGATTGGAAACAGAAAGACGATGTGACCTGGACAATGTTCAATTGGTAACACCTCGGGACAAACTTAAACAAAATACATAAACAGAGAACACTTGCTCACACTTTACATGCTTGCAGTAAAATGTAAACCAAAGAGTGAGACTTCACAGATGTGGAAAATGCATCCAGTTGCAGTCAGACAGTGTAGCCTTTGTTAATATGGACACAGAAGAGCTTGTCTTGTCTGCTGTGTACATATGGATAATTTCTGTAAAATCCAAAAGTAACAAGTTCAACATGCTATACAACTCAAAATCAGGAAACAAGAACATGTATTCCCATTTTGGTTTCAACACAAAACAGAAAGAAATGGCTTCACATGATGCTGTCATACACAGAAGATACATGTGCAGTGTCACTTCGCTGATTTCTGACATTAGATTGTTAACACACACTCAAGATGTAGTTTCACATGTGACTCATGCTGTTGGCTAGCTAAGTAATGCAAACACGCTGAATCAAAGTAGCATAATAATTGCATTATCCCCCTTCAGCGGCTTCATGTTGTCTCATATGATGTGATTGACTTATGGGCCTATCGTCTTGACACAGTAATTGCTCAAGTTATTATCTATAGTAAAACCACTTGTTCTGCATTATTCAGATAATTACCCTGACTGATTAGTTCAAATGCATTTCCCAACACTCAACTCAAACCCACTCCATGTCACATATTAACACTGTGTGAACGCACTGAATCACTCAGTTTCACAGAAAGTGGGAGAATAGAAAAAGAATATTGTTGTCTCTCACCCTCTGCAGTTGGCTTCTGTTGGGCTAAAATTAGTGTTTTTTTGTTGGACTTATCAGATGAAAGGTAATACCATGGTAGCCCCATTGGGAAACATAGCCTATGTTTAATACACTCCAACAGCTGATCAAATAGATTGTATCGGTGTGTCACACATAAAATCCAGGCTGGTATCACCTAATCACACTCAAATATGGCTTGTGAAAACCAAAGCTCTTTTCTCATTTAGCTGTCTGTGTTGTTAAATCCTTTGAGGACAGTCGAGTAAATAGCTTCAGTATTATGATATACTGTATGTACAGTACAACAGATTCTGAGTGTAAATATCTGAAGGAAAAATGGTAAAAACATACATGCAAGAGCATGCAGGCATACATGAATAAAAGCTAATAAATGTAAAAGTTTATCAATAAAGAAATGTGCATGCTGATTGCACACCCTCAGAGAGTCAAAGCTGGGTTTGCTTGGCAGTTGACATACAGTATGTGAGCAAAAGTGAAAATGTGAGAGCTATTATCAAGTCACAGTGTGATAATGCATTGGCACAAACAGTTAGTAGGCAAATGCTGTGGAGCAGCAGACTTACCCTGCCCATCCTGTTTTTCTGAGAATTAGAAACAGAATAAGACAATTAGAAACTGTATTAATAGACACTATATCTTTTTAATTTGATTTGGATTGTCCCTTACATCTTAGATCTTTGAGCAATGATGGATCTTTGATCCATATTTCTTTTTAACTACACCTGGTTCATGATATCTAACTGGGTGTTTATCTGAAACAAATGGCTTTATATGAAATGGTTATTTCAGTAATATTTAGAATATATCTGATTTTGTATTATTCCATAGAACTACCTACCTACCTACTAGATTAAAACCTCTGTATAATCTCTGGTCTTTTAAACTGATTTATAAACCATAGATAACTTAGTTTATACATTTACTGCACTATCTTTACAGAATGACTATTCATTTCTTTGGCCAAATTGGGGCTATAGAGCATGACAGTCAATTTGGTTTGGGTGTGGAGCACTGTGGATGGAATTGTTGAGGCCTAAATCTGGTAAAAGGAAATACTCAACTGGAATAGCGGCATATAATATATCCGACTCATCAAGTTTCTTCTTTGGTCCCTGCAGTTGCTGCTAAAGGCCAGGATCGGTGTCTTATGACCTCCCTGAAGTCATGCCACGTTCTCTAAAGTTGTGCACAGTTTCCTTGAATAGTCAGACTCTTTGACCTTGCTTGCTTTACTGGTTTGATAAACCTGTGACACTTGTCTTGGTAAAACAGGTGTCACAGCAGTATAGACGGACTGGGCTCACCTGGGTCTTCATGCAAAAAGCTGATCTGTTATTAGCATTGCATGTAATGCCACAACGTTTGAGCCCATTCTGATTCTTATATAACAGTTGTAACCAAAAGAGTAACAAAGTGTGTTACTTTGTACGAAAAGAGAAAAATTGCAATCTCTAAGACTTTGTAAATACTTCACACTTCCCGTAGGAGGATTTAACACCTGCATCCAGTGTTAATCTGCATCAGCATCTGCTAAGTCAATCCACTTGGGGTGAGAATCTTGATCATCTTCAACAAGTTTGTGATAAAGCGGGGTAATCAACTTCTGAACAGCTGTTCCTCACTGTTAAATCTCCCCCCTCAGAGTCTGTGGAATCATATAGATACACTGGCAAAGTTGTTGCAGATGTATAATTGGTAGATATGCTTGTTGGGTGATTTTTCTTCTGTTTTGTTTCCTTAGGGGAAATTTTATTTTCTACCTTATATTATTGCTAGTGTATGTAAGTTCTCTGTAGTATTATATCCTGTATGTATTTGTCTCCATTTTATTTCTGGAAGCATAATTAGTGTTGTGGAAGTTTCTGTACAGCGAGGGAAGAATTTGAGTGCCAGAAGAGACCTTGTTGAAACAAAATAAAGATGTATATGTTTTATAGGGGTTGCATTTCCTCTATCTTTAATGGTTCTGGAGGTCATTTAAGGTACTTTAGGTCTTCATCTTACTGCTTGTTTACCTTTCTGTGTTTACCACTGACAACTTGATTTAGTGTGTGCAACGTCCCAGACCATAAAAGTTACGAGGCGGCTTGACATTATCAAATCCTAATAAGATACAGTATTGATAAGTGTAAATTTAAGGTGGAAAAGTAGTTTGTTTTTCCACCACCTACTATTCAACAAATATTAGAAGAACACGTCAATTAATATAGTGACAGCAGGTAGGAACTAGCTTCCTATCTAATGATTGATTTTTGGTCAAGGGTATTTTCTGGATCTGAGCTTGTGCATTTTAAGCATGGTTTATTATCCCAAAAAGAAGCTTAAACATTGCATCATTTCATCATTTTCAGGTTTTTGAATCCTCAAAAAGATGAACAGCGTTGGGGCATTGTAAAAACATCATAAAGCAGTATTGGTTCAACTTTCCCTCGTAGTGTTTCATCAGGTCACAATGATAAAAGGAATTTTGACCATGGCTCACACCTTCACTTCCAACTGTCATGTGCTTGATGACATTGGAGCAACAGCATCACATTCCAGGGGCGGGGGGGCATCAGGCCTGCTGACCATGAGGTAACTCACTCGATGGAAGTGATACATTAAATAATGATTTATGATTTTAAGTTGGGACTGCAGCGAGATGCAGTTAAATGTGATACGCTTGGGTGTAAGAAACTCTATCAACTTATGGGGAATAAAACAGCAGGGTGAAAAGATCAAGGGGTTATTGGATAAGTATTTATAGCTGTTAGCTGAGGGTGGGATCTGGCTGCTAAGTAAAGCAGCTCAAAAAACATTTCAACTCATGTCGCATGTAAATACAGAAGTAATTCATAGAGTGGGAAAATAAGTGGTGTTGCACTGTAGGTTAAGGGTGAAAATGTGGCCACTTCTGTTTCATGTGATTATAAGACTAGTGATTGAGCTGTTTAAAATCACAATGGCTGGTTATGTGACACTCGTACTTAAAGCTTTGAAGTTGAGTTTGGCTGAGAATTACAGAGTGGTGCAAGGTGCAGACATACAGTGAGGAAAGTGGGATTGCATCCATATTACGCAGATAATATGTGTGGCTGCATATGGTGAATAAAAATAGTGCCTGGTATAAAAAATAAAAAGGGCCTAGGTTAAATCTGTAAAGTTTGGGGACAGATGCAGAGATAAATAACTAAATTGTGCACAGCAATTAGGAGTAATGTGCTGACAAGTCCAGCAAAGCCCATTACACAGTGAAAATAAGATGAAGGGGTTTTAAAGTCTCAACACTCTTCCCGCAAAATTGGCGTGTAAAAGTTAAACCTTTCCAACAGACTCCTCCGCAATGACAGTCAACTCGTCTAAGGTTTTTGTCACCAGTCATCAGTGATTTAGAGCCACACAGGGTCAAAGTGGAGGAGGGGCAGCTTTTTATAGGACAGACAACTACTTATGAGAAAGCAGCATTCACCCAGTGATTCAAAATGCCAGTTTTATGGGAGGGAACTGTATTTTATAGACTACCACAGCTGCAAGCTTTGTGTTATTTTTAGAGAAAATGAATATGGAAAATAATATATTAAAAAGAAAATGAATATGAACAACTTTAAATTTCCCAAAAACATCTTATGATTTGACTTTGTATTCACTGTCAGTGTGCTTTTTCTTGACTACTGTAATCTACATGAGGCAAGTTAGTAACTGTAGCTAGCATGAAACATAACCTCCATACAGACAGCAGCAGTGTTTATTTGCTTATAACCTGCTGTAATTAACCTATCATAACAGTACGTGGAAGCTTTCCAGTTAAGGTGCTCTCTCTGGGATGATCTCAGTGGCATACTGGCTGTGATGATGTCATAGCAGCTGGCTATGTGATTATTTATGGCCTTATAAATATTATTTTTGAACAGAAAACGACGAGGAGGCAAAATGAGATGCCAAATTAGTTTAGCCACAGTTATTTAAATGACTCTTACGAGTAAACAGTCATTTAAGAATTATGAACTACTATTATTTTATTTTTAGATCAGATTCTGTTTTGGCTCTTTGTCATTTTCGTATCAGAACTATTTATTTAATCTAAATTTACATGAAAGCATTTTATTCTGTCGGTTCTAGTTTTTGTCACGCTGTGTACAAATACAACTTATTTTGCCAAATGAAGAGGAATTGTGAAATGAAAATGATCAATTTTCAGTTACAGTAAGCAATGCGGTCATCTGATATGTTTTGTGTCCCTCAGTTGGTCTGTAAATCACCTTAGCAGTAAACAAGCACTGCGGGTCAGATGGGGTGAGTTGGATCCCTGTAAAGCAATGTTTTACCCCTGCAGCATCTTAGTCATTAAACTAATCCACTTTCATCTAAGCCATTTTGGCATCTTTTTGCATCTCTATCTATCTATCTATCTATCTATCTATCTATCTATCTATCTATCTATCTATCTATCTATCTATCTATCTATCTATCTATCTATCTATCTATCTATCTAGATATCATCTAATCTATCCTATCTATCTTCAAACCCAAAACCCAAAATGTATGGGCCCCCCCCCCCCATCAGATCCTCTTATTTTTGTAATTACTCACTACTCATAATATAAATTATGTATTTAAACTGATAAATGCATAGTATTATGAAGTGATCTTAGACAATCTATCAATTTCTGCAACATCCTCAATTGTAAAGTATTATACTTTCACAAAAAAAGTATCTGCATACCTGCAGGGACTGGTTCAGGCATGGTTATTCCTGTGTCTTCTCTTTGCTGCTGTAAGACTGAGGGCTTGTGGTTCTTATTCCTTTTTATTTCTCCCCTCTCTCTCTGTTATTCAAAGCTCTCCTGGCACTTAAGTCACCCACACCCTCCAGTGAGCGAGGAGCACAGGAGAGACTGATGACACCCTTAAGGAGTTCAAGAAGAGAGGCACTCAGTGAGAGTGTGATAAGGGGGAGAGACTAGAGAGGGAGGTGGTGGGGAAGGGGTCTTCCACATTTATGATGAGATTAATGGACTGACTAAACCTGTTGCACTCTTATGTTCGCCGGAGAAATACAGAATATACTGAGATAATCAACAAGTGAATTTTTGACACTTCATATAGCGCCCTCTGATGTTAAACCAATCTTTCATCCCTCATCCCCTGTTATAACCTTCATTACGAGCAGGATTTGCAAGTATTTTTGTGGTTTCTTTTAGTCCACTTCATTTGATACCACTCTAGATGTGCTGCATTGGATGTAGAAGTGAATACAAGTAAAAGTTAGACACACAAACAGTCAACTAAAGAATTGCAGAGATTAGCGCAGGGTTATGTTGAGGTGTGGGAGTGCCACTCAAATGGCTTTTATTGTGTTTTGTCTGATTGCGGTAGGTTACGTGATGGGCCACCACAGCATGATCTTGGTTGCATTTCTCCAAAAGGTGGTTCTGTTTTGACGTGCCCTGGTAGCTCACCTAGTTGAGCCTGCGCCCCGTATACAGTATGAAGGCTCAGTTACCTTGGGTGTTGCCTTGACCAACTGTAACTTTGCTTGTTTGAAAGCCATGATGTCTCTCTTTCTCATGGGTGGGCCAAATTCTCTGGGCGGGCAAAGCAGAGAAAGGGGAGGTAACCTTGCCCTTTATGGCCTCATAAGGAGCAAGATTCCAGATTGTCCCTTCTGAGCTGTTATTTTCTCAAAGGCAGAACAGGATACCCAGGGCTCAGTTTATACCTATCACAGTTTCTAGCCACTGGGGGACCATAGGCAGGCTGAGGGAACTCATATTAATGTTAAACCTCATAAAGTGAAATGTTCATGCCATGGGACCTTTAGTGTAAAATTCCAGTAGCTCCAAATTGTACAGTACACAAGTAAATGTGCTTAACCACTTTTTAACCACTTCTGGTTGTTTTCCCAAATGTAGCTCTACACAAGTAAATGTGCTTAACCACTTTTTAACCTCTTCTGGTTGTTTTCCCAAATGTAGCTCTAATGCTTCCTAGGTCCTAGTTATGATTACATGGTCAAACAGTACCAGCCAGTTACTGTACCTTTCTAAGGTTACAGTATGCGGCAATGTCTGCCTCCTTTTTTTGAAGATTCTCAGGCACATCTTCATTACCGTTTGTCAGCTTCTTCTTCATTAATCAGAAATGTGCATGCGTCAATAGCTGAGCCACTGTGGAAACGAGTCCCTTGATGCAGGGGTCAAAGTGTGAATCTGTGAAAGGGGGAAGACATGTCAGTCTACAGGGACAACCAGATGGGGGTGTAGACGCCAACGCTGTTGTGTTACACGTCATGCCTCTTCTGCCCTAGAGTGCCGGCATGCTTTGTGAAATCACATGCTAGGCTGCCTTTGCTTAGTTCTGTGTGAATACACAAGGCCGACATAACGGCAGCAATACTGCGGAATCTGTGAGAAAGGGGCTTATACCTGAGGTGGTTGAAATGTTTTTAAAAAGAACAGTGATACAAAGAGAGCAAAATTCACAGTGCAGAAGATGGGAGTAGATTTGTTGCCATTATATATAAAGTAACAGTATTACTATAATATGATGTATGATCATCACAAGTCACTTTGCATCCTCAGGCTAGCCTTGAACATCAACTTTCTTATTCAACCTAACATGACTCCAACCTATCGAATTACTACTATAGTCACGCAAGAATGCAGTAGTGGAATCTAAGAGAGTGCTTATGTTGCTTACTTGCATACTTTTACACAAGTAATAGTATGCATATGGGATTTCTAGTGTGGTGTTGCTACTTTTAACATTGCAAGAATGTATTGTAAAATGTAAAAGGAGGGGAAATACACTAATTCACTTTGTCGAGATTTAGATGAAAAGATTGATATCACACAATCTATGTGTGTTAACTATGGAGCTAAAGCAAGGGGGTAATTAAGACTGGAAGCAGGGGGAAATGGCTAGCCTGGCCATGTCCGGCATTAAAAGATACGCCTGCCAACACTATGGCTTCAGAGTTTTATAACTTTGGACAGAGCCAGACAAGTTGTTTCCCCCTGCTTTATGCTAAGCTAAGCTGATTGCCTGATGGCGCTAGCTTATTTTTTAGCGTACAGCTGTAAGTGCGGTATGGGTCTATTGAATTTTACTCTTTGAAAGAAAGCATCTCAACTTTCCCAAAATTCCTATTCCTTTGTAACCTGTTACAATTCATGATAAAATTCAAGTTCAAAAGTCTTTTGAATAATTACGGCAGGATATCACAAGTTGGTATTGTTCAGTGCATCTATTTTTACAGTGATAGTGACAGAGCGGTTGTGAACAGTGACTAGGGAGAGTAATTTAAAATAGCCCTGATGCAGAAAATAGAATCGCAAAAGGAAGTTAAGAGCACGGTAATGAGTGTTTACGTGTGTCCACAGTATAATGTGTGCATATGTATGAGCAGGCACTGTATGGGGAAGGGCAGAGTGTGTGTATATATATATATATATATATATATATATATATATATATATAGATATATATATATATGGCAGTTTAGCTTCTCAAGAATATTTTAGATAGTGATGAGGCAACATGAAAATACCTTATGCCCAGTCAGCTTTCTGTGTACCAATGTGATTAGTCAGTAATTAGTACAGAATCTGTGAAAATACACATGAATGAAGTGTCTGTGAGTACAAATTGAAATTGAATTTAACTGAAAATTTGCTTTGCATGGGAATGATTCTAGTTGATGTAGTATTTTCAAAAGAAATCCTGAAATGTCTTTCAGGCCCTAACAGCTGAAAAACTGACAAAACCCAGAAGATTATGGCAGAGGTACAATATGCATACTGCATTAGGAGCCTGAGGATGCTCACTAACATTGTTTCTCATTAGTCCTTTTTAACTTCTATTCACTTTTTTTTATCTTTTTTCTTTCGTTTCATGTATCTCAAGGCTGATTTAGACACTGTAGGCTGTATCATGGACATTTTAAGTGACAGATGTTGGTCTCCAAAACAAATTTTTATCTACTGTCTCTCCATTGGGCACTACTGCAATCCTTCCTTTCATACTAATGACTGAAATATTTGCAATACATTTTTGAGGTTTACAGGATGAACCCAAACTCACTCTACAATCTGATATACATTTTTGGGGAGTTTTCCTATTCCTAATCGGAAACTTCAGAGACAATCACAGAGATAATTTGCAAGAAAGCACAGCCGTGTATTTCTACAGAAAATGTATATAATATATATAAAAATTTTTTTAAAGAGAAATTTTTCCATCTTTAATTTTTGACAGGACAGCTAGGTGAGAAAGAGGGGGAAGACATGCAGGAAATCATCACAGGTCAGATTCAAACCCTTGACCTCTGCATCAAGGCAGTACATGTGTGCCTGCTCTACCTCTAACACAGAAAAAGGAGTCTTTTAACATCTGCTAAATGTATGACCGTGTTTTACCAGATATATTATTTCAGCTGTGTGTATTGCAATTGTTGAGTGGGGTGGGGCTTTGTGAGTTACTCGGTTACTGCTCTGAGCTGCACACAAATAACTGAAATCCGCGAGAGTCATGTGTTGAAAGACTTTTTGACTTAGAGAGGAACTGATACTCTTTGGCTCCTTCACACTGGATAAACTTCAGAGCAGAGGGACAAGAGGTCCGTTTATTCCCTCTGCAATTAGATGACTTAATTTAAACATGAAATTCAGCAGCAGTGTTTGGCTGTATACTGCAACAGCTTGGTAATTTTACAAAGTTTAGAGGACGGCCAGGCAGACTGACCAATTACTGGCCCTTTTGTATCCAAATTTTTAAACGTTTGGTGGGCATATAGGTACTTGGGGTGGATTCTATTTATCACCATCATATCAGGTTGATTAGTGATTATATTGCTTGTATGCATTTTTTTTTCCCGTGCTTGTATATATTTTTTTTCCCCCATGCTTTAAGTCTGGTTTTATTGTTTGTATTATTAGTTCATTGGGTGGTTTGACTTGTAAATGCTCTATGCAAACCATATTTTCCTCTGCATAATATTTAGCTAGAATTATTTAGCTGTAATGGTGTCACTGTAAATTTACATTACACCTGTACAAACAACGCCCTCCCATGACTAAAGGGAGATTACACCACATCTACATTTACTATTTTTTAATTGAATTTTTTTACTTCAAAGGAATTTAGAATTGATAACAATATTTACAGCTCATGTTAAAGATCTGTCGGTTGGTACAGCTTGGAAAAACTTTAATCAATTTTGTTTTCCATGAGAAAGTAAACTTAAATTATAAATAAAAGGTATGATGAATCCTAAAATGTACACATAAAATAAAAGCATGTCTTTTTTTAAAGTGCTGTTACTGGCTATGGTCCTCAGTCCAGTTGTCCTTAATTAATGTATGATACCATGGCACCATCTTGTGAAAATATTAGGAAGTTCCATTTATTTAAAGTGTTCATATTATGCTTTTTTTGGCTTCTCCCCTTTCCTTAATTGTGTTATATATGTTTTTATAATTGTGTTATAGACCAATATTTTTTGCCACTTTTTATAGTATATTTAACTACATTTGACAATATGGGAAAACAATGCATAGCACAAATACACTAAATATCAATCAGATGTGACTAATTATATATTCACATTCATAATTACTGACAGTTTGTTGAGCTATTGTACAGTTTGGTTTCATTTACACTAAACTACAATCCAGACAGGAACATGCAAAGCATCGTTGCAGCAACACATTATGCAGACTGACTTGGCAACACTTTTCTGTCAGTTTTAAGCTTCTAGAAAGTATTGTGTGCGTTTTACCGTGACCTGTCAAACCCACATTTTCCTTCCAGGAAAAGGCACACTAGAGGGCAAATCATATTATATTAATCATATGTATTACCAAGTCCTTTCAGGGTGCAATTACTGTACTTATGATGTTACATTTTAAGGAGTTTTACACTTTCAAACTCCTTTAATCCATTGTTTTGGCAGAGCAACAAAGTTTACAGACTGAAACACAGACAAACTGACAAACAAGTCCAATTCTTTTCTGTGTCACTTTTTCTAGCAGAGACATGTTATCTCAGCTGGAAGAGACACTGCTCTACAGTATGAAGGCTCTGGGTTCAAATCCTATTATATTTTCTTTCTGTTAGGCCTCAAACCCATATGCACATAATATATCAAAGCTCCCAAAAGCAATGTATTGTAGGTTTGTATAAAAATGTAATAGGTTTTAAAAAAAACTAAGCAAAGGTGATATGCAATCAATACTCATTATTAAATTGTACTGCATTTATCTATCCATAATGTTGAATCCCCCATGTGGAACAACTGCCAAAATGTTCATCTTAATTGAAATAATACAGTCGTCATACAAAGTCTACAGAGCTTATCTTGTAGAAAAAAAGGTTTAAAAGGTTTGAAGGTTTTGAGTTCAAATCCCATCTACAGTATGCCTTTTTAGTTTCCTTCTGTCAGCCCTGAAAGAGCTATTTCATAAAGGTGACTCTTATTGTCTCTTATAAAGGTATCCTTTTTGTTTCATGAGACCAAACGTTTCCAGCTTTGATTTTCTTTATAAAACAGGTTCATTAGGCCCATTCAAGACAGGGTTTTCACAATATGACAGAAGGAAAACACTAAAATCAGCACTGGAATTTGAACTCCTCCGCTGACTCTCAGCCTGTGGAGCAGCTTCACCAGCTATGCTTTCAGGACTCTGTCTGTGAGTTTAATATTCTAATTAAGGTGGAAACTCAGGGGGTTGCTCCCCATTTGTGGGGGTAGGGGGGGGGTTTATCAGTTTCAGATTATTTAATGCATAGATAAATGTATTACAATCTATTAAAGGGGTTGGTTGTTATCTCCTCTGTCTAACCCTTAAAAACGAAATTGTTAATTTGAGTAAATCCTGTCTATCAAGGTATTGTCTTCAGTTTAAGGGGTTTTGAGGGATAATAGAAAGGAAGAAAAATAAATTTTCAGACTTAGAAAGGTGAAGTGACAGATAACAATTAGCATTTGTCAGTGTGTCTGTATGGACAGGTTTCAGTGTGAACATGTTTCAGTCTGTAAGTTGTGTTTCTCTGCAGAGTGATAAAGTATAAAAGGCACAGTCTCTGCAGCTTCAGTCTGATCTGTTTGTCTCTCTGATTCTTTGTGTCAACCAGCGCTGAAGATGGACTACTAGTTAAGGACCAGGGATGTTAAGACTTGGGTTTGAATCCCGCCTAAGGTAAACCATACAGGAGTGAATGTAACAAATGTATGTTTGTATATGGTTTCATTTGTCTGCTCTAAAAACTAACAACTCAAAATTTCAACTGTTGCATTCGCAATAGCTGTTTGTTGAATTCAACTTGCAATGTTCTGAATTTACAACATCATCTTCTCAGGAGGAGGAAACACAACACTTAAGTCCAAGTGACTCCACCTGGTATATCTAGCTAGCTTGATGGGCATTAAAAAAAAAAAATGTTTTAGCACATTAAATGTGTGTGTGTTTTAGTGCTCTGCAGGCTGTCCAACTGACTCT
Organism: Etheostoma perlongum; assembly: GCA_026937815.1. NCBI lineage: Eukaryota > Metazoa > Chordata > Actinopteri > Perciformes > Percidae > Etheostoma > Etheostoma perlongum. The sequence continues at coordinate 13,587,802 of CM049391.1, read as the reverse complement.
GCAGCTGATTGAGAATGATGAGGAGACCATCACCTGAAAATTACATATTATACAGTAAACCTGTCTATTAAGACTTTTATTGGATCATCTGCATGCTTTCAGTTAAAATTGGTACATTTTAATGGATAAAAATCTCTCAAAATGTAAAACCTTACAAATTTCACCTTAATTAACAATGGATTGAAGTTTTTTAAGTGTTAAAATCCTTAAGACGTACAGAATAAATTCACAGGTTACACTTTAAAATATACCCTAAAGGACCTGTATTTTTCAATTAGGATGCAAATGAGGTTAATTAATGGATGCATTATAAGAGAGTTTTAACTTATTTTAACCTCTTAGAGAGAGATCATGTACATCTTGAAAGGCAAAATAACCCAATCCCCCTCTTACAAATTAAGAGTATAATAAACAATGAAATGCACCCTTGCTCAATTTCATGCACTCAGTTTTTGTTGTTGCTATGTATGACCTTTAATTTGTGGTGCAGTTAATGTTCGCTGTGCTACTGTTACCGTGGACTTTAGCATTAATCATTATCCTTTAACTTTCCACTTGTGGCCACTGTTCAGTAAAAGTCAGAGAGTCTTGGCTGTGACGGTCCACCCATCTGGCTTTCTATGCAGCTCTGTTTAGCTCACTCACTCACTCACTCACTCACTCACCCATACATGACTTACACCACTGAATTATTCCATATCTCTACCCTACTCTATAATATTGGTTGGAGCTAAACTTCAATAGGCATAAGAAACTTGATCTGGATGACTGGACACGTTTGTTATTTTGTGATTTTGAAAAGTGCTATATAAAGTTATTACTTTTTAGTTATCAATTCTTTTTTTAATTAAATGTGTTGAAACAAAGACAACATTTTGAAAATTGCTTGGTCATTTCTGGTCTGTACAGAAGCAATAGTAAGACATGCAGCCTATTGCTGCTAGCTAACTGTACTCTTATAATAACACTGTAATCTTAGCTGACATGATTAGCAACACTAATTTAGTTAACACTACTGTTGGCTAATGTTAGAAAAAACTAACAACGTGTTCTTTGATTTGATGAGGACGAAGAGAGGCTGTGGGTCCAATTAAGAAAAGGTTTAATAAAATCAGCATTATGAAGATGATAAGACACAAAACATGATAACACAGCAGCTGACAGCAGACTTGATCCATGCTTCTCACTGATGGAGTCACATGAGACCAGCACTGAATATTTCTAAAATGACACATATTTATTCCCTGCACCTGGGGGCGGTTCCTTTTCACCTGGTGTATTCAAATTCTTTGCAATGCATTCTCATTGGTCCGCCATTGTTACTGTAACATATTAAGACATCTTCGCTGTCCAATGAGGAAGGACATGGCTCTAAACCCCTCCCCTTTGGGGTCGTTTTCGGTTAAGATCAACGTCTTGACCTCTTCACTGAGACAAAAGATAATAATTAAACAGCTTGATATGGAGCCTACACCATTAAATTAAATCATATCTTCTCAACCCAATTGCAGCATACTTCAACAGGATTACATTGTTTTCAAAACACTAACTCTCTTTTGATTCATGTTAATTAAGTTCACTATTCATTCAGAGTTGTTTGTGCTAGTCCTAGAATATCGTCAATTTTGCAGTGGAATGACCTGTTTACTTCCTTCACTTCGATAAGGGTGCAATGCCATCTTTGACCACAAAGGTTGACCATCACAGCAAAGGGGGGCGCTGTTTCACACTTTTTAGTAGACTGGGGAAGAGACGGCTGCAACAACGAAGTAAGAAATGTATGTGCTGTGAAAAAGCATATTCTTATATATTTTTATTAAAATGAGAGCGCTAGACATTTTGAACAGTGAGGGCGTCATGGCTGGTTGCTGAGAGAGAGCGCGCCTGCATTGCGGGGGGCCACAGAGGCTTGTTGCCACAGCTTGTTGTTATACTGGTGACGGTCGCTGGGGGGAGACAAAGACAGTTTTCTTTCTCAGAGGATGAGTGTGGCTCACATCTCAACCCATCACCTGCTATGATCTGAATCAGGACTACACACATAGAAGTGACTCAGTCTCAACCTGCAGTTGCAGTCTTGTATCCAACAATGAATGAATGAATGAATGAATGAATAAAACATAGAAGAAAATAAATAAATAAAATATAGAAATACAATTTTAGTGGGAGTAAAAATATAAACCATGGTTGTTAGAAAAACATATTCACAAATGTATTAATTTACTTTTTGCTTTTACGTTGAAAGTGTTTTAAAACAGATAACCACTGGCTGTTTCTTTAAATTACTTTCAACATGTTGATGACATCAGTGTTGTTGCAAACTTCACTATATAAATTCCCATTGCACTCCATTGTAGACAGAATGCCAGCTGAGATCAGTTGGATTGTTTTTTTAACCAGGGCAGCCGTTTTCAGATTACATTATGTGCTTACATAATTGCAAAATGGTTCTCCAATGTACATACATATATATATATATACACTACCGGTCAAAAGTTTGGGGTCACTTATACATTTCCATACCACTCCATTATAGACAGAATACCTGCTAATTTGGGTGGGGGGGCTGACCTTTAATGCAATATCTACATTGGCCATTATCAGCAACCATTCATCCAATGTTCCAAAGGCACATTCTGTGTACTAATCTATCATTTAAAAATAAAAAACTAGAAAAACATTGGAGAACCATTTTACTATTATGTAAGCACATAATGTAATCTGAAAACGGCTGCCCTGGTTAAAAAAACAATGCAACAGCTGGCATTCTGTCTACAGTGGAGTGCAATGGGAATTTCTATGTGACCCCAAACTTTTGACGGTAGGTATATATATATATATATATATATATATATATATATATATATATATATATATATATATATATATATATATATATATATGTGTGTGTGTCTCAATTGTTATCAATGAGCTCAGCATTGAGTTTAGTCCTGCATCTGCCATCCTATAATTCATCAGCTCTCCTCCGTCCATGCACTCTCACTGGCCTTATGTGTTCACTCGCACATGACCTTGTTTATTACTTTACAGGATCTGCTTTCCTGACACCAGTCTAATCCTCTGGACCCCCTGCTCAGTGTTAACAGGTGAAGAATAAAAGATCTGAATGTACGATAGAGTTAGAATGCTTCACATGACACTGATGGATTACTTTTCCTTTGCTGTAAGCTTGTATTTATAAATCATGACTTATCACCTGACAGTTATACCACAACACTTTTTGTCCTCAGCATGGAAACTTGACTGGCTTGTTTACTGTTTTCTTATACCTTCCGGAAGTGCAGATTTAAGTACTCTATTTTTTTGTTGGGTTTTTGAGATATTTGGGATTTTGTAATTGCAGTGCCCAATCCTCTCGGGACGGCTGAAAGAGGTTGCAGATGTTGCGGTATCCTGGACTTTTAGGTGCATGTGCTGATTTGTATAGTATATGTTTGATCCTAAATCCCTTACAATCAACTTTACAAAGAGTATTTACACCTTTTTATTGCATTCAGTGTTTATTTTATTTAAAGACACACAAAATAAAAATTTTTGGTTTAAAAAGTGCAGAATAGACCCATGGCACAATGAATAATGCTACACCACTAAACACTCCTCAACATTCAGTTTTGTCAAAATGAACATGTTAATGATACACAAGCACTTAAACAAATAGCAGCTTTTTGATAAACATGTGTTTCTATATACAAAGATTTTGATTTCTAACAGTCTGTCTCTCATTATCCCATAATATGCATTGCAGATAAACATATTTTTAGTTTTAGATATGTATTGGAAAAACACACTTCACTCCTCTGGTTTAACTAAATAACATGATGACTTTTGTCCCACCCAGAAACCTGGCAACATCCTCCCCTCGAAAGAGCTCTTGATCTGCTGTAGCAGTCTGATCTCCCTTCTGGTTTCGCTCCCCTCTCCCTCCTTCACTTCTTCAACTGCATAAAAATTGATGACACTAGCTGGATGGTCAAGGTATACCCCAATGGTGAAGCACTGGGGGATATCCCTGATTTCTGTGTAAATGCCATTGGCCCACACCTGGTAGTGGGATCCACCCCACCCAAGACCCCAGGAGTGTTCATTCTCTCCCAGACCGCATTGTCCGTCGCTTCCCCTCCTCCCCGCCCCTTCATAGGTGACTCCAGCCACCACCCATCCTGAATATTTCACCTCCCAGTAAGCTCGGAAGCCCAAGATGCCTTCTTTACAAAGAACCTTTAGGAGAAAATAACATAATGAAATAAGTTGAGTGGAGGAAAAATGTATATTTTACATCTGGATTTAGAACCTAAAAACTCAATACAACCTACCTGTGGCGTATGCTCATATCTCTCTGGTCTGTCCAGGACGGGACAAGTGACATCATCAGTCATGCGTGACACCTTGGATCCATCCTCTGTGATCCACAGCATCTTATTGGCTGTCTTGTCATCCAGGGAAAGGTTAATCCAGTCTGTGGGATGTGGAAAACATGCAGCCATGACAGATGAAAGAGAAGAAACTACACATTATGAGAGAAAGGAAATAGGTTTTTTAATTATCTTACGTTTTAGGAGATCAGCTCTGCATTTAGGCTCAGGGATGTTGGGCTCGTAGTCTGGGATATGTTCTGAGTGATGAAAAAAGTCACATGTTGTTTTATGATGGCAACAAAGTCACAAGGTAACACACTGAAGAAGAGTCATTAGCTTAAAAATAAATTCAGATAAACCTTTTAAAAAGTAAGCCCTCAGTGTGTTCAAAGTTAGTTACATTAATTTCATTGTTTACTTTAAAATCTTACCTGTTTGAGAAGCCAAATCTTTAGACTGTCAACTGATACTTTGGTTTTAATGCTATAATTTGGTTTTTAACAATACACAAAATGTATGCATTATCTGGAAGGGAAAGAGAGTTCACTCACCAGGTCTGCCGGTTGTCGGCTTGATTCTCATATTGGAAGCACTGGTGGGCATCTTCATTGCTTCTCGCCGTGTCGAGGTTTGCTGAACATTAGTGCCTGTCAGTGGCGTACTGCTGCAGTAATGCAAACAGATTCTTTATATACCCCTACATTTTTAGGCTGGGGGACCTGGGGGGGCCCTCGTGCTCCCTAAAACAATTTTTGGTAAGGCATGTAGAGATAACAAGCTCACTAATGTTCATGTCACAAAGCCCACCAAACCGGGATATTCAAGTCAGGGCCAACACCCAACCCGCTGACCCCTAATTCATCTGAGTTGTTCTGAATATGTTGTACAGTTACCCTGTCATCTCTTTGTCATCAAACACAGATCTTGAAAGATAATACTGTACAGCAATGTCGTCATCCTGTATAGAACAGAGGGGTCACACAAGAGTGGGAGAACAGCTTAATGGCACTTTGAGAAGAGAAACCGGGTTCCATTGAGTTTCATTTGGAGAAGAGTTCATCTCTGGTAAGTCTGTGCACTTTTAAAGAGCACTTTAAGGTAAATGAGTTTTTTATATAATGTACCTGATTTCCTCTGCAATGTCCTTAAATTATTTTGTGGTAGATTTCGAATCCGTAATGTCTGTATTTAGACACTATTGTAATGCTTCTGTGTTGTCTTATCATATTAATATATATGCTGCAATATACTGTTCTGTAGGCATTTCCTGTGCTTGGAAAAGTTAATCAGCCATTTATTAGTAGTCCATCAATGTTTGATTGATGGCATTGACCCAAAAAGTGATCTGATTTAAATAAAAAAGTTTTAAGTCAAGTACAGTAGATCACAATGAAATAATGAGCGTTATTTTTAACTAACTAATTTGACTTTATATGACTATATTGACTTTGAATTTATAAAAGAAGTACATTGGTACAAAAGGAAGTTCCATTTTTATCAAAAGATATTGAGACCTAAAAACTGAAGACATGAGGTTGACAATGCGCTAAATCAATCAGAGCAGCCGCTGAACCGGGTCACAGCTCAGCCCCGGCTTTTCACGCCAAAGATCACTTGTCTGTCAGCACAGTTTTAAAATCTGTTGTCCCTGGTTTCTAATTCATATGAGAAGAGATTGGAGGAGTTTAGATAGCCACACGCAAATCCGTCACCCACACTCGCCTCTCTCTATGTTCAATAGAGTCTGGGGCAGTTCCCTCACCATAGCTTCTGGTATTTACTGTTTAGTATGTCCCTAGGATTTACTGTTTAGTATGTCCCTGGTATTTACTGTTCAGTAAGACCCTGGGATTCACTGTTAAACATGTCCGTTGGACCACCCTTACTGCTTCAGTCAGTCATCTGTTTGTGCAGGCAGGAAAACAAGAAGGACGGGTCAGCCTTGACTAGACGTTTGGCAGGGTGCAGTAAACACCTGACACAAAAAGATCACAGTGGAGAGCATATCACAGGGAAGGGTTTACGACCAGTGACATGCTTTTTCTGTTATACCCGGGCCATGGACATCAAGGTACTTGTGCTGGTAAATGTCTGTGATAATGCAAGAGCGTAGCTAAGTCTGGTATGATAAACTGATGCCCCTCCAGTCAAGTGACTCCCAGTCATCTCAGGTCATATAGTAAGTAATGATTTCAAATATTAGTTTTTTGTGTTATTGTTTCTAGTCAAGAATTGTCTTCTTACTTTATTAAATATGTTTACATAAGTTAAACTTGTAATAAAACTTCATATGTACTTATTTTTTATCAATCAAAGCTTGACAAAAAATGTAGTAGGCTTTGTATGTAAATTTATAAAGGATAGAGTCCGATTTGGGTTTCTTTGCATTTTAAATGTTCAGTGTAAGAATAGTAGAAATAGGTAAATGCAGGCTGTAAAAATGTTGCCCACAAGAGAAGTAGTAATACTGTATCACATCACATTGATACTACTCAGTTACATAACAGGTGCATATTTATACTTCAACATTTGCACCTGTTGGATCTTACACTGGCATCAATTACCAGGAACTGTCTGTGTGTGTGTCTGTGTGTGTGTGTAATCTGGAGAGATCAGTGGTAGAGATGTGGAGGGGGGGGGTACTTGGTGCTAGGGGGTGTCCTGCTGGCTTCCTAGGATCAATCTAACCGTTTTAAACATACAAACACAGCTCCAATTACAAGCCTTCTGCCTCCCCCTCCTTTCTATTAAAAATGTGATCTCATGTTCATGTCCACGCCACCAGCTCTCATTCCTTCCCCTCTGTCCAACATCACAAGGTATAAAGAGTGCATTAAGCTGTCACACAGTGGATTCAAGAGAATACTCAGAAAAGACCCGTGTTTCAGGGCCGAGACAGGCTCACTGCTGCAGCTTAAACGGCCGCTATCAAGATGCCCGCCACCAACAAAATCATTTCTGACACCCCGGAAGTCTGATAAAGGTGAACTTTATTTTCTACATTTTACACCATTTATAATCATTGGTTTAAACACAGAACATTTCAATTCAAGAATGTCTCATTTGCAATCTAATCCATCTTAATTATTTCAAGGTCCAACTTCAAATGGCTTTAAATAACTTTGCAGCATATCTAATGCAGAAATCATTATCAACGATGCTTCAAATGTACTGATTTAATAACCCCAACTGGTCGATGTTTGCTGACATTTTTTTACTATTCTCTGAGACAGATCCTGAGTGAATGGGTCACTAGAGTGTATGTCTGTGTGCTAAGCGTATTATTTCACTGGCCGATTTCATGCTTGTCGTTATGAGGGGTGTATAATGGTTTTACCGCTCAGTAGCGAGAATCTGCAAGTGTCAACATCATCTGCATTAAGACCGTTTTAACATGCTGTATGTCTATTACAACCAGCCTGGAAAATCTGTGACATTGAGCAGGATTGTAGCTCACTTATGTCGGGCCCTATAGACTGTATTATCTTGACAACAAGGACCCCATTTAAACCCCATCACTAACAATCCCCCATACAGATTGCCCACAATTAAATGTCTTCTATGGTGTCATGTTCATGTAATGAGGCAAGACAAAGCAGTTATTTTTCATCACCTTGTGCTATATCCAGACAAGCGGCGGCTTAACATTCTCACATTGGTCTCTCTCAGTCTCTAATCAACAGAGACATATCAGATATATCAGCTCATTTAGATGTGACACACTGGGTGGTGTAAAAAATAACCTTTAAGTTTAAAAGAAATGTGAATAATAAAGAACATGCTTACAAGCTTCATCTTGAACTCACCCTGCAATGCCGTGCTATTTTTCCTTGCTTGCCAGGATATGTTAAAAATAAAACTCGTCACTTAGTTGACGCTGCCATGCCAATGCTGAGGGGATTAAGTGTCTACTGTTTCTGATCCCCATTAACAACAAACTAGAAACTGCATGCTTACATTGGTATTAGTTACAGAATTGGCATCATGGCTGTGTCTGCTCTGTAACTTTATTTATCAATTACTACTCCAAGGAATGTTATGACACAATACTACCGCCTGTACTCAAGTTTAACTTAATATCTACATGCTGGCAAACTTAATTATGTTATGTCTGTATATTCTTAGTTGAAGAGACATTAAGTTTAGGGATACATTAGTGTTAAAATTCATTCATTAGTCTTCACAATAACTCTATTGCAGAAGAGCTGCCTTTCATTTGAAACCAAATTGAATTGAACTTTGTCCCTTTTTGGATGCCTTTACTTAATTCTCCTTGTTGTTATTTACCTCAATAAACAAATGTGGTATCTACATCTCCAACTTATCGGATATCATGTCCTTTCTCATCTGAGCCTGTGAGGTGTCTCTTTAATTCCAAACTCCTGGCATGAATCCTCCACTGGCCCCAGAAAGCATGTGGTTGCTGATGTGATGATCTGACAGAGGCAGATGGTTTTCTAAGTATACACTGTTTTGTACTTCATTATCACCTGTCGTGACATATCTGAGACATACCGCTGTCTTTAGTATTTATACCAGCCTAGTTTGTTGATCTTAATATAGGTTACACTGGTGAAAACAAATTTGAGATTTTGTTAATTTGTTTTCAGCAAAAAAAGCCAAAGCTGGAAACACATCCACAGGTAAGACAGTCTCCTTTATTACAGGCTTTTTACTTTTTTTATGTTTGGTATATGTTGATTCAAAATCTCAGATTGCCATCTCCAGTTCACTTGTCCTTGTCTGACTCCTCTGTCACTCCTCAGAGCAGATTCCAGCCTACGAGTCAAATATCCCCGAACCAAAATGCAGAGCTGATCTCATCAAATGTAAAATTCTTAATCCGTTACCTGTTTTTTTACCTGTCCACACTTTGATACAAACATTATTTTTCATGAAATCATTTCATCGTTTCTTTTCCAGACTGGTTCAACATTTCCCTGGACGACAAGACAGCCAATAAAATGCTGTGGATCGGAGAAAATGGTGCCAAGGTGGCCCGTATGACTGATGACCTCACTTGTCCCGTCTTGGATAGACCTGAGAGATATGAGTATTCTCCCCAGGTAAAGTGTGAAGATGCAGTAAGCTTATTTTTGAAATGAAGCTATTTATAATGTATTTTCTTTAGATGTTCAAGATTGTGTAAAATGAGATGAGAGATGCAATGACATTATCATCACCCTGTCATGGCCTGTGGAGTGTAATGTGAACTCATGCAACAGTATGATAAAATAGAGGGATGTCCCAACTGCGTTCATTTAAATCCTGAGGCAACTGGTTTGGCATTGCAAGTCGGAGAAAGTGATGCTGCTGTAAATTCTGTGCAGTGACAGCTGTAGTAAATCACAGGCTATGTTGCATTAACTCTAAATTACTCTGTCATTCCCATTGTTCCAAAAGGTTCTGTGCAGAGAAGGCATCCTGGGCTTCAGAGGCTACTGGGAGGTAGAGTTCTCAGGGTGGGTCATGGTCGGCGTTGCGTATGAACAAGCAGAAAGGAGGATCAGTGATGTATCCTGTGGCCTGGGAGAGAACGAAGAGTCCTGGGCTATTGGCTGGTCTGGTTCCCACTATGAGGCCTGGCACAAAGGCCGCCTTATACAGATCATGGAGATCCCTAAGTACTCCACAATTGGTGTATACCTTGACCAGCCTGCTGGCATCCTAAATTTCTATGGTGTAGAGGAAGGAAAGGAGGGAGAGGAGAGCACAGGAGTCAAGGAGGTTAATATCTTGCAGCAGATTAGAAGCTCCTTTAAACAGAAAATGATACCAGGTTTCTGGGTGGGGCCACAGTCACACTGTTTGATCATAAAGAAGGAGGAATAAAGGACTAAATCTGCATTATAATATTGCATCAAAAGAACATTCATCACAGTCAGTGATTATTTGCTGGACTCTGGCTGAGAGACGAGTAACACCAGCATGGTCCTGTTAATATTTGTCTTCCATAAGCTTGCATAAATCCAACGCATATCATAATTAAAACATTAGCACACTTGCTTATACACAGTATCTCTAAGGCAGATATACAGTTTGTATCTATCAATATAAGCAATCAGTTGCTCTTATGGACTTTCCTGAAACCACTGGACCACTCAAGGTTTATACTGACATTTTACTGAGTTTATAGATATTTTTATTCCTTCATTGTTTTTGTTTGCTAAGAATGTATAGAGTTACCTCGTTTGATATGAAAGTATGAATAATGTAAAGTAACCCTGAGTGAGAACATTTTGAACTTGTATGTTAACTCGTATATTAGCCAAAGACAATGACATGTACTGGAGGAATTTACAGCACAGATGATTATTTTCATTTCCTTAATTGTGCTCTATGCAATGTCACACTTTTTTTAGGTTACATACAGCAAATATCGCCACATACAGCAAACATCGCTTCACTATCCGCGAGCTGGCTGTCCCCTAAACACACTGTAAAAAAACGCTAGCCTCATTTAGTTTGAAAATACCTTCGAACGACAACAAGAAGTGCCATCACCCAACATTGCTTAGAGCACCTTATAAGGTGGGCTTTTAGCATGACCTACCTACATACAGTAGTTAATGGAATATTGTAATTGACAAAAACAAACTGAAGCTCTTGATGCAAGACTCACAGATCCTCAGTAATTACAATATAGATGGATTAAATGGGCAATAAATCTGTCACATAATTTAATTTGACTGATGTGTCTTTGTCTTTGTTTATGTGGTTCTGCTTCTGCCTGTCAACACTGTCAAGACCAGTTTCTGAATCTTACTTTCCCTCATGTTTGCAACTGTCTCCTTGCTTTTCTAAATGTACTCCTAAAGTTTCACGAGTGTCAAATGTCTGCACTAGCCTTACAGTACTTATATCCATATGTCAAAGTCAAGTGCACCTCCCCCCCCCCGTACATCAACTTGACCCCTGGTGAGCACCCGTTCCTACGACCTCGACCACGCTTTCAGACACTCCTCTCGAGCCCCCCCTGCCTCATCTTTACTGAGGGTATAAGAGTGGAAGTGGCCAAGTGGAAGACAAATACTTTGCACGTTTACTTTTGGACGACAAAGGATTTTGAAGCGCCTGGATGTGGATTATTGGCACATAGCCTCAAGATGCCCACCAGCCCGGATTCTGCAACAATCCTCTCAGAAACCAACAAACCAGGTACATCAAGTTTGTACAATACAAATTATCTTTAAATTAAAAATGTATACACCATGTAACAAATGACAAATAAGTCAATTGTCTATCTGCTGGGGCAGTTACTGAGAGATGGGCCTTGTCTTGTTGAACACTGGATATGTGTTAACCAAGTTCCAGTATGTCAAACATGCAGTGCCTTTTAATATAATATTTTGATTGTTTCCACATTAATTCAATTTTTATTTATAGTATCAATATTAATAGATGTGTGGTAGATTATTTAGAATTGAAAAACTCGGCGGTGACGGTGCAAGCTTTTCAGAATACGACACTAACTGTAAACTACAATTTGTCAAACTCTCCATGAATGTATAATACTAGAAATGTATGCATGTGTCACTTATTTATAATTTTGTCTCAGTTGATAAATAACTTAGATTCTTTATTCTTTGTGTTGTATGTCAGCATTCTGAGAGAGTAGTGTCATGTGTTTGTGTGAAACCAAAAATGATTCTTCACAACCTTGTAATCTAACCTTTGGCCTCAACCTTCTTAGGGAAGAAAATGAAATCCAACCAGAATGAGAAGACAAATGCAGGTAACGGAATTGCATGAATTCATACTCTTTATGTAGTGAGCATTAGTTTGTATTTAAGTAAATTTCCTCTTGTTACAGGAAACGTTTTGGTTTATGTGCCGGGCATCCCAGAGCCAACATGCAGAGCTGAGCTCATGAAATGTACGGTGCACTGCAAATTATTTGGTTCTTACCAAGATTTTTAAAAAAGTTTAGATTATTTATCTTGGATTTCTTATTTTAAGTATTCAACTTTAGACTATAATCTTAAATCATGCAAGCTTGTCAAGTGAAATTATCTTGCTGCATGGGTAGATAATTTCACTTGTTTTGAATACCTTTTCCCTTTTTTGCAATGTTCAGATTCATTTTTTCCAGGATATAATTAAAAAAACACCATTGCTTAATGTTCTCTTGTAGACTGGATGCATTTAACATTGGATGATAAAACTGCCAACAAGATGTTGTGGATTTCTGACAGCGGGTGTAAGGTGCTCCGTAGAAATGAGGAGGTTTGTCCCGTCCTCGATAGACCAGAGAGATATGAATACTCTCCACAGGTAAGACAGAAAATAACACAGATACAGGCTGTCTTGCAAAGCAACAAATATTTTTCATTGGTCTTCCTTTTTTTATTTCTTCAAAGGTGGTGTGCAAAGAAGTCATTTGGAACATGAGGGCCTACTGGGAGGTGGAGTATTCGGGGTGGGTGGTAATTGGAGTCACCTATGAAGGAGCAGGAAGGAGGGCACACTCTGGGCAGTGCGGCTTCGGAGAAAATGAGGAGTCCTGGGGTCTGTGTTGGTCAGGATCATGTTACCAGATCTGGTTCAACAGTATGATCAACAACATCAAGGATGTCCCATACTGCTCCACAATCGGAGTTTACATCGACCAGCCTGCAGGGGTTATAAACTTTTATATTGTGACCGGTGAAGGGGCAGAGAGGGAGGTTAAGCTGTTGCAAAAAGTTAAGACTACTATTGAGAAAAAGATTCTTCCAGGTTTTTGGATAGGAATTGAATCCTCATGCACAATACTGCAGAGATCAGAATGAATTGCTAAAGCTAAGAAACTGATCAACTCTGTTAATGATGATGAAGCTACAGTCAGATTTTGACACTTTGACAAATCTTAAATGCCGCACCAATTCCTGTAATTATTAATGCCTGAAACTGTTTTTAGTCAGTCTCACTTTGAGAAATACATATTCTTTGTGTACCTTTTTTCCTATACTCCTTTATTGTATACTGTATATCTGGTTCTATAGCATCAGGTTGGATATTTATGCACTGATTATAATTTTGATGTATGAATGTTGAATGTCTTATGACTTCATGACATCTAAAATAAAGAATGTATTACTATAAAAAGTAATTGTATATACACATTCATTTAAACAAAATATTCTTCTCCATTTTCATGTTTATAATTTATGACTGAAGATTTCACTGGATTTTGTCATATTTAAGTTAAATACCTCTGACACCTTTGTGACTTCTCTGTAACCTTTTTTATAGACATCAAAGCAACAACATCTACTGAATTTAATGCAAATCTTCTACTAAAAAAAAAAAGAGGAAAAAGTCTGTGGTCATTCCCTAATGGGTGAAAGCCAAATAACATTGCACACACAGTGTCAAGTATTCACTGCATCGATCCCATCTGGATTTGGCTGTGTAAAGAATCACTCCCCTCTTAAATAAAGGCGCTCTCATTGATATGTGAGAAGCTCCAGTCTGAAGATCACTTTCCCACTTTGACAGGTGGGCCACAACACCTGCCGCCTTCAAACCTAAAGCATGAGCTTTACCGGATCTTAAAGTGGCCACACCGTCAAACACTGAACGGTCACATTCTTGGAGGCCCAACACATCACGGAACCCTATTTAACACATGGAGTATTATACATGCCGGTATTTCAAGCACTTTAACTGCTGTTATTTCTATCACATACCGCACCACGAAGGTCATGTGTGACTGGGACAACTTTGGAAAAAACTATCTATGTCTCTATATGTACATAGATACATACAGTATGAACCCTGTTGCATAGGTCTATAGAACCAACACTCTTCCAGTAATGGCTCAAAAATGGTCTAAATGAGAACAAATGCTTTTTGTGTTCAATATTAATGAATGAATATCAAATGAATGATAATGTTGCTCCTTAACTGCTGGATGTGTGAATAACCAACTTTTTGCTAACCAGTTATTGCAGGTTTATTCAGTCCTGTTCATAGACTGCAAGTTATAATATACTTAGCTACTAAAGTATACTTATTCATGGCAAAGATTCATCCACAGCTGCAGTAATGTTATAGCAAGCAACCGTTTGCTACCTACTGTATAATGTAGGATAATTTGATCATTAAAGTCGATTTACATAGCATAGTGTAATTGTAATCAAAGTGTAAATTTTTGAAAAAAAGCTATCAATATGGTACTATTATTCTGAGGTTATAAATGTACATATCACTTAAATGTAGGTAAAACTGTCTTTCTGTGTAAGAGTATGTGTGTAAGTGGTGATGCAAATCACAGTTGAGATGGCCCACTTCTTCATATACCTGACAAAAGTCCCTGATCAGGAGGAAAGATCCATAAATTTAATGAATTGACAACGGATAATTTTTGACCCACTTTTGGGGTACTACAAAAGTAAATCAGCTATCCAAAGATTTTTCAAGGAACATATGTTATCTCTCTTTCCAATGGAATACTTGATGAATGTTTACATAGTAGATATATGTTGTCACACCTCCTAAATAGTTCCCAAATACACTTCATACATTTGAAAAAAAATGTTTATACAAATATTTGTTTCACTAAAGATTGAAATACTGTAAACAAAATATAGTTACATAATTGTGTGTATATGTAACTGCTGAAGCAGACCTGGGATAGAGACATCTAAGTATGATTTATGGAGTGGTGTCTATGATAAGTATAAGTGAGAATTTACGGTCGGTGAGCGTTACAGTTAAACCTGAAAGACATCCATCGTGGTGCAAAGAAAACATACCTAGAGATAATGATCCAAGAATAATCCCACCCAGAGCACCTGTGCTCTACATGCTAGTTTCTAGATGTGATGTAACTCGATTAGCCTATGCTAGGCATGTGAGTCCGTGGTTACTTTAAGCTTGTGTCATGAACAAAGTGATGTATGCTATATAATGGACACATATATCATGACACATACGTAGGTTATACGTTAGAGAATGTCCCCCACTTTATTCTGCACTGCTATGCACACAATACTGACTGAATACCAGTCAATAAACACTTGTGCACATGCTTTGCTGCAAAACAAAGTTATTTATGATTTGTATGATGCATCCATATATGACTTTGAAATACACAAACTGTGAAATGAACAGTAAAAAAACTTCATGTCAATGTCACATTTAAGACATTTCTAACACTTATAAAGCAAGTCAATTAGTTGTGTTCAGTAGCTGGTTCTAAATTACATTAATGTGCTCCCATGATGGTATTATTCCCACCTGGTCCAACACCCCCCTATCAATGGTAAGCAGCACACATTAATGCTGGCACTATTGGTCCCAGCAGATTTATGTAATGTGGCTACTGGCCCACATTCAAGTTGTACAGTCTAGCATGGCCTGGTGGGAGCATCAGTTACATGGTGTTCTCTCTTACAGAACACAAACACACACACACACACACACACACACACACACACACACAAACACACACACATACATACACAGAGCTAATAAGGACAGCACGCAGAAGCCATCTGGGAAAAACGTCTTTGTCAAAAAGAAAAAAAAATGGACACTGTGTCTGGTTTTCCAAAAAGATATTGACCAGTTCAGACTTCTTTCCATAGGTAAATGCGGGCCAGTGTGCTTGGTGTATTCACAGCCCCTTTCGGTGCTCAGGGAATATAATATAAACATATTCAAATTCAAATTGCACTTATCTTTATTACGATATCTCAGGCTGTTCATCATCTGTTTTGTAAATAAAGTTGATAGTTCACTATGCACTTATACCCTTTACACATTTGGAGTTGTTATTAATCAGTTATAATGCAATGGTTTTACTGGTCCGGCTCACGTGAGATAGAACTGGGCTGCACATTGCCCAACAACTAAATTGAGTTTGACAATTGAGTTTGACACACCTGTTATATATTAAACTACACAGCAGTATGAAGTTATTAAAATTAGCTCTCTGTGCTCGCACATCAATGCACCAGCAACATTACTCCAATTATATATTACTGACCATAATTATATATCACTGAACATAGGGTCATTATATATTTTTTTACTTTTCATAATTTAAGTTTATTTTCAATCAATACTTACAGTATATAATTGTACTTTGAGACCAAAACAGAACCTTTATTACTAGTAATGAAGTATTCCTATGGGTACTTAACATATAAGAAACCTGAGAACTTATTTGGCCACTGCTGCCTGGAAGGACAAGTTGAAGGGCAATCAACACCAAACACCAATTGATGGAGAAAATTAGTAAACAGCTCCACCTGCTGGATATTTGTAATTTGTACACAACAAAAAGCAAAACATTTTATTCACATTAAGGACTGGCTACATGCTGAAATGTACAGTATTTGCTTCCCTTCATACATGATGCATTTGGAACACAATAAAATAGAAATGATGAATGGGAACATATAGAAACGCATCATAAATTTACTGAATGTTAAAATGAAATATTATAGATACACCTTCTACAATTTCCTTTCTGCATTATTTTTCAAAGTGGGGACTGTAACGAAATTTTAATACAACTGTAAAGCAACATTTCATAATATTTGGTTAAGCTTTGATTTCAATTGCATCATTTAAAAAGTTCACTTGATTTTTTTTTTTTTATTTATTATTATTTACTTAAAATGTAATGCAATTGCAATTATTATATGCAATTATTTAATATTGAACACTTTTCTTATATTAAGGGCTATTGTTGAGACTATGTCAAGAACCACATTTCCCCCCCACAGGTTGTTTAGTGTGTAACAGGAGGTGATGAGTAGCCCGCAGCTCTCAGTCAACAGGGCTGATTGCGTAGTATGCTAAAAGGGACGGCTCGTAAATATCTGAAGGGGGTTCGTCCCCTTTGAGAACTAGCCTTCATAGACATTTGAGGTCACGACCATCCTGGTCAAAACCAAATGGCATGGACATGTGAGATACTAATTATAAGATGGCAGTATTAGTTTTTAAGCGTTGAGCAATGGTTGGACTGTTGTGCTGAGGTTGATAAATAGCATAAATACCAACCAGCTAGGCATTTACACTACTTTCCTGTGTGAGTATATTTAGACTTGATTTTCCTCCTCTTTGTTCATATCATAGCTCTTAAAATGCCTTTCATATCTTACTCTTGTACAGCAATATGCCAGCTCTCCAGAGGCATCTGTAGAGGCCCCAAGCTTTGACTGTTCCTTTAAGAGCCTTTCTCTCTGTATACGTTTTCGATATTATTCACAAATAGAAACACTCACTCTTGTTTTCACCTTAGAAACACTGTGTAGCTGATTTCTTATGGATGGATTAGTGAAGCACCATCTTTCCCATGTCTTGCATGCGAGTCGAGGCACTTCAGATTCTATTTTAAGAATATTTGAAGAACTCTCATAAGATGCTGACTCAGTGCAGTTGAAAACTTAAATGTGGGAAAATGTTTTGGCCTAATTGTGAAAAACCTTTAAAGTCTAGAATGACACATTTTAAGACAATGGGATTATGTCTGATATTGAATATAGATTTTATGATTGTAGTTTCCAAAATGTAAATTGTAAGTTTGTCAGAGATGCTTTAGTTTAGAATGTAGCTTCACCTACTTAATTTATATCCACATGTAGTATTATGAGCATTGTAGATATGTATTGCATACATACCAAATTATTGAAAATAACAATAATAATGAGACAGTTAAAAACACAGTAATGCGTTAAATCAAATGAAAATCAGAACACACTAAATCACATTTTGCACAATATTTATTTCTGAATTACCTAAGAATTATAATATTGTTTATATATGTAAAAAGAAACATTTAGAAAGTTTTCTTACATGCAAGTCTAGACCACACTCCAGAATTTACAAAGACCCAACAGTTCTAGTAATTTCCTACAGAGCAAGCAACAGTGCGACAGTGGCGAGGAAAAACTTCCTTTTAGGCAGAAACCTCGGTCAGACCCAGGCTCTTGGTAGGCGGTGTCTGACGACCGGTTGGGGTTACAATGAAGAATGGCAATAATAGTCACAAAAAAAATAGTAGTATGTAGTACTTCTTTGTAATAGTTCATATCTGATCAAAGGAACATACTGTGTTTAAATTCACAAACTTAACACTTTATAATATTTTAATTCAGTCTCTGTGTCTGTGGTGACTGCTTCCTGTGTGTGTGAGGTGCTTCCCAAATCCACCAGCACAGAAGAAGAAGAAGCAGATGGTGACAACTTCCTCTGTGCTGGTCAGGCAGGAGCTCGTAGTAGTCTTCAATGGGTCTTCAGCTCGTAATTGGTGCCTGGAAGCAAGTAGGGTGCTGAGAGTGGTCCAGTGGTCTGCTGTGGTGCTGGGTCTGCCTGAGATGATAGGTTGGTTGACGTCCATTCTCAGGCACCTGACGAGTGCCAAAATCCCAGAGAAATCCTGCCCTGCTAAAACAGACAAAACAGTGAGTAATGTTGAACACAGCTATACAATATTGCACTGTTGGTAGCTGTTTTGTTGAGTTTGGCCTCCAATGACAGAATGATAAACAATGGAATAATATTCAAGAAGGTTTCTGTAATAAATATAATCCACATGTGTAGAGTTAACTTATCACTGCTTTATGTCCCTACTGGTACTTCTGTAGTATGCCACGGCAAAACTGCTCTACGCTGGCCGTTCCATTGTTTGCCTATGGAGAGAGTGGTGCCAGCTAGGCACAACACTATCCTTGGCGTCCCACACTGCTCGGAATTGCTGTTGTACACTCAAAATTCTAATTATTTAAACTTTGACCTTTCAAGGCACAACCAATTCCAGAACGTTCCTGCGCTGCGCTTTGCCTCTCTGCGCCCTACCTCACGGTTTTGCTATGGATCATATGTAGGCGGCTTTAGTGAGGGGATTACTTACTTCGCCAAGTGAATGAAAGGCAACCACCGCTCTTTTGCTGAACTTGTAGTCATCCCAGTCCTGTGGTCGTCCATCCTTCTCATCTGGTCCAGAGTAAACACCTAGAAAAATATATGACAGTATAACAATGAGTAAGATGTATTATGCCTTAACTATTCAATAAGTGAGATTACTGTCAATAATTGTTAACTTACCTCTGGTATAGGCATCTACAGCTATGTTAAAAAGCCAAAGAACAACAACGCTTAACCCTACAATAGTCAGGCTAGTGCCTTGCACGGTAGCGTGCTGCCATTAGCGTTACATAAATGCAATCAAATAATAACAGGTTTATTATATATAGCCCGTTTTACAGAGTCTCAAAGTGCTTCACATGAGAAATATTGTTAAAACATTTGATCCAATAACAGACAAATTAACAAGAAGAAAAGAAATTAAATACCAATGGAAATAAAAAGATTTAAAAACACAACATTAAAAACATGAGCCAAAAGCCAGTTTAAACAGCATCAACTGCTTTTAAAAAGCATTAACAGAGACTGCATATCTTTAAGCAAAGTCCCCTATTTTCCTTGCATTTCTGTTGAACATATTCAAATAATTGTTGACTTACCTCTGGTATAGGCATCTTAGCTTTGTTTAAAAAGTGATACCTTGGGCAAAACACTGAACCCCACATTGCTCCCAATGGTCAGGCGAGTGCCTTGCGTGGTAGCTTTCTGGCGATGGGGATTTGCGGATTTGTTATTGTTGTGCTTGTGATCTCTACACTGATACTTATTTGTTTTGTTATTATTTTATTGTTGGAGTAATGTTTAACTAAAGCACTGCTTGACACCATGTTGTGTTTATACACCATCAGGGCCATATTATGGTTTGTTGTATGGTATTGTAAATTATCTATTGTTTGTTATACATGTCTGTTTGTTTTTAATATGACTGCCTCATGAGTTAAGTGCCCAAGACAAATTTCCAACATGGCGGGACAATAAAGTTAATCTTGATCTAGTGTGTGAATGTGCTACATAAATGCAATTAATATAGGTATCACATACTGTACATTAACATTAAAGCTAACTATTATTCAAAAGAGAAAATAACCCTGATGCTAGATGCTACCTGAGTCATAGCCAACCCCGCCAAAGAACATGGAAAGAATACGTAAATCTTTGCCAGCCTTCAAGATTACAAAGGGACAATCCTGCTTCCAGATATGTACAAATAGGCCCTGGTGCAATACTCTACCAAAGCCCGTTAGACGCAAGGTTTTCCAATCCTGCAGTAAACAGTCCAAAACTCTGTCCTAATCAGAGTCGCTATCTTCAGTTCCTCGCATGTTATCAAGAGGAACCATCCAGTATCTCCTGTATGTGGAGGGGCCGAGGCCTGAAGAGGAGCGTGCAGACTCCCTGGAGCTGTCTTCCCTTCTTCTGTCTGTGGAGGGGCCGAGGCCTGAAGAGGAGTGTGCAGACTCCCTGGAGCTGTCTTCCCTCCTTCTATATGTGGAGGGGCCATGGCCTAAAGAGGAGGGTGGTAACTCATTGAGGCTGTCCTCACAATTCCCCTTCAGCCTCTTCATACTTACCTGCAAGGTGTCACTCTCTTCCCTGCTTCTCTTTGTGGAGGGGCCAAGGCCTGAAGAGGAGTGCACAGACTCGCTGGAGCTGTCTTCCCTTCTTCTCTTTGTGGAGGGGCCAAGGTCTGAGGAGGAGTGTGCAAACTCCCTGGAGCTGTCTTCCCTTCTTCTTTTTCCGGAGGGGCCGAGGCCTGAAGAGGAGTGTGCAGACTCCCTGAGGCAAAGGTGTGACCTTTGAGAGGCTGAGGGACAACCATATTCAGGTTCTCTCACTTGCAGCGCAGGAAGCCCGTGCAGCGGACCACCAAATGGGAGTTGCCAGAATGGCACACCAGTGGAAAGGAAGGACGCGGTGGTTGAAATTGCTGCCAAAAACTTGGAGGTGGGAAGTGCTCGATGAGAGGGGAGTAAGGTAGGATGTTGACATCATCATAAGAAGTATAATTATCACTAGAAGCATCACGACAACCATCACTATAACCATCACTATAACCATCACTATAACCAGCACTATAACCAGCACTATAACCAGCACGAGCACTATAACTATCACAATAACCATCAACATAACCATCACTAAAACCATTACTATAACCATCACTATAACCATCACTACCATTACCACTACCACTACCACTACCACTATCACTATCACTATCACTACCACTACCACTACCACTATCACTATCACTATCACTACCACTACCACTACCACTATCACTACCACTACCACTACCACTACCACTACCACTACCACTACCACTATCACTACCACTCACTACCACTACCACTACCACTACCACCTACCACTACCACTATCACTACCACTACCACTATCACTACCACTACCACTACCACTACCACTACCACTACCCACCACTACCACTCACTATCACTATCACTACCACTACCACTACCACTATCACTACCACTATACTACCACTACCACTACCACTACCACTACCACTACCACTATCACTATCACTACCACTACCACTACCACTACCACTATCACTACCACTACCACTACCACTATCACTACCACTACCACTACCACTACCACTATCACTATCACTACCACTACCACTATCACTATCACTACCACTACCACTACCACTACCACTATCACTATCACTATCACTACCACTACCACTACCACTATCACTATCACTATCACTACCACTACCACTACCACTATCACTATCACTATCACTACCACTACCACTATCACTATTACTATCACTACCACTACCACTACCACTATCACTATCACTATCACTACCACTACCACTACCACTATCACTATCACTATCACTACCACTACCACTACCACTATAACTATCAACGTCACCATCACTATAACCATCACCATAACTATCACTATAATTTTCAACATCCACTTGCTCCTCTTCCTCGGTATTCCTTCTCTTTGTGGAGGGGCCGAGGCCTGAAGAGGAGTGTGCAGACTCCCTGAGGCAAAGGTGTGACCTTTGAGAGGCTGAGGGACAACCATATTCAGGTTCTCTCACTTGCAGCGCAGGAAGCCCATCATCATCATTGACATCATCATAAGAAGTATAATTATCAATAGAAGCATCACGACAACCATCACTATAACCATCACTATAACCATCACTATAACCATCACTATAACCAGCACTATAACCAGCACTATAACCAGCACTATAACCAGCACTATAATCAGCACGAGCATTATAACTATCACAATAACCATCACCATAACCATCACTAACACCATCTCTATAACCATCACTATAACCATCACTACCATTACCACTACCACTACCACTATCACTACCACTACCACTATAACTATCAACGTCACCATCACTATAACCATCACCATAACTATCACTATAATTTTCAACATCCACTTGCTCCTCTTCCTCTGTATTCTCGTCCTCTTCAGACATGGAGCTATACCCAGAATCTACAGACCAGTCAAGCCAGTCTTCTTCATCCTCTGAGTCTTCATCCTCCCCCTCCTCGTCATCGGTGTCCTCAAATTGATGTTCATCTTCTCTGAGAGGGGGAAAACGGTGACCAATGTTATACTCACCTTCCTCATACTCACCTTCCTCTTCAGGGAGGCCAGGTTCTGCAGGACGTGGGAAGTTGTCTACACGGCCTGAGGGAAACAAAGATCAAACGTAAAACGTCTTGTTTAACTAAAATGTTTAATGTGACTTCAAATAATAAGGAGTTCTCATAACATTAACTATTTGGATTAAATTAGCAACAATTAAAGTTAAAATAAGAACAACATACATATGGAGCTAGATTAGTTTATTTATTACATGCGAAAAAGTAAATGAAGATAAAAAAATGTTTGAGAGAAAAGGTTGTCACACTGATAGCAAAAAAAGCATTTTATGAGAGAAAAAAATATTTGAGAGAAAAGGTTTTCATATCAATAGCAAATAATTGAGACCAAAAAAAGTTTAAATATAAATTTGAAATGTTTAAAATTATTTCTGAGAAAAAGAAATTTCTCTTAAAATACTTTTTTTAAACTCTCAAATATATATTTTTTGCTATCAGTGTGACATTTTTTTTCCTCGCTCTCAATGCAATTTTTTTTTCTTGCCTTAGGATTTTTTTCTCAATGTGAAAATATTGTCATGGGCAGGGCCACGTTCCTATTGGCCAATCTGGTGAGCACCGTCTTGAATTTTTTTTTCACACTGATAGCTGATAGATATATATTTGAGAGTTTAAAAATATATATTTTAAGAGAGATTCTTTACTCAGAAAGAAATTTTAAAAATTTCAAATTAATATTTAAACTTTTGCTATTGGTATGACAACTTCTCATAAAATACTTTTTTGCTATCAGTGTGATCATTTTTCTCTCAAAACATTTTTTTCTCTTCATTTATTTTCTCGCTTGTAATAAAGAAACAACTCTAGCTCCATACATACTACATACTGTACATAGCCTACATGTGTCATAGAGTCACCAACAGACAAAAGGCTATACCCTTTTTAACAGTAATGCCAAATATTTGCAGTTTTTCCTCAGTTATTTTTAACAGGTGACGACATGAGAATTAATTCATGCTGCATTCATATGAAAATAATCATTATTTACTATTCTTGCTCACACTGAAAAACTAACCAAACTGTTGATCCGTCAAACTTGAAAAAATTACTGTTGACTTGATATTACAGAACATCGCTTTGTATTTGTTGGGCGAGTAAAGCCTCTCGCGTTAGGGCTTTTACGCACGGAGACACAATTCAACTGCCAGACCCAGACGTCGAAAAAAACGTGGATAGATATTATGATAAAAGAAGGTAATATCATTTGATAAACTTTAAAACTTTTTAAGATTTAACCAACTAAACAAAGAACCTCCGCGTTCCAACCACACACATTAACGTGTCCTGGTTTGATTACATCTGCGCGTCCTTACCTCCTGACGTTCGATCCTAATAGTTCCATCGTCTCCATGGTGCTCAACTCAAATACTTTTTTTGGCATTTTATGAATTTTGGCCCAGTCGCCATCTTTTTTCAGCAAATTCAATGTAGCTATATTTTGTAAGATGTGTTGCCCTCAAACTGAAATAACAGTGTTCTCACATCCATACACTAATTGTTGATACATTCCACACATGTCCCGCGATATTTATTTTACAGGAGAAATTGTAAAGTAAAAGTCTGTTTTAACATCTGTTTTTCCAACAGGCCCAACGTTAATGGCTTTCCACCTTTAAATACTAAACGTGACACAAATTTCCACAACTAGCTATAGCTACTGATAAAGATTGGCTATTTTTATTGAATAAATCAATGAATCAGAGATAAGTAGGCTAGACCTATAATAAAAATAAATCTAAAAGTTGTCTTACCTTGTCTTGCAAGCATGTGCAACCCATGGACGCGTCCCCTCAGAAAATCCGGGGGGTGCTCCTCGGGTATAGCACCAGGCAGACGAAAGGCCATTACCAAGCTCTTCCTTTCACCACAATAGGTGAAAGTGACTCAGAAGTTGTGTTGTTCTTTGTTGTTCTTTTGTTTTTCCAAATGATCAGTTTGCAGTATGTTATCTCCAGCGGTTTAAAACTCAAAGAGTTTGTTTTCCACAGGTTCGATTTGCATGAAGCCCAAGTCAAAATGCAAAGTGAGAAATTAGAATGGTCTGCAGCCCTTATATAGGCTCCTCGGATTGTCGTTCTGTTTCCATGACATTAATTGACGTACACGCCTGCGTTTGATTGGCCGAATGGCCACTAATGTATTTTACAGGCTACTCATTTTTATTTTTCAGTGAAATGTTTGACCATCAGTTGTTTTTTTCTGATATTCTAAGTTATTACTTAGGCATTGTAAACATTTTACAACCTGTTTCAATAATAATTAAAAAATATATCATTATTACACCAAATTAAAATAGGCTTCTACAAATAGCCTAGTTAAAGATTAATAAACAGGCAGCGAGACTAAACTTTCTGTAAGTATGAATGAACCTTATTTGCATTTTGATGACAAATATATATATATATTTGTCTAAGCTGTCCTATAAAACTGAAGGCTGGAAATGCCCCAAAATATATATACTGTGTATATATACAGTAGCGTACCGTGGGCTTTCAGTCAGGGCCTTCTGTAACGACCTCCACAAGGTTTAATGTGTGTGCATAACAGTGCACACACAGAGCCTGACGGATTTCTTCTTTGACGCGCGCCTGTACGCCATAAGTCCCGATGCCATTACAGCGGCTCCGTCATTACACTGTGCCACTTTTGCAACCGTAGCTGCCCAACACTTAAAGTACTGAAGCTGCTGTCCTGAGCTCGTTTTCGTTCTGTGACATCCTCAAACTTTAAAAATCTCTCTTTTACTCCAGTGTCAGTAACATACCGAAGTGACAGCAAACAAATGACAGCTGAGCAGTGTTGCTGAAATCTGTGGTCTCGTCCACCATAACTGCGACAAACTTGGTGTTGTTAATCTCTTTTTTGATAGCATTTTGATTTAGCACCTCAGCAACAGCACTTATGAGATCATTTTGAATTTTCCCAGATGTTCCTGTAAAAACGGTGGCCGTGGCAAGGTGGTGTCGCAAGTCAGCATCATATTCTGATCCTAGCTCCAGATAATTACCTTGATTCAAGGACTCTTTCTCATCGTCATGCCCCCTGAAAGACAATTCTTGTTGTCCCAAAAAGATGACACAATCAATGAGGCGCTTCAGTATGTCCCGGTTTTTTCTTACTCTCTCATTGTGCAGGCTTGTCTCTCGTCAGCGCTGCTCATCCAGTTGCAAATCCACCCTGGACTTACCAAAGGTCTTCAAATGTAGGCCTACCACCATTGTGAGGTGTCGCTCGGATGCCTGATGTTTGCTAGCTGCCTTGGTGAAGCTATTAAGGCTGTTAAAACCTGTGGTGTTCCATGTTCCACGTTAAAGAAGCTGCTCCACAGTCTGAGGGTTGTGGGTTCAAATTCCACTGCAGAGTTTTGCCTTTTCCTTCTGTCATATTGTGAAAACCCTTTTATTTTATCAACCTTTATTTGATCAACTTTCATAACTTGTGAAGTGACTCATATCCCAGCTGAAATGTATCAGAGTTGCAGTGGAGTTTTACCCTGTCAGCAGCTTTGTGCCTTTATGAAACAGACTGATTGATTTTAACAATAAGAGACACCTTAATGAAACATCCATCTAGGGTTGACAGAAGGAAACCACAAAAATTACAAGTGGGATCCAAACTCACAACCTTTAGACTGTGAAGCAGATGAGCTTGCATGATTCTCTGAGATTACTTTATTATTTTGATTAGCCTGCAAATTCAGTGGATCGCTCCACACTTTGTGGCCATTATCGACAGGTTTCAGGTCATTTAATGGATAAATAAAGGTACTGAAATCTACAGTATGGAAGGGTTTTGATTATTTGGTTATTTCTTTCGTTTAAAGTCTTTCATAAAACACTTATATTAATTTTGTTCTGGCTTTTTATTTGAGCCAATCCTTTCTTTCCTGTTCAGGTTTATGGATGACTGTATGGTTTAAGGGGTTTTCAGATGTACAGTAATAAAAGAAAACCTGTGCTGAAGGAGCTTTGATCCCACAACTTTCAAACTGTGAAACAGTTTCACTACCACCTTCGCTCTCAGGGCTCCGAAAGAAGAGGTGACTTTTACAGAGAAGAATTGGATTTCTTTTGTCTATATGAATATGCTTTAATGTGAACATGTTTCAGTGTCAACATGTTTCAGTGTCAACATGTTTCAGTCTGCAAGTTGACAAAGGTGAAGTTTATCCAGTCTGATCTGTTTTGTCTCTCTGGTTCTTTGAGTTTACCAGCGCAGAAGATGGACCAGTGGTTAAGAGCACTGCCTGGGGACTAAGATGCTGGTTCGAACTCCTCCTGAGGTAAACCACACAGGAGTGAATGTGAGGAATGGATGTTTGTATGTGGTTTCATTTGTCTGCTCCCAATTTCAATTGATGCACTTACAAAATCTGTTTTCTGTTGATTTCAACTTGCGAATTTATGACATCATCCACGGAGGATTAACTTGTGAAATTACTGAAGTTTTTAAACCCTTACAGAAAACCCTGTACATACTAATATCACAGGTTACACTGATGAAATAGACTTTATCATGTAATGTTGTTGGTTCTAGGTGTGTGTGTGTGTGTGTGTGTGTGTGTGTGTGTGTGTGTGTGTGTGTGTGTGTGTGTGTGTGTGTGTGTGTGTGTGTGTGTGTGTATTCCTGTCTGCCTGCCTGGGAACCCTTTGAAACGTCAGGCTGCCCACACCACTCACTCCCGTCCAGCCTGGTATGTCATCCACTCTGTGCCTCAGCCAGCATGTCCATTACTCCTCTAACATTATACATTGTTTCATTATATTGTAGCAAGCCAGAGGAAACCTTATATATCATCATTACTATTATGATTTCATTAAATTGTTAATTATAATAATTACTAACTTTTCTAGATGTATGCTATTTAAACACATTTTTCTTATCCAATCTGGACTTTGCCTCAACTCAGATCAGTGGATAATTTCATTGATCTATTATAACTTCAATATATAATTATTGCACCGTGGTTTGATTATTTGCTGCATTCAGCAAGTTGTGTTTATCAGTTTGAAAGTGTAGTAACATAAAGCCTTTGAGCCTTTGCACTCACATGTCAGAGCACACCCTTCATACTCTTAATGGTTAGGCCTTTATCAAGCATCCCAAACATTAATCGTCATAAAGCTAAAGCCAGATAGCCGACAAAAGAAATTCAAATAAAGCAGAGAAAAAAAGGGAGAACAGCTGTTTTTTTTTTTTTTTTTTTATAAATAAATTCCTAAATCACAAACCCACACTCGGCAAAAGACAGAGAGGCTGTCGAGGGCAGTGTGAGAGGGAGGGACACTGAAGTGAAGGGGGGCTGACAGAGAGTGCACTGTTAAAGGACAGAAGAGTGTTAACAGCCAGTGTAGGTAGATCATTGGACAAACGCTGCAGCTACAAGTTAGAACAGAGGGAAGGAGTGAAAAACGGTTCACAGGAGAGGAGAGAAGTAGTATAACGGAGTATAGCAGGGGAGGGTTGAGGCTGTTTGGGCATCAAGAGCGTTTGCTAGCCAGGAAGAGGGCAGCCAAGCCTGAGGAGATGCTGTGAGGAAGAGTGCCAAGTGATGGAGCTCGAAGCAGTCAGCAGGCGGGCACAATTAGTCAGGTACAGCAATATGGCATCTTCATCATGATTTATGTCTTATGTCATTCTAAATAGTATTTAAATATTCATTATAAAGTATTGCTACAGAGATACAGTATGTTTGAGTTTATTTCATTTCTGCTTTATTAATCCTGTATTTCCATTCATTGATAAGTTTACAGTATAAATTGAACAAAAAGGATGGCTGTTGATCAAGGTTAGCAGTATTGTGAACAGCGATGTGATGTACTATCTGTGGCTGGACTACTACAGACTTACTGGGGGACTTTTTCTCAGCTTTGCCGAGCTGTGATAGTCTAGCTGTATTTACCCAGCAACTTGTATGCCTCCTATAACCCTTCACTGCAAGGAAGATATATGAAATATGCTGTGTGCAATAATCCCATATCCTGACGTGAGGTTGTCAAATGAATAGTTGTGACATCACCACTTCACATATCAAGGTTAAACGTATAGTAATGTTTTGGTTGACATTAAAGTACATGAGAATGTAGGAGGTATGCAAATGTTTTTGTTAAAACAGAGGGAAGATTTATTCAACATGCTCTGTTTCCAACTTCACATGATGCTCCAGAGTCTTTGGGCACCACAAAGCACACTCTGTGTGGTAAACAGACCCACCATTTGTCCTTCCCTCAATCCCTCTTTAGCATTTTAAGTCTTCTCCTACCCAAGAAAGTGACCCACTGATTGAGAAGGAGATTTTCCAAATAGTTCACGACACCCACGTAACCTCCAGCGGCTATGAGGTTGTTAGTGTCTGCTCTCATCTCTCATGAAGGCTTGATTGTTTTCCCTTATCCATGTCTTACTCACACAGGATTGTGGTTGTTACTGACATAGACTGCGGCAGCCTGTGCTTGTGGAGGCACAGTGTGAGATGTTTCTCATGAATTTCTATCTTCAAGTTCATCTGTACTGCTGTATCATGGGGGTCAACAATAAGTGTACAGTTTAGATAAGCTGTAAAGTGAATCTTGCTAATGCAGCCACAACAGGTACATATACATTTAAGTTGCTGATATTTAGTTTAAATAAGAATATTTTTCTTAGTCAAGTGAGTCTGCAAATGAAGTGATTACGTTATTACATTATACATACAGTACATGCATCTATGCATACATAAACTGCAAATACAGCACATACATACAGTACAGTGCACACATAAAGTGGTGTATCATAAATGCATAAATAAATAAATAAATAAAAGTATTGTTCAAAACATACAAATTTAAATTTAAGAATTACATGTACATACAGCAATCGTTTGGTAGTAAGTACAAATTTAAGAAAAATACTAAATGAAATTCAAGAAATACTTTAAGTAGCAATTTAAGACATAAAAAAGGATTTTAAGAAGATATATCAGATCTAATTTTGCATGTATGTCATTATAAGGGTCTGGCAATGCAAAACTAAACACAAGAAAAACTATATACTGCACATCTAAAAATAATTAGCCAAGCATGTGAGTAGCATAAACTATTACTCAAATAACAAAGTTTTACTTGAATAACAATTATATGAGAAATATGCTGATTAAACCTTGTGATCCTGTGCCTGATGAGACAGCATGACTCTACAGAACCACACAAACCTGTGACACAGTGACGCCCACGCCTCCCTACACCATTTATCATCAACAGGCCACTTTACGTCCCCGGCACAACACTCTTTTATTTTGGTTCTCTGTCCTCAGCAGTCAAAGCTGCAGTTCTGCAGTTTGGGACACATTCCAAATCTCGTCTCTCATACCAGCCCGTCCCTGCTGCCAGATTGGTTTTCACACAGTCCCAGGCCCCTCCCTGCTACCACGGCGATGCAGCTGTCACCTGTCAGTTTCGTGGTGGGGATGCGCACCAGCCTGTTGTGGCTCAGAATAGAATTGTGGGAGAGATTTTGTTGGAAGTGGGAGAGCAACGACACCAAGTCACCAAGAGAGGATGAACAGTTGACCAGGAAAAAAATTTCAACTATATGGGAATGTGGCAAATGCTCTGCGGTTTACAGGGTGCTGCTCATGGGAGTGACTGACTGCTTCTACAGAGAGAGACTCTGGTTCAGATTTTATTGGTAAGGCCTTATGTCTTAGCCTCACTCAGAGTAACCAGTCCATTCAAATGTTTAGGCAGAGATTTGCTATAGGGAACTGTTCAGAAATGGTCATGTTACATGCATATTCATTTTGTTTTGACATTTTTGTATCATAAAGGAAACCATGTGTTTGTTCAGAGGTTGTGGTAAACTATGTGTGAATTATTATCAGAATCAGATTTATTGGCCAACAATAGTTACATACATAAGGACTTTCACTTTGGTAGATGTTACATCTATATATATATATAGACAAATAGTAATATAGACACATACAGTACAATAGAGACAACAACATACATATAGGCACATCTCAACATGATATACAAATATAAAAATAAGACGTAATATCAAGACAAGTACACATGGAGTGGGATGTAGAGTGCAAAAAGTAATAGTGCAAAGTAGTGTGCAAGATGTATGTTGTAATGATAATTATGTAATGTGTAGAGAAGTGGGTGAGTGGCCAAAGTGGGGATGACCCCTCTTATCCACAGTTCAGTAGAGTGATGGCAGTGGGAAAGAAGCTGTTCTTATGTCTGGTTGTTTTTGTGCGCAGGGATCTGTAGCATCTGCCAGAGGGGAGGAGGTTAAAGAAAGTTTTATGTGATTTCTTTACTTCAAAAAATCCATTACAATTGAGATATTTAGTGTATTTGTATTTGTGTAGGTAAATACTGAACTATCTTGATGAAGCTATACTCTTATAAACACACCTGTACATGATAAAACAGGTTAAAGTTCATGTTAGGCTTTAGTTTGGGTGCAAACACTGTCATTTCGGATGTGACATTTCCACCCAGCTCTAATTACCTCATCTTCCTTTCCTTTTTTATGGTAATCCATCTGGCTGTTTTTAACTGCAGTCTTAATATTTCTGTTTCATACTGCAGAATGGATGACCAGGACAGAGTAAGCCAAGCATCCAGCGTGGCCACCATTTCCTACTTTCCAGTCATAAAGGTTTGTTTTACATTTGCATATTGTCATTTTGTGCAATGTGGACTGCTTACTATGACACTGTTGCTGCGTACAAATGTATATAACTTCCTCTGTGGGTAACAGGAAAGCAATGGAAAGCTACAAACATTTGGGAAAAGATGTCAAGCTGCCAAGAGAGACCCCAACTGCCCTGTGGTCATCAGAGGATGGCTCAACAAAAAAGTAATGTTCCAAACATGGTGTGCTTAACAATTTATAACTTCAACATTGCATGTAGAAGAGTGAGTTAAGCAAAGAGCAACCCCTAATGAATCTCCGTTCTGCAGGACAGCTCTGGTTTGAAACTATGGAAGAGAAGATGGTTTGTCCTTTCCAACTTCTGTCTGTTTTACTATAAAGGTACACTGCTTGTAGCCAAGCCTTTTGTCTAGAATGAAACACTTTAATGACCTCTGACTGTACAACAATGAATCTCTTTTTTTTCACTTCCTTTCTGTTCCCCGCTAGACAGTAGAGAAGAATCTGTGCTGGGCAGCATCCCACTGCCGAGCTACAAAATCCTGTTCTGCACACCGCGGGAATGCAAGAACAGAAAGTTCACCTTCAAGGTATCAATGAATAACTTGTTGGCATTTGATTTGAGGTCTTGCCTTTTAGAGCTGTTGTTTCAAAAACTATTCAAGGGATAGCCCAAAATTTCTATTTGGGGTTTCAGTATTTTGGTCAATCAGTTTTATCTAATTCATTACCTTCACTTCAACCAAGGATCCTTTATGAGGGCAATAATAACATTGTGAATGCTTTCTGTAAAACTAGGTGGTACACCAGGGAATGCGTTCTTATTTCTTCAGTGCTGACACTCAGGAGGACATGTTGGGTTGGGTCCGAGCCCTCAGTCAGTCTGCTGCAATGGAGCCAAACTGCTCCCTGAACAGGTACAGCACATTTCACTGTGTACAAAAGGAGTTATACAGTGAAAATGTATAATTTCATGATTGGATCTTTTTAATGCTGCATCTCTGATCATTTCAGGCGTTGCTCAAGTTATCAGGATTTCACACAAATGGGTGGCAGCAGTGAATCGGTGGACTTCCCTAAACCCCCCTCTGATGGGGAGGGTCCCGCCCAAAGACACAGGCACATCAACAGGACTCTGAGCGAACCGAGTCATCTCAGGATGGGGACATCACACTCAGAGCAGAGGGGGAGGCGGAGTGTGCGTCAGAGAAACAGCAGGTTGCCAAATCTGTGTGTGTGAATGGCACATATTTAAATCCCAGTAATTTACTTGACGAAAGAAATGATCAGCTTTGGCATTTCTGTTCTGTTTTCTTTTCAAACAGAACACCCAGCCCTTCTGAGTTTAGCAGACGAGCCTGTGGTCCACACCAAGAGGAAGACTCTCTTCCTGACCAAAACACACCACCACCCACTCAGATGCATTCGGGTTCTTTGACCTCAAGAGGTCAGCTGGGGTCACGACCTCATACACCAGTGGGAAGGGTTGACATTCGACCTCACGATGATTCGGGCATGTTGCCACAAACCCTGTACTACGCACCTGCCTCGCCTAACCTGGAGTTCAAATCCACTCCTAACACTCCAGTCACGGAGAGGTGGCAAAACCTAAGCAAGGTCAGGACCTGTTTGGTTTATCTTGATCATTAAATATACTCCAATAGCATGGGTTATAAAAAAATATCAATATTCATGTCATTTGTCCCCTAGCTTTATGGAAGTGCAATAATTATTTACTGGAGTAGACCTTTAAAGGAACAGTTTATCCCAAGATCAATTCCGTCTTACCTGTACTTATCAATTAAGATTGATTTAGTGTGAGTTGTTGAGTGTTGGAGGTAAGGCTAAGGCTGGACAACATATCAATATTATATCGATATATGACTAGATATCATCTTAGATTTTGGATATTGTAATATTTTGGATATTGTAATAATATGTAATATTGTAATATGGCAAACCTTTCCCTCGTTTTACAGGCTGCATTAAAGTGATGTAATCTTCTGAACTTACCAGAGTTACTAGTTGATTTATTATTTGTCTTTCCCCACTTAGTCATATCCACATTATTGCTGATTATTTATCTACATTCTTGTTGTGAAAATATTTTTGTGAAACCACCAATTGTCAACCCTACAATATCACTGAAATATCAACATCAATCTATTTGCTTAAGAATATCGTGATATTTGATTTTGTCCTAGCCCTAGCATCGGCCTCACAGATGTCTGCCTTCTTTCAAATATAATGAAAACTCCTACACCTGCCAATAGTGAGTAATAGTAATAGTAATAGTAATAGTAATAGTGAGATGTAAACGTTAAGGCGTCCTCCTCGGCTGAGCTGTAAGGTGAGCCAGCAGCAAGGAAGACATCCATGAGCAAGCTTCCTTCTCTTCCTTCTCGTGATACAGTTGGTATGTGTAGTTCAGAATAAAAAAATAGTTCCTAGATGAAACTACTCACAACCAGGTCTGAATTATTTTGAGTAACCGGGTCATGCATTCTAGAAAGAGACATTACTTTTAGTTTGTTTTCAAGTGTATTTTTCTAGTGCTTTGAGTTTATCAATTTCAGTGCCTTGTAAGTTTTATTACATCCGAGAGAAGGCAGGCATCTTTACGGCCAATATCTCCAACACTGGGTAACTCACACCTAAACAATTTAGATTGATAAAAAGCACTACGGGTATGAAGGAAAATATGTATTTTTGATTTTGGGGTGAACTGTCCCTTCAACATTATTCAAACATCTCATGTTACTCACATCTTTTAATTGTTTACAGCCTATACCTACCTATGGGTCTGTCCATCATATCTCAAGTGGGAGACGATCTTTAGGAAAGGTGATTATAGTTTGAACAATACATTTACAGCAAACACCCAGACTAGTGTGCAGCAGCGTGCTATGTTTTGTATAATGCCTTGTGTTCTCTGTTCTCATCATCCACATACTGTCTCTTCCTTTAGAGCTACTCCACAGGGGCGCATGCAGACTTACTGCCTCCTTTACCCCCCTCATCGAGATCTGCACATGCTCCCCACCCCCCACACCACCACCACCACCACCATCATCACCATCACCGCAGCAATTTATCTGTCCATGTGCTACCGCCACCTATGGTACAGCCCTCTTTGCTGCGCCTTGTGTTCCTGTGGTGTCTTGTGTGGTTCAACTTTAAACCTATGTTGTGTTGTTTGTAAGTCTCCAAAAAAAATATTGTTTGTGTTGTCTCTAACCATGCAGACTAATATGAGCAACAGGGTTTTTGTAGTCCTTGTGATATGTTCTGTGTACTGTATGTCACTGACCTTTTGATGTGCGTGTCACTGTGCTATATTGGCATGAGTGCTTATTGTTTCGGTTTTTATTTTTGACTAATAAATCATATATTGTGATCTTGTTTTTATTGTGTGTAATATCTTTGCCTAATTATGATTAGTTTTGCCGTGATCATGCTACAAAAAATAAAATGCCAAATTAGAAATGTATCTTAATATTCTGTACAATATCAAAGGCTGGGGCCTCTGTTTGTCTCACCCAGAGGGCTGAAGCTTGTAATGTGCTCTTTTGAAAGATATTAAAAATTGAAACATTCAAGCATTCACCTACATTAAGTGACTGTAAGCACAAAGGATTTCATAAAAACATATTCCAAAATGATCTAATAAAAAACCTGGTACACCGGTAGCTGTATCAAAAAACACTGTTTTATGATTTAAAAAAGCACTGTTTAACAAAATGATGCATTTTAGGTCCAGAAGCCTGACCCGAGGGAAATCCCACCAATCAGGCCTCTTGAAAATGATTCAGACGTGAGTATTCACAGTGTTCTGTGACTGTCACCAGAGTACAATGCCATTATTAGATGTTTCTCTCTGAGTTTTGCTTGAGATTTTCCCTCTTCAGGTTGTATTGACGAGGTTATGTGGGTGTGACAAGCTGCTCCAGTCTCTGTCTGTTGAACTGGCACAGCTACAGATGGATAAGGTGAGTAATTACAACATAAGACTACAAATGTACGGCTATTTAAATTATAAACAGTATTGTGACTGGTTTAAGAATAAATAAAAATAAATAAAGATTTTTCTTTTCCTGTTGCAGGACAGTGTCCAGTGTGCATTAGAGGTGTCCAGACTGCAGCTGGAGGAGTGGAAAGGCCAGGGGCCCCGGGCTCAGGAAGAAGCACTGGCCCAGAAGGCTTTGCTCCAGGAAGAGCTGGTCACAATCCGGGCCAGAATGTGTGATGTATCATTGGTGTGTAATAAGCACGGAGGGCAGGGAACCAGAATGACAATAGCTCTACATGAGTTTATTGGCTGTAATATGTACATAAACTGCAGAATCTACTGTCGATTTACTTGTTTTTTTATATTCATTATGTTTTTTATATTATACAAACATATAAGTCTTAAAATCCTTTTATTCAGGAAATGGAGAGGGTGTGGAGTCAATATGAGAGAATGGAGAGTGAATTGTCAGTTATCCGTTCACACCTTCAGCACATCTGCAACTTTGGAGTGCCACAGGTATTTGAAATACAATAATGTGTGATATGTGTGTGTGTTTATAGTTTTTAGCCACTGACTTTAAAGTCATAAATGTCTTACTACAAGACATTAATGTTCGGGCACCTGTGTAGCTCACCTGGTAGAGCGCACGCCCATATGTAGGGGTTTACTAATCGATGCGGCTCTTTGCTGCATGTCATTTGCTGCATGTCATTAAGGTTCATCATGCTTGAAGATATTTCACAAGTCATATCTTTTCTTTCTTCCCTTTTATCAGGACCAGTCTCAGGCCCAGAGAGAGCTGTGGATGATGGAGGACATCCTAGCTGGACTAAAGATCAACAGGGATCACTTCCGCTTCCTGCTGGGACTACAGAGGCAACACAGTAAGCTTCAGCGCACCCTCCCTGCCATGCTGAGAGTCTGTGTAGAAGTTTGTATAATTATGCCCGTAGAGCAACACAAATAAAGGGCTGTTTCAAT
This sequence comes from Etheostoma perlongum, assembly GCA_026937815.1. Lineage (NCBI taxonomy): Eukaryota > Metazoa > Chordata > Actinopteri > Perciformes > Percidae > Etheostoma > Etheostoma perlongum. Next base: position 13,551,236 of record CM049391.1, on the reverse strand, counting down.
GTTTTGGCGTTCGGTTTTAAAGTCTTGAAAGATCAAACAATTACTTCTTGCTTCTATTTGAGGCCGCCAAAGTGACCTTGCTCATCCTGGTTATGCACATGAAACCTGAAAATAAATAAACAGTGTCAACACAGTGACCTGTACTGTCTTCCCCTCAGTGTTCAAGCCGACATCTCCACATCCTGGATCCCCTGGCTCTCCCACAGAGAGGCTGCAGAGTGGACTTCCAATGGTACGACTCCTGTCCTTTGTTCTTTTGTCAGCAACCTCTGACGTTTGCTTTCTGGTTATCAGATAGATAGATAGATAGATAGATAGATAGATAGATAGATAGATAGATAGATAGATAGATAGATAGATAGATAGATAGATAGATAGATAGATAGATAGATAGATTGTATTATTAGACTTAAGGTCAATTTAGAAAAACAAAAAACATACAACACAATTAAAAAGGACAGATACAAATTAGAGAAGACAGCTATACCAGTAATCCCATGAGGGTGAGTGGTATTGCATAGCACTGAACCTCGGGTCAATCAGTTGTAAAATGACAAGAAGAATTTAGGCGACCAGTACATTTATACATTAGATTCCTCAGTAAAGCAGAGAAGGTGATAACTCCAGCTTGACAAAACAATTCAATTGCACTACACCACCTTGGTTTCTGAGTAGTATGCAAATCATTATAAGCTACCCGCAGCTTGTTGAAGCTTGCCTTTTTAAACTTGACCCACAAGGGGGCAGTGTAAAAAACAGTACAATATCCTCTAAAGAGGTTTATCTTGACAGTATCAGAACACCATGAGAACTTCCTGGCAAGTATGTTTGCTAGTATATAAAACATGCTGCCTATACATGTAATCATCTTTTGACATTTGATCCGTTAAGATGTGACCCAAGTACTCAATTTTACAACAAGCAGATAGCACTTGCCCTGACAGATAAAAAGATGGGAAATAAGGTCCTTGAAATTGAAATTGTTGTCCACTTAATGCAAAGGTTAATCCGATGACAATGTTCATGCAGTTCCATGACTACATCTTTGAGTCCTGCAGGTGTTTTCTTACAGTATGGCCACAGCATTTGGATTTTTATTCACAACATTGATCTAAATTCCCATATCTTACTTACTGTTAATTTATTTGTAATGTGAGTGTTTTATATGATCTGCTCCGTGTCACTAAACACTATAGTGGATCAACACAACAGCAGTATTTGCAAGCCAGAATGTTCTGTCATTTTCTGCCTTCATCCAGATGTTGTGACTCAGTTTGTCCGTTGGGTTGTGTTGTCTATCATCATATCAACACATGCATTTTTAAGTCTGTATCAATCTGGTATGGAAGCACAAAGATCTTTTATCTTATCCCTTGTGACTATGATCCCTGCAGGATGTGGAACAAGAGCCACCAATTCGCCCACCATTACCCCAGGAGCTAGAGGAAAGCTACCAGAGCAGGGATCAGGGCTGGACAGAGTCCCCATATGAGGTGTGAAATATAGACATTGTCAATGACAAACATTATCAAGGTAAAAATGTTTGACTTTTTTAACTCTGCTTATGTTTTTAGGGAATCTACAGCCACACTGTTGCGCCTGTACACAGAAGAGGAAACAGCCAGCCTGACCTCCTTAATGTGAAAGCAGCAAAAGACTTGTTTGGTTGGCACAGATATACTCATATAATACACAGTTCAAAGGGTGATATTATAGGGTTTCCGCAGGTTCTTAAAAATTCTGAAATTTAAAAATCAATACTTTAGGTCTTAAAAAGTCCTAAATTCATGTATTGTGTTCTACGTTTTAAATAACTTTAAAGAGGTGTTAATTTTCCTATACGTTCATGCAACGCTCCCTCAAATGCTCTTTTTTATTCTGTGGTGTTGTAGTTCTTTTTTACAGTAGTCAAAATATAATTTCGCTGTAGTTTGACTACAAATGAGACCAACATGCAACTTATATTGCAGCCAATCAGCTTTCGTGTCATTGGCGGGAGTCTCTTTCAGATTTTACCACAGATATAAAACGTCTATGTGAAAGTGCAAGCTTAGCATTACTGAATAAACTGAATTTAGGGCTTAGTAGATGTTGTGATAAAGGTCTTAAATTCCATTAATAATGGTCTTAAATTCCATTAATAATGGTCTTAAAAAGGTCTTAAAAAGTCTTAAACTCTGTATTAATACAATGGCCTGCAAATGTGTTTTTCTAACATGTCTAATATTAAACAGCTTAAATAGTTTTTTTATGCAAAAGGAATTTTTTTCAGAGCCCAGCATTGTTTTGTCTTCCACCCTCATATTTGTCTCTCTCCTCCCACCCATTGTCTGTCACTCCCTCTATCCTTCTCTTCTTTCCTCTGTTTTTATTACATCTTTAGAATCTGGTTCAAAGTGGATCCCACCAGATGCATCGAACCAATCAAGCAAGGTTTGATTCTTCATTATGGCCTGTTTTCTGGTTATAACTATGTCTGGATGTACGCGATGTGATCCGAAACGCTCCAAAAATAGAAGCAGTCAAAGGGGATTTTTTTTCCTCATTGCCATCACAGCCAAATTCCAATTCTTTGATTCTCTCATCTTCCTTGCAATTAGGACATGTTGCAGTGCCTGTTGTAGGCAAGAGGTGGAGGCAGAGGCACGTGTCTCAGTGCAGTTGCTCAGTCTTCTAATATTTGACACCCAACCCCCCTTTCTCACATGCTCACACACGGACACACACACACACACACACACACACACACACACACACACACACACACATATGAACATGCAGCAACTGTAGGCACACATACACCTCTGCACAAACACACAGCTGTCTGTAAAAATAACATTTGCAAATACATAGATTCTGGTTCTTGCTTTACCTACATGCATATTGCTAAGGTGCAGGGTTCATAAATGACTCACAGCTTATATCTTTTTTTCAGAAGATGAAGATGAGTGAAGAAGAGCAGATTGAGCGGATAAAGAGGAATCAGGAGAGGTTGACTAATAGGAAGAAACCCCCCATACCTACTCCATGTCAAAGTTCAGAGACAAGAGAGGAGGTCTGACATAACATTCATGAGTAGGCTATAACTGACTGAATATATCATTATACATTTGCTAATCTATCTTGGTATTTCCTCAGGCCCCCTTTCCTTTAAGGGTGACACGAGTTGTTACAGCTGTACTGCCGACCTCTCTTATGGCCAGACGGGTTTCTGTTGAGGATCCCCCACCTGAGCTTGACAACCCATTGCCCGAGCAGATCCCACCTGAGATGCAGCAAAGATTGGCCGAGCAGAGTAAAAAACTGTTGAACAAGACACCCAGGCATTTGTTGCTGGAGGGTCCAGATCAAAAGTGGCCCTCAGCAGAGATGCACCAGGATCAGCCCATTAAAAAGACAAACAGGCAGCAGCGGCATCAGGGAATATTGAGGTCCTCCAAGAAGGAGTCACGGTCAGATGTGAGCAGAGCCGAGCCCACAGAGACCTCAAGGAATCAAGTTGGAGACCAAGCAAGTGTAGGAAATGAATGCGCGAGCTTGGATAGCAGGGTAAGAAAGAATGAAAGCAAACAACAGAAATTCAGATAGACTTATTTGGGATTTAACCATGTTTTAGAGCTGTGGTCTCTAACTGTCCAAACAGAAGTGTCAGGTTTATGATCAATTCTCATAATTAAAGTATAGTCATGAAGTATCAAGCTGATAAAAACAGTTTGGTCTGTGTTTTGAGTGGTAATGTGACACTGCTTGAACAGACGGATGAACAGCCCTCTGCCCTCCTGACTCCTGACATGGACCCTGATCACTGTCTGACCCCTGAGCAGCGAAAGGCCAAACTTTGTCGTGTAGAACGAATACGGGAGAGAGTCATAAGAAGGTGAGTGTGTGTGTGTGTGTGTGGGTGGGGGGGGGGGGTATTTAAATGCATTTACATATGCCTTGCATATATGAAGGTCTCCATAAATTGGTTTGGTATATCTACATCTATCTATCTATCAGTGCAGTCAGACAGAATGCCACAGCAGACGATCACCTGCCAATCAGGGGGAATGGGCAGGAAGTTCCTCAGGTACCCCCTGACACAGCTAGAAAACAAAGGATGAAATCAGGTATGCTTTTCCCAATACAAAAATAAATAAATTGATATCAGGTTGCTAAAATAACTCCACAATATAATATTTTTTTTAAATTTTGATCACATATTAAGCTTGTTTTTTTTCTCTGGAAAGCTAGCTTTCACTTACCTTGCGCCGCTGCTGGATTCTCAAGATATCATGCAAAAACTGTGTGATTACAAGATCAAATAAAAATGAATCTTTTCAGGCTTTAAGTAAAGCATTTGTGTTTGAACCACTGTGGCTCGAACCAATCAGCGTCCTGTGAAGGGGTAATGTCTGCTACAGGCGTGGTTTAGGTGTGTGTGATGACACAGAGAGGTGACTGTTTTGTTCAAGGCAACAATGGCGGCTCCTAAAAAATGAGGTTAGCGTAGATGCTGCAATAGCATCAGTTAGAACTGAATAGTATTTCTTCATTGAAGGAAGAGCAAATTACAGCACTGAAGGCTGAAGGAACGTTTTCGCTCTTCTCCTAACTGGCTTCGGCAAGACTTTGATAGACAGAAGGTTCATCCAATTTAACTTACCTGTTAAGTACTTTTTCAAAGTTCTTGCCCTTTGTGTTTGCAATGGCGACTTCTCAGATGGTTCTGTGTAAAAAAAAAACATTTGAAGAGTCAGTTTAACCTTTCAGTGGACATTAGCTATTACAAATCTGCTATAGCAATAGAAGTAAATACTAAAAGCACACTATATGCACTACCTTACTGGAAAATTCTGCTCTGGTCCTGTTTTTTTAGACCGTCAATCCTACGATGGCTACAGAAGCTGCGATCACATCAGAGGTTCTTCAGAACTTTATCTTTCTAGTGGAACATCTCAAGATGAAGATGAAAGAGACAGACACATGAAAAAATCTAAAAGTCAAGTCAAATTTGGGAACAAACCACAGCACAAAGTGCACAGTGGAAGAACAGGGGTTGCCAAAACTAATATCAAACGTCCAGCTTCACCCTATCACATCTCATCTATGACTGTCTACCAGAAGGATGGAGGCAAGGAATTTACAAGTTGCAAGGATGGAGAGGAGCAAAAGCTTGAAGAACCTGATGCCGATGATAATGAAAGTGATTTTCCATCCTCCGATCTGAGAACCAAGTGGTTCCTCTCTACGAACCAGTGGCAGGGGTTCATACCTTTGCAGATCCCAGGCATAGACTCACTGTGCATTGAGGAGATATCAGACATTGAGAACCAACCGGCGAGCTCTGACGATCTGAATGATTTCAATGAGATCTCTTCTGCAGTCAGTGAAAGCTTAGAAAAAATGAAAAATAATCATTCCCTCTTCTATAAGATCGCTTGTGACATTAGTATTTCAGACACCGATATTACAAAGAATGATGGGAATCCAAGTGTCCAAACGTCATCCAGGCCAGAAGAAGAAAAAGAACTGTTGATCACTGAATCTGTGCCGGACAAAGTGACCTATAATGTTGGGAGATCTTATAACCAAGAGAGCAAGGATTCCAGCCTCTATTTGTCATCAGATGTCAATGAAAATAGTCTCTCAGTTATTGGTGAACTCCAAGATTCAACCCAGGACAATGCAGCGTTAAATACGTTAGCCAGTCCAGCAAAAGAGGCTGGTGTGAATGAAGAAATCCCTCAAAAAGAATGTGAAGACACCTCAAGACAAGACAGCCAGTTGGAAGTTATAGAAACTGTCCATGGAGCTTCTGTTCAGAACAGGGCTTCTGATCAGGCCCTGGATGAATGTACAAAGATGAGAGAAGAACAAAGTGGGGAGAAAGAATCACACGACCGGAAGGTGGATCATTTGATAAGTGACAAGCTGAAGAAACGTCGTAGTTTAAGTGAGGAAAACAAAGAGACCATCCATGAAGGAGGCAACAATCACTCCATCACTCCATCCAGCTCTGTGTATGAGGGCGGAAGTGTGATTCGGAGTGCCTCTTTCCGGAAAGCACGAGTTACAGTATTAAGGACAAGTTTGTAGAGGTAAGAATTGTGAAGGCTTATGGGGCTTAAATAAATGAATCTGAAGGATAAGAATACAGTTAAGTGATTTATAGTAAAAATGTCAGAGGAGAAGGATGTTAGTGTTTAAGGAAATTTTGACATTATTTTGGAATAGAAATGGTAAAATGAGAACATACAATGTCAGGAATAGTCATAATCTTTGGTAAACTTGAGCATTTCTATTAAACATAATATATGGTTTGAAATGGATGCAGATATAATCAAAAGTCTTACGAATATTTCAAGAAAACAAAACCATGTATGCAAATGTATTGTTGTTCTTGCAGTTGATGGTAAACACCAAATACCTTATGTATAGTTGAAAACATGCCAAGTATTTGAGGTTAATGCTTCCATTCCTCTCAAAACATGCATCTAACTAAAAAAATATAAATGTGATTGCTGCTTGCAGATGGCACCATAACCCTGTTTTTGTCACTGTAACCAAATGTGTTTTGTATTTCAAATTTCCTGATTAATAAACATGTTGTCCGCTACATTGAGACACCAACTCCTGCTTTACATGTACAAGAAACACATTAATGTTCTCTCATTTCATACATCCTTTTTGTATTGCTCAATACAAGTCTCCCCTGGGTGCTTGCCTTGGTCCTGCTCTCTGACAAGCCCTGATGCAGAATTACACAGAGCCAGTGGAAATGCCTTTGTCACTTTAAATCCTTGCTGTGTCTCAGTCGATGACATCATTGTCTGAGAACACATTACATCACCCCTTCCCAGGCTCTCTCTCTCTTAAAGACAGCACCACCTTATGTTTACTGGGCTACACACACACATAATCACACTTACACACACACACACAGATCTGCTTATCTGTTTACAAATGCAACATCACTCTTAACATATTAATTCAGGATCCATGTTCTACACATGCATTTAAAAGCTACAAGTTGGCATTGAGATTTACAACATTCACTTTAAACATATTTCTGCAATGATAGAATTTGACTGGCATGCATGTCCTGCACTACAGACAGTTAAGGCATACATGATTACATTTTAAGATACTTGTGTCATTTTATAAAATACAGTATTCATATCTCGAACTGCATGCTGTAGAATTGGGAAAATATGACCCCCAAAAACTGTGACTTATGGGAACAAATTCCTTAAAAGAAATCCTAATAAAGTTTCATTATTAACATATTTGTGTACAAAATGAATCAGAATAATCGATACGAATTCCCACATGAGGTTTTTCTCATGGTCTGAAGTTTGGCCTACAAGCTGTTTTGCAAGAATACACTGCAGAAATACTGCTTTATGAGGTACAAAATAATTTTGAATGCATCATCGACTAGTTGCAGGTAAAATGTCTGTCATTTAGTTTGTCTCTAATATGCAAACACGCTGTATAAATAATCAGGTGTTTGATTGGCCTGCGAGTGCGTGTGAGTGCGTGGCGCGCGCGTAAATCACAGAGATGCGGAGAATGCTGAGAGAATGTTTCTTTAAGAACCATTACCTTCCAATCCGACAGAGGGGGAGTCAGTGGTAAGGTGGCGTATCGTCTCTCTCCGCGTGCCCCCTCCTCGCCGTTTACATGTGGAAAAAGAGAGAAAGAAAAAAAACACATAGCTACAGAAAGCTTTACTTCGGTTTTGGATGAGGGGCACGGACACCGATGCACGATCCGCGGGGATGGACCTAAGGAATATTTAACATCAAACATGGACACTACAGGCTCCCAGCGATGACTGTGGTAAGGATGCAACTTCACACCGCCCCATTGCAACCCAGTTTCTATTATGAGGGAGAAGAATATCCATCGGAAGACGCGGAAGAGAAATATGCATGCACTAATGTAATGATAAATGAGTGTGTGTGTGATACCTAACATTGTGTTGTGAAGGATGGGGGGGGTAGCCTGTGTGTGTGTGTGTGTTTGTGTGTGTGTGTGTGTGTGTGTGTGTGTGTGTGTGTGTGTGAGAGAGAGAGAGAGAAATGGGAGGGAGGGGTACTATTTGAATAGCGGCAAATATTAGAGAGACTATGCAACGCTCGGCGCCTATGTCAGTGTCAGGCATTGACAGGTGTGTTGGCAACACACCGCACGATTTATTTAGGGCGCGCTTGCTCGCTCCCGTTTGCATACAGCTAGGTGAGGTGGTTAGCTACTGGAGAGAGAGAGACAGACAGAGAGAGAGAGAGAGAGAGAGAGAGAGAGAGAGAGAGAGAGAGATACGATTCCACTGTATATTGGCCTACTATGTGTTGCTTGTTAATCATGGCTATAAGCGCTTTGCCGTTGGGAGCTTTGTAGTCAACCCTCCTATCTCGTCTCACTGCTGTCACTGGGTGTATGGACTTGCTTATAAGTCTATAATGTCTGGAGAGGGTAGGCCCCATTACTGAAAATGTGCGATGTGCTTTTTTGCCATCCTCCTGACGTGATGCTTTCCACAGTCTCTGTCGATCTCTACAGAAGAGATTCATCTTCCTCCCCTTCGCTCGAATGCATTTTACCACACGAAGAGCCAATTAGAGATCCACTAGCCTACTAAGCTTTTTCACTATAAGAATGTAGATATGTGCGCGTGCGTGCTCTTGCGCGCTCGTGCGCATAGCATCGAATGGTCTTTCCTCCATACATACAGCAATGGAGGTAGCCACAGCACAGACCTGCCATCTGGAGAGCCTCGTCATTTCCCCATTAGCCCAGTGTGCAGTGTGGATGCCAGCGCAAATAAAAGCGCGTTAATCCCGATCCTGGTGTTTTCATTTCCTCTGCCCAGTTGCTGACAATCACTTATCGATTCCGTGGCGGGGGGTCGCAATGTGCTCTGCTTTTTATTGAAATGTAAAGTATGCATCCGGTATGCGTGCATTATTACGCTGGGAAGGTGCTTTAACGTGTAACAGGATGTAAAAAACGACCGCGGAAACCCTCTTTCTTTATTTCTAATTGTCGGCGGTTCTGGGAGCCTGCAAACCCATCTCCCCGCCCCAGTGTCTGATCGCTCTCTCTTACAAGCAAACACAAGGCTATGGCATTTTCCCTTTGACCATTTTTCGGAGGCAGAGAATATTTAGTAACATGATACTCAGCCTAATTGGGGGCCTTGTCCTAATTGGTTATGAGGCAACCAAATACTGCAAAGCCAGTCTCTCTTCTCCAGGGTAGGCAGCTATATAAGCAGGATTTAGTGTGTCTGTGTAGGATGATGATGGTGATGATTGTGATGATTAAGGCAATCATAATATGAAAACACCCACATGTGTGGACACACACACACACACACACACACACACACACACACACACACACTTGATTGATCTAATGTGGTCACAGTGACACAAGCACCCATTACACCAATGGATCTAATGCAGCCACTTGATAATGTAGCTGTACAGTAGCTCATTATACAACCATCTTATCACCTGCCCATTGTTTTCAAGCTGCCTCTCTCATTTCACAAATTTCTATGGCAGGAAGAATGAGGAGGAAAGTTCTCAATAACGCTCATAAAGCTGCAATGTTATGGCATGATACAGTAACTACCGTCATTTTTGATGCATCAGGTCCAGTAACCTCACAGCTGACACTTCATTCAAAACTGCAGGCTGCCAAGTTAGCCTGTACTGAATCAAGACACAATAAATGCTTGTTTTTCCAGCCCAGAATGTAGTGAACTATTACTGTACAACAGTCTGCTGTAATCACATTACCTTGTTTTATGTTACCCCCACTGAGTTAATGAAGAGCTGCCGGATGAGTAATTATCCCAAGATAAGTTGTTGAAAGTTTTTCTTGCGGGCCCCCCTGTACCCGTAGCATGAGAGGTATTTCAGGTGTTTCAAGGTCCATCTCAAATTCATTTCAGAAGGATATTTTGGGCAGTTTGGATAACAAAGTAGTGGTCAGAAGCTGTTGTAGTCTTTGCTCTACAACCACAACCCTTGGTGAAAAGCCTGAGCAAGCATCAGAGGTACTTGGCATAGTTTGATCAACGCTTTTTTAATTTGGCAAAAAAGTGGCAAGTTTAGAGTCATCCATTCAGGGCAGTGGTGCCATCGCCAAATACAGTATGTCCCTCCACAAATGTATTTTTCCATATAAAAAGTTGTAGATCCTGATATGTATCTTGGCAAAATATTAGCAGGTTATTGCTAATTTGAATGCTGCATCTGGGTTAAACTCTCACATATGATGATGCAGTACAGTGTTATGATGACACGCTTTAATACTGTATAGATCTACAGTGTGGCAGAGCAGTTGGAAGCATTTCTTAAATCGGAACTCTTAAACTATATTTTAAGGAAATCCAGTCAATGCCAGTTCATTCTTGCATCAGTGATTATCCATTAGTGGAGCGGGGAAGGAAGGACGTTTTTTTTAGTGGGACATACAATGAGCTTGCCAAGTACTCTAGCCAGCTCACCAGCATGAGGAGCTAATTTCGAGCTGTATCAGGCCTCCAGTTACCAGCAAGCAGTCCCAATTTTGGTTCTGTACGTCCATATATTAATAATAAGACCACTGGCAAGACCTGTTTTCACTGCTAAAAAGGCCTATGTGCTAACTATGTTTGATTTACAAAATGGATAATTTTGGTAGGACAAAGACATTTTGTATTGCACTGCCCAGTCTCACTGACGTACAGAAGCCTGTATGGGGCACTAAATCAGTCCAAACCACTTAAAAGTATAAAGGCCAGTGCAAGCCCCCGCTTATTGTAGGCTAGACATTAAAGAATAAGGTAGGAAAGAAGAGAGGGACATGATGCACTATAATAATGCTGATTACCTAAATCCATATAATTTTGACCCACAGTTTGCAGCATGAGATAGAGACCTTATCAAGTTAGAGTATTCATACAATTTATAACAAAACTAATTTGACATAACATATTTGAATCACAGTCACATACTTAGTTTGTTAGAAAAACTGAGAAGAAGAACAATTTAAAAATATTATCTTGCATTAATTATTTAGATTAGCATTTTAACTTTTCCAGTGGAGCTAAAGTCACTCTAATCTGACCAAGATCACAGTGACTGATGCCTTAAAGCAACAGCTTATCATTTTGGGAAGTATGTTTTTTCACTTTCTCGCCATAAATGAGATGAGAAGATCAATACTACTTTCATATCTGTCTGTTAAACATATGGTAAAAGTTACAGCCAGCTGTGGATTAGATTATTTTAGCATTAAAACAGGGAAAAGAATGGATTAAACAGGTGATGGTAGGCAAATTGTGTTTACCTTTGGTCTTATATTTAACGGACAGACACAAAAGTGGTATTGATCTTCTTGCTAACTCTCAGCAAGAAACCAAATTGTAAAGTGAAAGTGTATTGGTCAAAATGCCAAACTATTTCTTTAACACAGAATGTCATGCAGCATTATACATTGAACTGTAATAGTTTAATTTTTCTCTCTCTATGTTACTCAAATATTTTATCTCATTTTATAATATAATTTCTCATTTGTTATAGTGAAGTTTATTAAGGGGGATCTAATGCCATGCCTGCTCTTTTTTTCAGCTCTTACCCCCGGTGCTGTGAGGAGCTCTGCCTCGTGGACACAATTTAGGAGCATCGGCCCTCTTTTATCCCTTATTTCTCCATAACCCCTTCCCTTCCTCACCCTCCGCCAATCCCAGCCACCCACAGAACGGCTTACCCGTAGATACTCCTTCCTCTTACATAACACAAGAAAACATAAGCATTCTGATCACATACCATGCAGGTTGGGACTTTATGGGAAGACAAGTGAGCAAAGACGTACAGAGCGTTGGAGAAAAAACATAAAGGCAATAAACAGAGAAAAATATGCAGACCAAAGGAATGATATTTTTGGAAAAGTGAAGATGTAAAGATTTATATTTTCTACATCCAACATTTAGTACAATCTTATAAAAAGGCAAAGACAGACATTTTGCATGCACAATCGCCATTTAGTTTTCTTTATAAACTTGACACACACGCCACAATCTCATGATGATGTGCGAGGTGATGCCCACCATTTCTGAGGATGGGCGAAGTGGGACTGGTGGGGGCCCTGCCTCACCTGCCGGAGCCGGAGTCGGAGGAACCGGAGGTGTGATCGGAGGAGCAGGCTTCGGTGGGAGGGAGGCCAGAAGCGGAGGAGACGAAGGAGGCAGCACAGGGAACCTGGAGTCGTTAATGGTCAACATGCTGACTGAGAGGGAGAGGCTGCTGGAGAACCTGAGGGAGACACAGGATTGCTTGGGAACGGCTCAGCTCCGCCTCCGCGAACTCGGCCACGAAAAGGAGTCACTTCAGAGGCAGTTGTCAATCGCTCTGCCACAGGTACAACTGTGTGTATTTACAATCTGGTCATATGTGTATGGAGTAATCAGCCTTGTTTGGAAGTGAAAGTCTGTATTTTGGCTGATAGAAGTACGTTGAACACTCCTCCGTGTGAGGTAACATTGTTTATCCTCTGTGATATCAGTGTCTAGTTATGTACGAGTGTGTTTTTCATGGTGAAGCGAGGTTGAGACAGTAATCCTTTGCAGTGACAATTCATGCAGAGAAAGTGGATGTTAAATACTTCCCCCTCTGCATCTTCAGAGTTTTCCTTACTAATGTTGTTCCTAGTAATGCAGAGGGTTCATGTTCCTATCATCTTCTGGATGTTTAGTCTAAGTTGCATCTGCAATTTTCCTCTTATGTGTAATCAGGTTTTATTTTATTGGCCATGTTGCTAGCGGATGATTAATGATACTGGAAGCTAATATTCTTTAGTTTACTGAAATTGCTTATTAACAGTAACTGGAAATTGAAGATTTTATCCTACATTTATAACATGAACAGCTTTCTCCTCTTTCGCTAGGACACATCCCAAACTCTGTTTGTGCAAACTGTGTTTACAGTATGTATAGTTAGCTGTCACATTTTACTGTCTTGTCAGCGCTATATGTGAGGTCCCTTTGTGTTTTCGTCAGCTTCTAAAATGTTTGAAATGTGTCAGCACAAATTGACTGAATACAGTTCACTCAGATTCCTTGTGCACATGTTGCGCATTTTGATAAATGTCAACTCAGACTCGACTGATCCTGTATTAATACAATATCAAGAGACATTGTCTTTATTTTAAGTCAGAAATGTATTTTTTACTGAGATCTAATTTTGATTAAAATGTGAAAGGAGACCGATAATGACTAGATAATTCCAAACTTTCACTGAACAGGGAGCATGTTGAGCCAGCAGAGCTACTGTCAATATCATGACATTTCCACGTGTTGTTTTCTTGTTATAAGAAGTGGATACACTCTTATAAAAACCTATGAAATCAAGTACAATAAAATTTTGTATGTTGCGCTCCAATTTTTCCGAAAATATTTGGTACAAATTCACAAGACAATGACAAAACAACACCCTGAATAACATTTTATTATCACATCTGGAGCTAAAATCAACAAGATTATCGAAAGAAAAATAGTCAGCAACTATTATTAAAGTTATTTTCAAGCAAAAACGCAACACGTTCCACAGTTCTAGCTTTTGAGTTGCGAGTATTTGCTGCATTTCTTTGTCTTATGCGATAGTAAATAATAGTAAAATATAGTAGAAAGAAAAATATTGTTGTTAAAATATTGTTGTGCTTTTGGAGTGTTGGGTCCAACAAAGCAAGTCCTTTGAAGCTGTTAACTTAGACTTTATGACTTAGACTAATGTTTGACATTATAATCACTAGTTACAGCCCTAGATATCTCTCAGATGCTATTTCAACAAACAATTAAACATTATAAACTCTATAATGTTAGTATTTGTCAAATAGCTACCTTACTGAACTGCATTTGAATGTACGGGTGTTAATGATATTGTGTACAAAACTTGTGAATCATTATCAATTTGCAGATAACACATACCAGTCAACTGCATTGGAAATTTGTCTTTCTGATTTATATGACTAAGTTTATTTGTACATTATAAAGCAGGGGTGCCGATTCATTGAAAATAATAGAGGCCTATCGATAGTTTGAGATGAAATAGAAAAGAAACAATAAGTAAACAAGGTAAGCCAACCGAGAAGCTGACCCCTATCCAAACAAGAGCCAATGGACCCACTGTGTCACCATCTGTAGACCTTTTGCTGTCTTTTTTTCTCCTCCATCCTTCATGCAAACACAGATCCATTTCATGTGTCTACGTTCAACTGTTTTTCAATCATAAAGCAGGTAATCCTGGCTGTAAACATCTGTTCATCATTTTTTTCTCTGATGAACAGCAATTATAAGCTGAAGGTTTTGAAGGTGTAGGTTGAAGGTAAAGAAATCCCTGACCATGGATGCTGTTTGTTAAGGAAAATCATGTAAGATACCATCTCCTGTTTGCACTTTGCGTTTTAAGCGTTGTACAGGAGTTGCAAATGTATTCCCAGCAGTGTTGTAAATGACTAGCGAGACTGTGTATTTGGGGGTCTCTGTTGTCCATCCCAGTGCGGAGCCATTGTGTAACAGTGTGATGTAATCCATCCATAAATGCAAGTTCACAGAGGAGGATAAGCGAGAGAAAGAGAGTGGTGGTAGGAACTGTGTCAGTGATTTACATGATTGTTAAGGTTTACATCATGTAAGTCTCGCTACATTCCTGGTCTCAGGTGTTCCACAATGTGTTTCTGGAGGACTTTGGTTATGGATATTTTTAGTGCTATGTGTCCAGTTATATGTGCTGTGAGCAGCCAACTCTATTTCATTTTCAGAGTTGCTAGATTTGTCGGGCTTGAATTATTATTAGTTCCTTTAAGCTCTTATCGCAGCTCAAGCGGCTGAACAGAGACCATTTCCATTATATTAAAACCATACATTTAAACAGTGTATTTGCTTTGCCCCTGAAAACAGCTTGTTGTTCCACAGGAGTTTGCTGTGTTGACTAAAGACCTGAACGTTTGCCGGGAGCAGCTTCTGGAGAGGGAGGAGGAGATTGCTGAGCTCAAGGCGGAGAGAAACAACACACGTGTAAGATGTTTAGCGGCCATTTTGCTTATTAGCACTGTAACAGCCTCTGTGTTATCTTCCTCACCCATTGTGGGTGTGACACTGTTTTATTTGCTTCTGGGTCATTTTCCTCCTTCTCTTCCTCTTTCTCCTCCACATTTTCTCTTTGTGACTCCCTTTGGGTCTGTATCTGATCCTTATCTCTCCCACTCACTCACTCCTTCCTTTCTGCTACCTGGTGCTCTTCTCTCCACCCAATTCCATCTCATTGTCACTCTTAAAACCCTTCACTCCTCTGCATCTTCTCTGAACCTTCCATGTCTCTGTCCCTGTACGTCAAACTCCCTTACTCACCTCTCTCCATTAACCTCTTTGCATTCTTCTGCCACCTCCCCGTCTTGTTCCCCTTCAACCCATTCACTCACACTTTAGTTGTTGCTGGAACACCTTGAGTGCCTGGTGTCTCGACATGAGCGCAGTCTTAGGATGACGGTGGTGAAAAGACAAGCTCAGTCCCCAGCGGGGGTCTCTAGTGAGGTGGAGGTCCTTAAGGCCCTCAAGTCTCTGTTTGAGCATCACAAGGCTTTGGATGAGAAGGTGGGTCAAACTGTTGTCTTTTGCATTGTAAATAGGGCCTGCATTTTTCAAACTGCTGAAAGTGAAATTTTGTATATCCTTTCTTACTGACACACTAACTTAAAATAGTAATGAACAATGTGTTTGTGTTAACAACAAATTTTATGTTTTCGGGCGCAGGCAGCTGCTTTACTTTAACTCTATGCTAAGTTAGCTGACCTATCACCAAATGGCAAACAGACAATTTATGAGTTAGCTGGGGAACATAGTGGAGCATTAACAGCTAAAGAGCCAGATATTTCCCTAAAGACTTGGTAAAGATAAAAAGAGAGCCAAAAGGAGAGTGAATATTGGACTTCCATTCAACAGGTGACCAGAAACAAATGTTAAATTTATGCTAATGTTGCTAATGTTAAGAAAAAAATATTGGTACAATTTCTTTAGACTTAGAAATATTATTAAATTTAAGAGAATTCCAAATGAGTCTGTAGCCTGTTAGTGTATTAGCAGGGCTGGACTATGTATTTGTGCAATTACTCAAGTGCTGTAGGCCAAGTAGGCCAGTTCAATTTAGACATAGCCTTGTTTACCTAATAACCTATTAACTTACTGACTTACTTATTTACTCACTTTGTGCTTCTTTATAGCCTACATCTGCAAAATTACATTTAATATCTTTCAAATATTGTACTTTTTAATTAACTACATGTATTTGATACTTAGAGTTACTTGTTCAACATTAGTTGAGGTGACATAATAATATATTGTATAAATAAATAATAGTAAAAATCAGAATAGGATCATTTTAGCTCACAAGATGCAGCTGTTGCTTTTTTATAAAGCGTAAATCCATTTGCTATTCCTTCTCTGAGCATTCATATGATCATGTGCTGCTCTAAAATGTTCCTCCCACACTTCACTGCAAGTAGGAGTAAATTTCTTGATAAATGATTTTTTCACTTTTACTGAAAAGGTTGCCACTGGTCAGGGGTCTTGAATGGCAATGCAGTGCACAGAAATACCTAACGTACCTTTTGTCAAAAAAATCTGGAGTGATGTCCTTGTTTTGGCCTCTTATGAACTGTTTAATTGGCTCTATCGCCTTGTAACTTGCTTTTTCTATCAAGCTTATCAGAAAGGTCAAGATGTAGTTACTTTAGGAAAGTAAAAGACCAAAACATTTTAAGCAATACAAATGCAGCTTGAATCCTAACTTGTAAACCCCATGATGATCAGTCATTGTATACCCCACAGGTTCGAGAGAGGCTCCGTGTGGCCCTCGAGAGGGTGTCTGTGTTAGAAGACCAACTTGCAGCATCTTCTCAAGAGGTAAAGTCCAATGTGAATGATTTTTTGTGTCTTTAGGATGATTTAGCTCAGTGCGTACAAATAACATTTATTTGTATTTTCTATCCATTTTGTCTCCCCCTTTCCAGGTAATCTCTTTAAGAGACCAAATTAAAAGACGTCAACAAGGGGTGGACGGCGGGAAAGATGTAAGGGAGGGTTTTATGCATGTTGGTTCCAGTTGTTTTTGTGTATGTGTTAGCTTCCAGAAAGTCTGTAGAAAAGTAGATGTTTGGGTACCATGGTGTGTCAGTGTGATTTTAACTCTAGGTCTTGCCTCATTGACATGTCATTTATTTTAGCTACGACCTCAACTGATTAGCTGGTTATTTTTCGTCATCACTCTCAATTTGTTTTTCTATATTGCCATTATTCCAGCGACTACCCAATGGTCCCTCCACTGGCCTGGAAGATAGCGAGCTGGAGAGACAGCGAGAAGGAGAGATAGAGCGGCAGAGAGCTGAACTCTCCCAGCTGAGGGAGAGGCTGGCCCTTATGTGTCGGCAAGTAAGTGTGTGTTTCTGTTTATCTGCCATGGTAAGGATAAGGAAATATTACATTTGTGCAAAGTGGGGACATTTTCAATTATTTAAGTGGATATTTCAGTGTTTGCATGCAGTATTATGGTTAAATTTGAAATCTAAGCCGAAATGTTCCAGTTAATATATATGAAACCCAATCATGCTAATCTTAACTAACTGGCTGCTGGCTGTAGCTTCATATTTACTGTATGGACATGAGAGAGGTATTGATCTTCTCATATAAATTTCCGCATGAAGCAAATAAGCGCATTTCCCAAAATGTCAAACTATAAGGTGAGGGTTTGGTGAGCACTGAAGACTAGATCAAGTCAATAAGCGTCTCTGTACTTTAAGTTTATGTAATAAACGCTGGCTTTCATAATAAATTCCATTAGTGTACTTCAGTAAGAAGAGCCAAAGGTTACCAACAGTATATCCTAAGAGGGAGGGGATCTATGTTCGGTACATCTACTGGTCTCCCTCTTCCCTCTTGTGGCCAGTTAGACTATTGCAGCTGCTTTGAAAAGCCATAATTATACTGCATAGTGTACAATAAAACAACGGTTGAATTTTTATCATACACATACGTTATGTACCACTATCCAAACACTGTCAGACATGTGTAATGGGCTTTAGTATAAGCATTTAGGTGAAGATACCTAACTTACAAAATGTTGGGCAGTCTAGTCCCAGGATGAAAGGATTTAAGAGAAAACTAAAGAGAAGCACATTCTGTCTGTAGTTTACTGCGTGTTGTGTTTAATGCGTCAGACTCTCAGCATACAGACATTTGTAATGAATCACTTGTAGTGTCTACTTACACTTGGTTTTGTAGCAGTTAACGCTGACTCACATAGGTTCAATCTGTGTAATCATGTGTCCCTTTGTGGCGTCACCTCAGGTTGGGGAAATAGAAGAACAGCTTGCGGCCGCCAGGAGGGAGGTGACGAAGTCGGAGGAGGCCAATCAGAAGCTCCAAAGGGAAGTGAAAGAGGTCTGTAGGGCCAATCTGTCTCTTTTCAGCCAAGACCCTGAGCTCCCTACGATCCATATATATTTGAACACAATGGCCATATGTTTGAGAAGTACTATTATGAATTATTTTTAAAGGGTATTGAGATGGATATTACGTAAGAGAAATTAAACAATTGGGGCGGATTTTTGCTTATTGTGTTCCTGCAGCTAAGGAAGTCTAACATAAATGCACAAGGAATTTTAGACTTCTACAGTATCAAAATGTACTACCTACTGTATACAGGCCACTCACACATTCAAATGTTCTCCTCCTGTTTCTCTTGCCATGAGTTATGACATAACTCTGTTATAGGACGTGTTATCTCATGTATATCTTGATATCCTTAACTGCACGTCATTGTTTTCATCATACATTTTTGCTTCCTCTAGGCCCTTTGCCAAAGGGAGGACATGGAGGAAAGGATTACAACCCTAGAACGCAGGTAACATGTGCTGTGTTTGAGGATTCACTCCTTATTTTTCTTGGAATCAGAGTTTAATACATCAGCTGTAAAGAACAGCCTGTTGGCTAGAAATGTGTTGCAAAGGTGTCCTGACACCTCTTCATACAGTCTAAAGATGTTTTACATAAGAACCTTTGCATTACATTGGGGGGGTGACACACCGTTTGTTTGAAAGCAGGGATTTGAGATCAGAAAACTGAAATGGTTTGATAGTCATATTTTATTATTATATTAATTGATGCAAAATATAATGGCGCAAAGGTGGTTTTCCTTTGAAAATATACAACAATTCTAAATTCTAACTACTTCCAATGTCAGCATGAACATATAAAGTTAATAAATATTGTTAAATAATACATTTCAATAAATAATGTGGATAAAGGGATTATATCAATCTCTACTACAACAGCACCTTTTTTATTGCATTATCCTATATTGATGATCTGTTCGATTGTCTTTTTAGAAGAATTAACTGTAAATAAAAACAGCTTTATTATTTTTTTACCCCAAAATGCAGAGGAGTCTTCCATGACTAAAGTGTGGAGGCTTCCTCACAAGCTACATACACCCCCAACAACCTCCACCAAGAAGGGTTGGGCAGTTTGTATGTTGCAAAGGGGCAGAAAAGTCTGCAATTCACTTGCTAATGTTTTCAAAACCTAAATGATGTGAGCATACAGTAATTAATTAAGGCAACTCACATGAGCATTTTAACACTTTCGATCAACTCAGTGCTTCTCCATCTGGACTTTGGCAGTTTGACAGTAAGAGGACATGGTGTGGTGGTACTTTAATGAACGGATCAATTGCCAGTGGAAATTACACCCTTGCATATAATCACAAATATCATGTTATGTTGGCCGAGAACATCAGCTCTAATCGTTGGTGTATTGGTGTTAAATGCAGGTACCTCAGTGCGCAGAGGGAGGCGACTTCTCTCCATGATATCAAAGACAAGCTGGAAAATGAGCTGGCCAGCAAGGAATCACTGCACAGACAGGTAAGGAATGGCTCAAATAATACAGTATCCAGCTACAGTCAGAAAAAAATGGTCAGAAAATAATGTAAAAATGTATGCAAGTATCATTATCTCTAGCAATGATATTAGGTGCAAGACTCATTTTTGGATATTCAATCACATGTACTGTACACGTGTGTTTTGGTCTGTGTTTCCAGAGTGAAGAGAAGAACAGACAGCTACAGGAACGTTTAGATGAAGCCAAGCAGAAGCTGCAGCAGACCCTACAGAGGGCAGAGACACTGCCTGAGATCGAGGCCCAGCTTGCCCAAAGGGTTGCTGCTCTCAACAAGGTACTTTGAGTCAGGCACAATCACTTGTTGTACCCGACTGACCAGACAACTTGCCACTTAGATTCAGTCCTGGAAGTTACATTTAAAGGTTGGGTTATTTTAATGTTGCGTTAACACTGTATGTATGCTTTCATAGCTTCTATCAGTTAATCAAAGAATCAGATAATCATGTGCCACGTTTGAACAAAAAATTTATTTGGATCTATTTTTAGTAGATGAATGCATTAACCACAGGCTTGTAGGAGCATTTGGAAATTATGTTACCTCTAATTTAGGCAGAGGAGCGGCATGGAAACTTTGAGGAGCGACTACGGCAAATGGAAGCTCAACTTGAGGAGAAGAACCAAGAGCTGCAGAGGGTAAAATCTTATTTTTCTGCTTGGCTATATTTCCTATTTAAGCAAATTTGTTCTCCACTTTTTTTCTATCTTGAGCACTTCTCCTATGGCTGTGTCATTATAGGCAAGGCAGAGGGAGAAGATGAACGACGAACACAACAAACGCCTCTCAGATACAGTGGACAAGCTTCTGTCTGAGTCCAATGAGAGACTACAGCTCCACCTCAAAGAGAGGATGGCGGCACTAGAGGAGAAGGTAACGAGAAGACTAATTAGTCGTGCAGAATATTTTGTGATATAATGGAAAAAAAGAAAGAATATATATTCCTTCTTCTGCTCTGCTAGAATGCTCTTTCAGAGGAACTGTCCAATATGAAGAAAATCCAGGATGATCTTATAGCTAATAAGGTATTCATTTTTTCAGCAATGTTATCAGTTTATTCTTATATTCTGTGTGTGAGAGGTCAAGAGTATTCCAGTTTTCAACAGCACTGTTTTTGCAGAATATGACCTTTAATTCTTAAATATCAAAATCTTCCCTAGAATTCAACTTATCCCAACAAACAAGAGACGTGATGTTTAACAAATACTTCTTCATTGGGTTGTTTCCTCTGTGCTTTAGGAGCAGCTCCTTGCTGAGTTGGAGCGAATCCAGCTGGAGCTGGATCAACTGAGAGGCAGGCCTGGCTCCTCTTATTCCAGGTTAGGCACAATGAACCTTAAAGGGAATTTATTTATGAAATGTGTCCTACATTTTGTAAATGCCCAAATAAAAACAAAGTCTCCCAAGGGATACTATGTATACAAAGGCCTTTCTGAGCACTATTTTAAAAGTATTTATTCCTACTGTACCTAGAAGGTGTTGTTTTCACCAACAAGTATTTAAATTACACACAGTGTATATATATATATATATATATATACACACTTGACCTGTATATATTCTGTATTCAAATGGATACAACTATTTTAATGCATTTCTTTCTCAACATAGGGCGGGCAGCGTAAGCTCCCTTCCCTCCACTCTTTTTCGACGATCTCTTCCAGGGAGCTCCTCTGAGCTGCGGTACCCCCAGGGTGGAGGCTCACTACCGTCCGGCTACAGCAACTCTTCTAGTGGGGTGGTGGTCAGGCGCACACACCGAGGCCGGTGGGGGGCACCTAGAGACGATAGTAACAAGGTATTGATCTCACACTAAGACAATAATGACGATGATAATGACGATATCATTTGTTATTAGGATGATCATTTTTCTGAGTTTTTCCTTTTTTCCAGTATGGAGAGTGGGACAGCGGCACCATGCTTGGTCACGGCTTTGAGGGTGGGGAGGGAGGCTGCTCTGACGACGAGGACGACAGGGAGACTCTGTTTGGGTCGGAGCTCCTCTCTCCCAGCGGACAGACAGATGTACAGACTTTAGCCATCATGCTACAGGAGCAACTGGAGGCCATCAATAAAGAGATAAAGTGAGTTTTATGTCTATTCAGTTTGCCTTTTATGAGACTAATTTGAGATCCTAATGCCATTTGGGCAACCAATATTTTAGCTTACATTCAAAAAAGATGTGCTTTCTAAAAACATGAGATCCTCTCATCTCTTCTCAGGCTGATTCAGGAGGAAAAGGAGAGCACAGAGCTGAGGGCAGAAGAGATTGAGAGCAGAGTCAGCAGCGTGGCCCTTGATGCCCCACCTATTCCACCCTCCTCGCTGGGAGGACGGGACAGTGTTGGCAGGGGTTACATGACTCCCTCCATCACCTCCTCCACATTGGCTTCTCCCTCACCACCTAGTTCTGGACATTCCACCCCCCGCCTGCCACATTCCCCTGCTAGGGAGACTGACAGACAGGTACTGTGTTTAAGTTGTGATATAGCCAAGCTAAAAATGTGTTTTAAATGAGGATAATTTAAGAAGATACTGTGTAAATTCACCCAACTCTTTCCATCCTGCAGAATAGCAAAGATGGTGAAGAATGCAGAGCACTTGCCCTGATTGACTCCAACCCTCCTGTCCCTCGAGCCCTACGACTGGACCGAATGACACACACTCACCCCGGGGCAGGCCTCGATGACCTCCGTGAATTTCGCAGGTACTCCCTATGAAGGTTTACTCATGAATACTTTATTTGGCTAACAAGCTAGCCCTGATATATGCTCATTGTCTATGTAGATGTCACTTTCTGTTTTTCCTTTCTGTGTTCTTAGTCTCTCTGCTGACGGTTCCACCACTGCTAGCCAGGATTCCCTCCACAAAGCCAGCAAAAAGAAAAGCATCAAGTCGTCTATCGGTCGTCTTTTTGGCAAAAAGGAAAAGGGGAGGATCGGTGCACCTGGGCGGGAGTCTGCCTCACTGGGTCTGTGAACAGATTGGAAACTAACGCCATTTTGTTATATAACTGACAAATATATCTGTTTACAGTAAGAGAATCATCATCATTGACACTAATACATGAAGTGATTATTTTAACCTAAACCTTTCCAGCCTCCACACCCTCTGATGACCTGGGTTCAGCTGACCCGTTAGGCCTGGCTAAACTTGGGACTGGAACAGTTGAGAAAGACCGCCGCAGCAAAAAGAAGTGAGATCCTTCATCTTTCCACGCTCTTCTCATGTTATTCACACATTTTTTAACCCTCCTGTAGTCAGGTGCTGGTTGGTAAAGCATGACACTAACCATACCTGGGCTTGTTTTCTCTGGTGCCAATCATTTCAAAAGATATACCCTTGTGGTGCTGCAAGGTGCAAATATTTTCTATTTTCTGATTTTCTATTTTTAAAGGAGACAGTGGTAAAGTGATTGAAAAGTATCTTTGCTAAACGTCTGTTTTCCATTCTCCTTGCCAGACACGACCTGTTAGAGGAAGCCTGTCGTCAGGGTCTGCCTTTCGCCTCATGGGATGGCCCGACCGTTGTTACGTGGCTTGAGGTACCTCATGACACCCTATCATTAATGCGTTTTTATAGATAGATAGATAGATAGATAGATAGATAGATAGATAGATAGA
This sequence comes from Etheostoma perlongum, assembly GCA_026937815.1. Taxonomy (NCBI): domain Eukaryota; kingdom Metazoa; phylum Chordata; class Actinopteri; order Perciformes; family Percidae; genus Etheostoma; species Etheostoma perlongum. The sequence continues at coordinate 13,527,628 of CM049391.1, read as the reverse complement.
TAGATAGATAGATAGATAGATAGATCTTTTCAGTGTCTTCACTAGGTAAATCTAAGGGTTGGGGTTACTTTTAATAATAATATTAATAATAATAGTAACAATAGGGTCATGTTAGGGCTCCGCAGTCTGTTTGCAACAAATACAAAAGTGACACATGTATGTCTCGAGTATCATCATTCAAGTGTTGGCTTTGACAGTCTTCTCTCTGTTCATCCAGCTGTGGGTAGGGATGCCAGCATGGTATGTGGCAGCGTGCCGTGCCAATGTGAAGAGTGGCGCCATTATGGCAAATCTGTCGGACACGGAGATCCAGAGGGAGATCGGCATCAGCAACCCTCTACACCGACTCAAACTCCGCCTAGCCATCCAGGAAATGGTCTCCCTCACTAGTCCGTCTGCACCTGCAAGCACCCGCTCTGTAAGGCTCAGTAAAAAAGAAAGCATGATATAACTCTAAACACAAATCACGTGTTCACACAGCTGGGACGTTAACAAATCCACACACCCATGTCAAGGAAGAAGACTGATGTCGCAATTTGTTTCTTCTCATTACAGTCAACCAGTAATATTTGGATGACACACGCTGAGATGGAGTCTCTCACTGCTGCCACCAAGCCAGTAAGATTATTACATTTCATATCAAATCTAAAAAGAATTCAATATTTTAGCATATTGATTTATTTTACGTTTATAGATCTTGGACTCAGACAGTTCTGATAAAAGCACTTTTACAGTATTTTCTGTATTTAGCCATGTAACTGACTCATGACTTGTTTATATGACTAACGGTCTCACATTGATGAGTTTTTTTCTTTTTCTTTGTTCCTGATTAGGCATGTTTGGCTACACCTTCCCCTTACTATTCCTTCAAAATCTGTTTTGATGTAGTGTTTTTCCAACTAATTCTCACGCACTAACAAAACTTTTCCTCCCTTTGCCTTCCCTCTCTTCTTCTCCATTCTGTCCTGACTCTGATTCACCATAACACACACACACACAAACACACTCCCCCACACCCTGGTGATCTTTCCCTCTCTTTGCAACTCTCTGTCCCTTTTCTCTTCCGTTTCTTCTCTGCCTGAAACACAAGGAGCAGAAGGAGTTCAGCTGGGACCAGGTGAGTTTCTGGCAGTATACAAGTGATCATCACAGTGTTCTGTATTCATTACTAAATCGTTTTTAACCACAAACATAACTTATTGAGTACTGAAAATTATTTATTTATTTTCCTTACACTGATGAAAACTGCAACTTGTGTGTTCCTCATGTAAGCTATTAATTATGAAGAGCCAAGGGTTGCACACTTCAGCTGAACCTGTTTTCTGTCAGTTGAAGGTAAAACTGTCCTTCATCAGATGGTTTAAGATAAAATGAAAACCAAATGGGACAACTAACTAACTAATTATTATTAGTTATAAACCTTTATATAATATAATTAATAAGTAAATTATTGATTAACAATAAGTTAATAAAGTCATTAGTGACCGCTCATAAAGCCTTTGTAAAGGGTGCATTTTAGAAAGAGATACCAATCAATCATAACTCAAAATTCCAGTCTAACTCTAATTAAACTCAATATAGAAATCATGGACATCTCTGAATTCCCATGTTTCCTGTTACATATGTAGCCTCATTTGGCACAACTGAGGGGTCCATTGCATGATTGCTTGCTGGTCCGCAGTGTATATACAGCACTGCAGTGTATACAGTAAGGAGAGACAGCTGAAGACTTGGTGTTTTCTTGACTCTACTCACCCCCACCTCAACGCTATCCTCCAGATCCTGGCCTATGGAGACATGAACCACGAGTGGGTCGGAAACGAATGGCTGCCCAGCCTGGGTCTGCCTCAGTACCGCTCCTACTTCATGGAGTCACTGGTGGATGCCAGAATGCTTGATCACCTCACCAAGAAAGAACTGAGGGGCCAGCTGAAGATGGTGGACAGTTTCCACAGGTGTGAAAGACAGCTTTTCATACGAATTATCTCTCTACTTCTTCTTTGCACTCTTTTTGGGCATATATACCTGCCAGCTTTTATAACAATTAAAGCAATGAGTCTTTTTCACTTACAGGGTGAGTCTTCACTATGGTATCATGTGCTTGAAGCGCTTGAACTATGATAGGAAGGAGCTAGAGAGGAGGAGGGATGAGAGTCAACACCATAACCTAGGTGAGGCCTGTCTTGTGTTCGAACATGATATCAGAGCATTTACAAAACGTATTGGTTTATAGTGAACTGGTGATAACTGCCTTTTTGTGTCCTCCACAGATGTAATGGTGTGGTCCAATGAGCGAGTGATGTGTTGGGTGCAAGCTATCGGTCTGAAAGAGTTTGCAGACAACCTTTTAGAAAGCGGGGTGCACGGGGCCCTCCTGGCGCTAGATGACACCTTTGACTACACTGACTTGGCCCTCCTCCTCCAGATACCCAATCAAAACACACAGGTAATCCACAGCGCACCACCTTTATCGTCAACTTGTGCTCACAACTGTTGTCAGAAATGCTCATTGCCACACCTTCTGTTTTCCTAATGCCAAAATAATCCTAATCTTTAACTCTTAAATTATCTTAATTATGATCTTAAAACTATGTTTGTCTATCTTTCGCAGGCGAGGCAGCTCCTAGAGAAGGAGTACAATGGTCTCATCTCCATGGGAACAGAGAGGAGGCCAGATGAGGTAGGACAAAGCCGACTGTCCGTAAAAAATCTATCAAAATAATCACTCCTGCCAGGAGAGGCATATGTGTTGATTGTAACCGGTTTGTAACCATCCAAACCTTTCGATGTTTGTCCTTTGTTTAACATGTGTCATTACAGGATGAGTTCCTAGAGTGGTAAAATAGCAGACTGAAATATTTCTCTTCCTTTTAAAGAGAGCCTTTACGGCATCAGTGCATGTAACACTGCTGGCAAATTGTTGGCATGCCAGAGTGGTTCAGCTGTGTTTACGCCAGCTCTAATTGCTTAGTTACAGCTTGTAGGACAAAAAACAACTGCAACTGTTGTATATTGTCACAACAAAACCTGCATTGTCAAATACTACTTTGTTAAACCGCACTAATGTATAATGAATAAGACCCTGAAATAGATATCCTTGCTGTTATTTTTAATCACTGGTGTTAATTCATCGTCTCTACAGGACGGCACAAAAACATTTACACGGTCACCATCATGGAGGAAGATGTTCCGAGAGAAGGACCTCCGCGGCGTGACCTCTGACTCCTCGGAAACATTACCTGCCAACTTCCGTGCCTCCGCCATCTCGACCCCCTCCGTCACCCTGAGAAAAGTTCAGAGCGAAGGTGAGAAGACGCAGCTCACAGCGGCTGAATGAACATGAAAGCAGCGCTGCCTGGATCAGGCATTACACAGGGGTTTCTTCATGTTTAAACATTTGTAAGAAAAAGCAATGTGCATTAATGCAGAAATGTTACCGTGTATACTAACAAAGTATGTCAAATATACCTAAAGTAAAATGTGGTATACAGAAACACAGCAGAATATGACACTGCATGTACTTTTGTCTTACTAAAGGCTGATTTTATTTGTTTATTTACACTTCACACAGGTGAAAATAGTGACTAAGGTGGTTATTGAAATACGATTTGGCTGCTATTTGATTGGTCAGGGGTCTCCAAAGCCAAGGTCAAAACATTTGATGAGTTTAAATGCTGATATTGTGATGTACAAATAAAATTAGTTCCAAAGAACAAAAAAAGAGAATGAGTCGCTCCAGTGCGCAAATCAGTGGTGACTCTAGCACTTATCAAAGTAGTATTGTGAAAGGGATAGTGTGGATTTGGAGCAATTTTATGTCTTTCAGCAATGTTATGCTTTGATGTTGAAACGCTCTATTAGATATAGGGAAATACGGGAAATTTAGTAAACCTTTTTTACATATTTTCACATGCCCACTGAACAACAGACTGAAGGAGTTTAGGTTATTTCAATAACATGTCAGGAAGACGTAAACAGCCGTGTAAATACAAGGAGATATTACCGTTACATATATTACATATTTACCGTAGGGATGATCCAAAAGCAATAAGTGTATTTCACATGATTCCCATGAGTCTAATTATTTCTTTAAATTAGAAGCCAGTGCCACTGCAGGATTTTGATTTCATTCAATACCATAGTTAATTGAATTTTCACATTAGTGGTTTTTGGAATCCTGTGTTTGCTCCATTATAATCCGAACAGAAAATGTACTAAACACAGTTTTATTTTGTGTGCTCCAGTATGAAGAACTGCACTGATTTAGGACTGCTTGTCTTATAGTTTCAATTACTAATTCCCTTCTTCTCTGCCAGTAGGTCCAAGAGGAGAGTCAGGCTCTGTGAGAACATATTCCTGCTAAAAGATAAGCACACCAGGTGAGAGAAAGCAACCTCACTGACGATTCTATCTGTAGCTAAAAATAGCTTGTGTGAACGCCAAATCAAACGTCTCATCTCAGCAAGAGTTTTCACAATTGTGTGTTTTTTTCCATTATGTAGAACCCCACCTCTATCCTAGCCCAAGGGGAAAAACACATTTTGAAGAAAAAACCCTAAGGAAAAATGGACACTAGAAGATGACCAACATAATTTGAGCAAAGTGTTGAAGAATCAAAGACACTGAGTGAATGATTTCTGAAAAGAAGAGAAAATGAGTGAATGTCTATTTATCCATCTCTCTCTCTCTCTCTCTCTCTCTCTCTCTCTCTCTCTCTCTCTCTCTCTCTCTCTCTCTCTCTCACCCCACCTTGATCCATAGTTGTGGCATGATACTGTTTGATTCTGTAGAAAGTGGCCTGTAGAAAGTGTCCATTGCCTATTGTGACTACATCTTCTGTTTTCGAGTGTGAGATGGCAGTATTGACACATTGAATTCATAGTTTTTCAAATTTGAAACTGCATTCCTGTTCAGATCAAGAGAAAGATACCCCGTCACGCATCCTTTCAGGTGATCATACTATGATATAGAACATATTCTGGCTAGTAACATAACAATACAGTAGAGTTTGGGGAGAGGGAGGTTCAAAAGAAGAATATGAGTGTACACAGAGGAAACAAAATGTATGTTCTTAAGCCATAACAGACATGAGATGCACAAATGTGAATAGGACAGACAATGAGACAATTAGCAAAGTGCTTTATGACTAAATCCTGTTCAAAGTGGGGAAAAAAAGAGTTAAGCATTTGTGTTAATATGCATGCCAAAATCAACCATTTTAGAGTGAACGTCATGATATCAATCATCTAAAGATGTGAAAGCTTGGGTCAGGACTTTGTAAAATGTGTGTATTTTATTTGTATCATTTTTTTATGATAACTGCTACTGTATGTATGTATGTACAGTATGTACTGTATGTGTGTGTGTATTTAACTGTATGTTCATTTCATATTTAGTTTTAAGACTGACTGTAATTTGATTTTAGGTTGAAAAAGGAAATATGTTTTAAATTATGGACATTTAAGATATGCTACTTGTATGTGTACATTTTGAAAAAACAAATTGTGTTATGATTTACATTCATTATATTGGAGAGTAGTGATGATAATTGACTATAATATGATAATGATTGTAAAAGCTGTAATTAAAAAACATACCTGTTAAAGGCTACTGAAGGAGTTATTTGCAGCTTTCCCTCCACACTGACAGAAGATCACAGGTAAGAGGCTGTAACAGGCCAGGATGGAGCTCTCAATCTTCTACTAGTATGAACCATTGAAATGCAGAAGATGCTTAGTTAATTCTTTAACTGTCAACTGTCAGAAACACGACTAAGACCTGCAAAATAGCAAGAGACAAGGCAGGGAAAGGTGAGGGGGAGCAGGGGGGTAAAGTTCAGCATACTATGAATACTATACCTACAGTGGTGCTCATAAGTTTAATTTGGAATTAAAATAGACCCATATCATCACATACCCTTCACCATACATAGAGATTGGCATGGTTTTGTGGAAGGGTATGTGATGATATTAGGCTATTTTAATTCCAAATGCCAAGGGAACTTTATCAGGATGCATAGTATCCTGGATCCATGGAATAACTTAATAATAACAAAAATCTGCCTGCCTCTTTGGGAATTTAACATAGGGGTGTGTATACTTATGCCCCCTCTATTTTAAGGAAGAACATTTATTTATTTACAATACATTATTCATTCATAAAGAAAATTGGTGTCCTCAAAGGTTGGATTTTACCTCCTTTTTTAATGATGGCATTAAGATACATTTTCAAAACATGATTTTTTTATTCCTCTTTTTAGTCAACTTAAGCATGTGCATGTAAACTTGTGAGCACCACTGTATATTAGGCTACAATTTAAGACATCTTTATTTACATATGATTTCACAGCCTGTTGGTGTACATCACTTTTTTTTAAGTTGTATTTTTCTTTAATAAACCTTTTATTTCTAGAGTTTTCTTAAAGTTTTATTTTGCTCATCTTTCCCCACATGTCCTTTTTGGTTGCTATTCTTCAAAGCCTCACTGCTGAAATTATCCCTGCACACATTTATATTAAACAAACACAAAATATTTCTAAAGCTACAAAAACGTTTTAACAGAACGTTTGCCACAGATGAACAAAATATCTCAACAGCTGCAAAACTTTATTACAAATTCACAAACTTAAATTTGTGAGAATTTTTAGATAAGTGCATGCATTTTTTTCCCCACATGCAAACAAAATGGGATGTACAACTGCAGGCTGTGAAGTTATTTGCAAAGATCATTGCACAAGCTAAAAATATGAATGACCATTTGCTTATTGAGACTTGAAGCGTGAACAGGGTAGCGCCATCTCCTGGCTGAGCTCCATCTTTAAAACCATCACTTTTTTTCATTACAATTTATTTGTTTTACAAGGTTATTAAAATGTTTTTTATTCCTTGTCAGTTTAATTACACTGAAGGTAAAGCATGAGGCACACATGCAAATCAGTAGTAATTATAATGAAAACAATGTTTTTCAGTGTTTATGACTACCATTCAGTTTATATTTCACTTAGAACATCCAGAAACAAGTCGGAGACTTCATTATCATTCACCAATAGGCTACAGTTTCTGTTTAATTACAGTACTGTAACTGTCACATATCATTCATACATAACAGTTGCACCACAATACTTGTAATACATGTGGGACTGTGTTACTGTTTTGAAGCTTAACAAAGACATTTTAGATTAAAATAAACTTTGATAGTAACAACACTTTATTATATATTAATGTAGTTTCAGAATCAATTTGGATGAACTGACCTCTAAAGTATCACAGTGAAATAAAATATGGCGGTAGGCCTAATACCCTTTGTGGAGAGTAAGTTAAGTTTATGATGCATTGTGTTTCTTTACTTGGGAGTTTACAAGCTGACGTACATCGTTTCTGGTGACCGCACAGCTGCAGTCCCATAAACACTTGTCTTCTGCTTGTAAATCAGTTTCACCCACTGTTTCCCCCATTCTAACCCCCAAATACACACACATCAAAATAAGATAAACAACACGGAAACCCAGTCACTTCCACTGGTAATTGTTTATTATAAATTATTTGTAGATGACGCAAAAATATGTTTGTGTTACATCTTCTTGCAGTTGTGAAATTTGAATATTTTCTTAAGTGGAGGACTGAATGGAAAAGCACGGAGTTACTGTAAGCGTTTCAGTACATACATGACAAAGCATAATTACTGCAATCTCAGTGTGAGCAAATCAAGAGACAAAAGTGAGGTGTTTTCTTGTCCTAAATCATTAGAAATAAATCTAAAAAGTTACTTATGTCACTATGGACTGATATTGATATTGTTCGACAAAAACTCTGCCTTATACATATCTTGTTTCAAATCAGACAAATAATGTATTTCATTTTAAAAGTATTGTAGTTGGTCCTTATGTGTAGTTAAGCAATAAAATATATTTTCACACAATACATAATACACTGTTATTCAGAGGTCCACGAATAATGTAAAATGGAAACAGTAAGACACACAAAATCAAAACATGCTCCTATGTTTTATGTTCTATAGTGGCCCAGATGAATTTTATCCCACCTGGCTTCCCGGGAGTCCAAACACCCAACTTAACGGGCAACTTTTACTGTAAGTGACAGGAAGAAGCCCTTACATAGTGTTTAAACACAGGTCTTCCTCTCAGCATTAAATCACGGGTTTATTATGTAGAAATGTCTGACTCATATGTTCAGGAAGTAAGACCTCCTTCTCCAAACTCCTTTATAAAGGCACAAAACTTGCTCCTATTTAGAATTTGATCCAAAAGAACTCGCTTCTACAGAGGCATAGATTTCCTATTTATTTTATTAGCTATTTCTTATTTGTATCAAGCTATTTGTTTTTTATTTATTCCTTATTTGTCATCCTTAATCTTTTTTTCCCAAATGTTTTTGTTTCCATACACCTCTTTCTCTTGCCTGTCCTATTTTCTCTTAATCATCCCACTTCCTTTCTCTCTTTCATTTTATCTCATTGACTCCAACCCACTGTTGTCCTTTGATAACCAGGTCAGAGAGGTACACCTCTACACAGGTATTTATACTACTTTTTATTTGAGTAACTTAGGAAGATATTTAATGCAAATGTGGGGATAATGATGAGATAATACTGTTCTTAAAAACCTTAAATTCTTCATGACACGGATTTCTGGCCTTCTTGTTGCAGATAATCACAGAAGAGCAATGTATCTTCAAATGACTGTCGATGGGAAAGTGTCTGGAAGCGATACTCAGACTTGTTACAGTGAGTATTTGGGAGATAAATCAGTAACAGACAACATATGTGGGCTCAATTTAGGTTATGTTCCTTTCAAAAACATCCAATGAGGTCCAGAAAATGGAGAGTCATCTTTTCATGTTCCTGTGTTTCCAGGTGTGCTGGAGCTGAAATCTGTCAATCCAGGCCATATTGTCATCCAAGGAAAGTCATCATCTCTGTTTCTCTGTGTGGACAGTGGAGGCCATTTAAGGGGGCAGGTACGGCAAGCAAAGACAACATATATTCCTAAAGTCTCCATCTACCCTTTTGTTCAAGGTACAGTTTACATCTGTTGTTCCTTTCAGGTGCAATACTCTGAGGCCGACTGCACCTTCAGAGAACTGCTGCTGGCAGATGGATACACCCGTTTCCTGTCTTTGCACCATGGAATTCCGGTGTCTCTGGCATCAAGACATTCCCCAGATCGACACACAGTCCCCTTCACTCGATTCCTACCACTTAGGAATACTTTGGCAGGGGACAGTGTGTCTGAACAGCCACCAAACAATCAGAGATATTTCAATGTGGACTCGGATGATCTTTTTGGAATGAGTCTCAATACTATGGTCAGTCCTCACTTCTCAGTGGACAAGTAAAGATAATTAATTGAGATGTATAACTGTTAATGTAGCCTACCTTCTAACACTATATTTTTATATTGAACAGGGACTTAATTTTATTATGAAATTAGTACTTTTTGGTTCTCAACATATTTCTCTAAGGGCAGTATTATTGTAACTTATTTATTTATTTATTTATTGTGTGTGTGGGGGGTGTAGCCTATTACAAATAGTTATTTAAAGACTGAATAATTCTGTGATTGTATGCTTGACAGCATGTTTCTGTTATGCTTTCTGAATAAAAATAAACTAATTTCACTTTTGTTTGTCTGAGTCTGTCATGCACTGGTGCAGAAATTCAATTAAACAATTTTACAAACAATTAGGATCAATTTAAAGACTGAGAAAAAAACGTGTTCTGACCAATGATTACAGCTCTCACGGGGGAAGTGGGCTGAATATTGTGAGAGCGACAGCGCTCTCTGGTGGACAAATAAGTAATGAGGGGGAAGTTGGCCAAGAACCACCTGTCTTGGTTTATGTGCTCTAGTGATCTTTTGAGTCGATTGTTTGAAAGTTGGTTTGGACAAACACATCCAAACAATACACTATACAGTATGTGGCGCAATACAATGTACAGTGAACTTCTTACAGTAGATATGCTACTGGAACAAACTGGATCCGGACTGTCACATGAGCCGTTTGCTTCCCTGCCAACTTGCATCCACTCGGACAGAAACAATACTTCATGCAGAATAATGCATGTCGTTTTACGATCATCGCTGCCGAAAATTGCATCCACCTCACAGGCAGCAATAAGGACATGCCAGGCTATCGTGTGCCTCATAAAACATTGATTACTCTAAACGTTCTAAAAGTATAGACTGAAGATCATTTATCACGATGAACATGACAAAAGTTTATATAGACTTGTTTCCCCCCCTTTGACGATGCAATTCTCGGCAGGGATGCAGTAATCATCCGCCCCATCTGATTATTATGGAATAGGCCTACTATGCAGGTGCAGTGGAACCGCCCGTCTTCACCCCTTATCCCCCCCTCCCCTCCCTCAAGTGGAACCGTCCGTCAGGGTGTTTCCCAATGTCAAGGAAGGATCCTCCAAAGCCAGAATTTGGAGGATGCCACGTCATCAACGTCATCAACGTCCGTCGAAGGACCGTTCCAATGTCAAGAATCGTCCGAATTCCACCAAGGACTGAGTCCTTCATTCAGAAAATTTCCCATATAGACAGAGAAGGATGCATATGTGTGTATCCTTCGCGGTCCCAAATCACCCAAAAATCCTATGCGCGGGCCTTTGCCGCCTCGTTAAAAAAATAATAGTGGACCTAAGCGGGAGTTCGAGCGGCATCGCTGACGGTGAAATGATAATTTAAATGTAAGTATTACTGTGTGCCATACATTTGTTATCACAGTTAATGTTTTACATCAATGTAAAGCTTAACGCTTTAATGCTTGTACAAATTGCTATAATAATTAGGTAGATACACCCCGAGCTAACGTTAGCTAACTGAACCTGTAATTTAACATAAGCTGTTAGCTAGCTAGGTTGCTGTCTTTGTACAGTTTAATGTACGGTGGCATGTTCATCTCTTTTCATATGCCGTTACCGTATATGTGTAACGTTAGCAGAGATTTAAAAAGTTGGTTTTTATCACGGGTTGTATCTGTAGACGGGAGGTAACACTGCACCGTGTTAACTTCACTAGCAACGTTCAACGAAGGCTAACATGTATGAGTACTTTCCTATGTAATAACGTAGCCTAATGTCATAGCATTTATAACGTAAACATCTTTTTGTTTTAACTGTCTTTTAACAGGACTAACGGAGGAAGGCAAAGCCAAAGACCAGCAGGGAGACAGAGGCCAAAGAGAGATGTTGAATACATTATTTGCTATATTAAAGATTGGCATTCTAACAATAAATGCTTTAAATTAACTGGTTTGTCTGTGTCAATAAGTTCTTGGGCGTGTGTATATAATATAAACTGTTTTTTTCTGTTAAATTGTGACATGGACCTGGAATTATCAGATGCCATCTGTTGTAAAACTTCGTAAGGTTTACGTATCTTTACTATAAAAATTTTTCAAACATTACTAGCGTTATATACTGTACACACAAATATATTCAACATGAAGGGCAATCAGACACAGCTGCCGGTGATGGTGTTGCTTCCAGACTGCAGACAAGGAGAAAGTTTTAGGTTAGTCATCCAAGCTGTCTTGGTAAGATTACAGTTGTATCACAAGTATATTTAAGAATACAGTTAAAGTCCACTGTGTAGTTTTCTCCATTATGAACTGACAACTCTTGACCATTTAACACACTAACACCTACCTTTTCTGTGTTAGCTGGTGTTTATCAATGGTGTTATGACTTTTCATATGGTGATTGACGCTTGTGTGTCTACAGTACTATTTAATCTTTCTCACTTGCAGTTTACTGCATGTCAAACCTGCCTGTGTTAGCTCATTAGCTGGTAGCGTTTACCTTGTAGTTGATCATATTTTGCATTTCTTGACCTGTAAAATAAGCTGTTATATGTATGCAGTAAACTACGAGCTAATTTTAACTGCTACTTTTCTTTTTTTAAACATGTATACCTTACGAGTTATAAAAACAGATAGCATCTGAATATAATTATTGTTTGAAGTTTCCTCAGTCCAGGTCACAATTTGATGGAAAAATAGACATTGAAAAACAGTTTATATTATATACACACGCCCAAGAACTTAATGACACAGACAAACCAGTTTATTTAAAGCATTTGTTAGAATGCCAATCTTTAATATAGCAAATAATGTATTCAACATCTCTCTTTGGCCTCTGTCTCCCTGCTGGTCGTTGGCTTTGCCATCCTTGGTGACCGCCTCCGTTAGTCCTGTTAAAAGACAGTTAACACAACAAAAAGATGTTTAGTTACGTTATGAATGCTATAAACAACGTTATTACATGGGAAAGTACTCATACATGTCAGCCTTCGTTGGATGTTGCTAGTGAAGTTAACACGGTGCAGTGTTACCTCCCGTCTACAGATACAACCAGTGATAAACACACCAACTTTCTAAATCTCTGCTAACGTTACGTATATGAAAAGAGATGAACATGCCACCGTACATTAAACTGTACAAAGACAGCAACCTAGCTAGCTAACAGCTTATGTTAAATTACAGGTTCAGTTAGCTAACGTTAGCTCGGGGTGTATCTACCTAATTATTATAGCAATTTGTACAAGCATTAAAGCGTTAAGCTTCACATTGATGTAAAACATTAACGCTGATAACAAATGTACGGCACACAGTAATACTTACATTTAAATTATCATTTCACCGTCAGTCAGCGATGCCGCTCGAACTCCCGCTTAGGTCCGCTATTATATTTTTTTAACGAGATGGCAAAGGACCGCGCATAGGATTGTGGGTGATTTGGGACCGCGAAGGATACACATATGCATCCTTTTCTGTCTATAGGAAATTTTCTGAATGAAGGACTCAGTCCTTGGAGGAATTCGGAGGATCCTCGACATTGGAACGGTCCTTCGACGGACGTCGATGACGTAGCGTCCTCCTCCTGGCTTTGGAGGATACTTCCTTGACATTAAGAAACGGCTGCTAATTCATCGTCTCCATCCTAACAGCATAATTAAACAGCACAGTTAACACTTCCACAACCATTTCATCCAGTGTTTTGAAATGCGGCAAAAAAATTCAATGATGCGAGCCCGCAATGACGTGCACTTGATAGCCTGTTCCATTGTACATGTTCTCCAAATGCTAAGGAGGACTCTGACCTGCTCCTGAAGGATCCTTCCTTGGAAGGACTAGTCCTACCAAGGAAGGATCCTTGACATTGAGAAACGGGGTCAGAGTTCAGGCGGAAATAATAAAAATGCATTTAGACAGAAAGAGCGAAGTTGAATTAAATTACTAATTTAAAAAAAAGGACCGAAAACGCGAAAAGGTGGAGCGGAAAAGGTCAGAGAACAATTAAAGTCTCGAAGCTGATGATGCTAAATGTTTTAAGTTAACACACGTAGGCCAATTACTCAAAAATATCGTTACAGGTGCCGGTGCCAAAAGAATTCCGTTAGCTGCAGTGCTAACATTAACGGCGCCAAATGAAGAGGTTAAGGGAAATGTCTGGACAGGTGAGCAGCTGCAGGTGAACAGAGGAGGCCGCTGCTAAAGGCGGGCGACAGGAAGACCTCCCAACAGGTGATATCATAGCCTACTGCTAGGTCAGCTCATGTAACGCCAGTGGTAAAGTTGTCCAGTAGCTAAGCAACAGCATTGCATTGCCTAGCAGCTGTAACGTTACCTCGCAGGTGGCTTAAAGGCCCTCAACACCCACGCAGGTGTTTTCGGTTAATCTGGCTGATTAGACCTCTTCCCAGGACTGTGTGGGTGTGTTTGTACTGATTGATTTGACATCTTCCTGAGTTTCTTGTTCGCTTTGTTGCACCTGCTAGGGCAGGACAAATCACACCTTTGTCATTCTTAGATTCTTAGAAGATTTGTGACCTCATAAATTCCCATCAAAGCTCTGGCCACCTTCAACATGAGCAGAGGTCTAATCATCCAGAACAATTGAAATCACCTGTGTGGGTGTTCAGAGGCTTTAAACTTGTTTGTGGTTGAGAGCGACGTTTTTGTTAATGTGTTGTAGGCTTTGAGCGTGCCTGCACTGTAAATCCTGTGTTGTTGAGATAGATAGGTAAATGCATTTCTAGTTATTGTGCTAGTATTCTTGTACTGTAAATCCTGTTGAGGTACAGGTGCTTTGTGGGCCGAATACCGTTCCCATTCCGATCCAAACTGTTGCAAATATGTTTTTTAACCCTCACCGATCTGCTGTTAATTTTTTTTATATCGTTTATTTGTACTAAACCATATTCACATATGAAAGTGAATTCTTGGTGCCAGACCCTTAATCTTTCAGATCTGGATTTCCATGCTACTATTGTCTAACTGGGCTGTTTCACAAAGACTCACAAATTTATAAATCTAGGATAACTGACAAAGCAAGGCTTGATTTAGTCTAATCTGTGCATCCTTGCTTGATGCTTTCCTCGATGGCCAAGCCTGGTCAGGAGCAGGTTAGCTGCACAGAATATATCTCCATCTTAATTTAAGTGCTTCTGCTATCGAGAAACCAAGTCAAGACTTAAATCATCCAGGATAACTAGGGAATTCTGGCTTAATCCACTATCTAGGTTTTGTAAAAGAGCCCTCAGGATTAGTTTTCTATGAAAACAACAATAATACCACTATTATATACATAACCCTTTTATACAAATTATATGGAGTTTGCCTAAACATTTTAATACAGCCTACCGATTTTATGTCATGTTTAGATACTATATACGGTATATAGTCTCACTTCTACGTGACTGACTGTACAGGTGGTAAGGTTTTAGGTTTGTTGTCCTACAAATGGTTTATCTTAATTAATTTACCCTTTTTAAATTAACATCAATAACACAAACTAAAACAAATTGAAGAAGTTCACTCTAGCAATGTTAACATTAGCACACATACCTTTCAAAAGTCATCCCTGTGATGTCGTGGAAAGTCTTATGTGTTCCAGTGAAACTGAGAACGTTATTGGAAGCTACTGCTTATAAGAGCTTAGTAGCTGGGGAAAAGGTCGGTCACACAACAGTGAAACACAGATTCAATCTGGCAGACCTCTGTGACTAACTGTTGTTCTTAGATAAAGTAGGCTAAACAGTGAAGGACTAAGTATAATTATGTTTCTCTAGATTATTTCATATCCTAAACACTGCTATGTCACATAGGCACATGTTTTTTTCCAGTGGCACCAGCACCTTTTCTCTAAATAATTGCTCAATACCACAGGCAACCATAAATAACACTGCTTCTTTTAGAAAATTAATAAAATATAATCTTTATTAAAAACACTGAGTGCATACTTAAGCAAGTAAATACAGAACGTTTGTTATAGCAATCAAAACCTTCCTCTTACACACAAATGGGTAACACTGTGTCAATAAGTAAAGCAACAGTGTTGTATTACAGCATGATGAAGCTCATGTCAGTCACTTCAGGTCACATAAGCCAAAACTACACAAATGTGAACTTTGTACATTACTCACAGAAGAGTGTGGAGAATGTGGAGTTGGTTTACGGGAGCTCTCACTCTGTCTGCAGCGACGGCTTTGCTGGTGTTTGGTTGAGTTTTTGATGAGACATGACATCTGTATTGCCAATAATCTATCTGCTTCCACTTCAAACATTAAACCAAAACATGACAATACTAAGACATCATAGTTTCAAGGCACAGAACAGACATTCAGAAAGTAATTTTCAAACACAAGCTGATAGCATTAATAAATACGGCTCATATTATATTTATATAAACACCCTGAGAATGTAAAACGCAAAACGTCTTTTATTGTTATTTATAATACAATAGTGGCCTTTTAGCAACATTTGCCTGGCTAGTGATGTAATAAATACATATAAATGAACAAAGAAAAGCAGTAAAAAGTATTTAGTGGGCATATTAGTGTGGTTTTATTTCTCCCGTTTTTTTAATTCTAATTTCAATGATTGTTTCATTTTGTTTTTTCATTCCCTTAAAATCATTTTTTCCTATTGTGTCTTTGTCAAATGGTACACAGTAACACTCGCCTCTCTACACTTGAGTAACCAGTGGTTCCCTCAGATACATGTTTCCTCCTCTGAACTCTGTGCCCTGCCCTGTACACAGTCCACCCAGCAAAGTCCCATTCAAAGGGTTGCATATGCCTTCAATGGCATAATAATCTCCCTCTGGATCTCTATCCCCTTCCTCTATTTCCTCTATCTCCCCTTCTGGACCCTTGTCCTCCCACAGACCCGTCTGGACGTGTGTGTACTCGGTATGATCCTCACATTCAGTCTCCCGATGGTAGAAGTAGCTAAAGTTGGACACTATGACTGGCACTGGCAGCGAGATGGTGAGAACACCAGCAATGGCGCACATTGAGCCCACTAGCTTACCCCACACAGTTGCTGGGTACATGTCCCCATAGCCCACTGTGGTCATGGTGACAACTGCCCACCAGAAGGCATGTGGTATACTGATAAAGTGTGTGTCGGTGTGGTCAGCCTCAGCAAAGTAGATGGCACTGGAGAAGATGATGACGCCAATAAACAGGAAGAAGATAAGCAGGCCCAGTTCACGCATGCTGGCCTTCAGTGTCTGACCAAGGATCTGAAGGCCCTTAGAGTGACGAGACAACTTAAAGATCCTGAACACCCTCACTAACCTGATGACTCTGATGATGGCCAAGGATGTGGCTGGAGAGGCGTCATTATCCTTGGCCAGCTCCGTTCCCAGAGTGACAAAAAAGGGTAGGATGGCACTGAAATCGATGATGTTCATGACATCCTTGAAGAAGTACATCTTGCTGGGAGAACAAGCGAAGCGCATGAGGAGCTCGAAGGAGAACCAGCATATGCAGACGGTTTCTACCAGGAAGAAGGGGTCATGGAAAACACTGTGTGGAAGAGGCATGTTCTCAGATATGTTCTTTGCCTGGGAGTGGTACTTGTAAAAATATGCCTAAAGTAAAGAGGACAGACAAGAAAGGTATAAACATACTTGTAGAGTAGTACTAGGCCTATCATTTTAACAAGAATTAAATACAAGGGCCAGACCGATGTATCGGTTGGACGATATTTTTGGTCCATATTGACCTATTACAGACATATCAGTGTTGTCGTATATGTTTTCTGATATACGCCGTTGTGAATTTTTTTTTTTTATCACATAATGCAGAAAACTGTGTAAAACAATTTTGTTTAAACTGACACACAAAACTGATACATTTCTTGTCTAGAAATAATTTGGCAAATAACCTTCCGTAAATTGTAAATTGTAAATTGACATTCAACAAAAACTTGTTAATTAGTGATCATATAAATGCTGGTATGTGGATTTTGTTACCTTTAAGAGAAAACCAAGCTAGCTGTTATCCCCTCTTACCAGTATTAAGTACTAAGTAGCTAGAGGCTCCAGCTACATATTGACGGTATAGACATTAGAGTGGTATCTATCTCATCATCTAAGTATCAACAAGAAAGCAGATAAACCTAATATACCCCAAATATCAAACTATTCCTTTTGTGTCATTTTGCAAATTGCTACTGAGATACTGTTTTTATGGTTTTCTAATAAACTACATAGAACTTAAGTATACTGTCAACCATCTCATTGGTTCTCACTTTTGACACCATCATAAAAGCGTTTGGCATCTGCGGCTTTACATTTCAGGCAGCTATCTCTTTTTCAGTCCACCTGTCTTTCCGTCTTCCATGTCCGTTATTGGCATTACATTCAAGAACGGTATAGTGGCTGTTTAAAACATCTTACACATCAAGTTAAACGTGTGAAAGCGGATGATACAGATATAAAAGGATCAGTTTAGTATGCTCTAATGGGCTGTGTGTAATATATACAGTTTCAGGGTAGTTTAAATAAAAGTATTCTTTATGACTTTCAGTAGCAGGTTAGTGACAGTGTTTATTACTAAAGGTAGACATCTATGTGTTGATCTGCTCCAAGGGCTCTCCTAAAACTAAATATAACCCAGTGATATCTCCAAAGAGAAACACGAGAACGTCTCCTCGTCCATCTCCACCTTGGGTTCTATCCTGGATCCCTGGCCCCTGCAGCCATGTTACGTTGCCAATACATTTCAGTGGGTCTGCCGCTGACTTGGACTGAAGTAAGTTACAGTAATTTCCTGGCAGCTGCCCCTTTTGCAAAGGCAGCATGGCCTAGAACAGCAGTCCTGGAGGAATGTGTTAACATGACCCAACGTATGCTTCTCGTCCTGTGAGACCTTTTAGTCTCCGGTTCTAAGCTGCCAGAAAGCTGTGGCTCACCTTGGTATATGTGTTTAGGTCGCTTGTGTGACCTTTTATTAACACATCTAACCGTCTCCTAGCCCTGTCTTTCCTTTCTCTCCTTTTATTTGTATTTCAGGCCACCCCTGTTACTCCCTTTACCCTTTAGCGCTTCCTGAATCTGAGTGTATCAAATTTAACAGCTGACTAAAATAATCACACCATAAGCCCCTCTTTCTCTCTCTCTCTCTCTCTCTCTCTCTCTCTCTCTCTCTCTCTCTCTCTCTCTCTCTCTCTCTCTCTCTCTCTGACAGACATATTAGCATATAGTCCCCATGTCAGTATTTTTCCTCTTTAACACACTGTAGTACGCACCAAGTGTGTGTTTATCTAAACACCTGCTTCCCGTGATATTAGGTTTCCGTTTGACCCAGCGAGTCGCACACATCCCATTGAAGACATACCCAGGTGGTTTGATTTTGGCTTTTAGTGTCTCTGTTTCAGCGTCTGGAATTAAATGTATTGGTGTGATATTGAACATAAACTCATGACATTAAAATATAAAAAGATTTAAAGGTAGGGCTGTTTTGTAAAGACTTTTTAAAATGACTACCAACAATATATCCTTTCATGTCAAAAGCTTTACTTTTTGACCTACCCTATCTATATTCCAAATGTAAAACATTTAGTTTCCCCTGTCAATGCACATTCCCAGTTATTTTAATACTGATGATGTCACCAACATAAATGCCCTCAAGGTACCCAAATAATTTGTTTAAAAAGGCGATACTTACCACCATTCTTACCCTAAATACCATCCACCTAACATTCAGGAAATTTTGAAACCCTAAAAACTTCTCAACCTACCATCCTTGACACTTCTTCATACTTTTCTGCCTGCCAAACATACCTTTTTAATCACATTTCCTACCTCTCGTGCCTCTTTCTCATTCCTGAAGTCAGGCAATGTCTCCAGGCAGAAGATGAGGATGGACACCACAATGACCATGACACTGATGATGGCTATGATGCGTGCGCCTGATGAGGACTCGGGGTGCTCAAACAACATCCATAGTCTTTTCTGGATTTCGTTGGACGGTAGCGGCCTCTCCTCCTCTTTTGCAAAACCTTCGTCTTCCTTGAAGCGACTCATAATGTCCTGTCCCAGCTCGTAGAACATCAGCTCATCCATGAAGATGTCCAGGGGTATGTTTGCGGGCCTCGAAGCCTTCCACCTGACTGGTAGAAGTACAGAATGGCATCAAAGCAGGCACGGTTTCGGTCTAGGAAGAGCTCGTTTCGAAGTGGGTCAAAGTACCGTAACCTACGCCTAGGGT
Source organism: Etheostoma perlongum (assembly GCA_026937815.1). NCBI lineage: Eukaryota > Metazoa > Chordata > Actinopteri > Perciformes > Percidae > Etheostoma > Etheostoma perlongum. The sequence continues at coordinate 13,508,097 of CM049391.1, read as the reverse complement.
CACCAAGCAAGGTGTCAGGGAATTGGGCTAAGGTGCGAAGCTGAGTTTCATAGCGCATCCCAGACACATTGATGGCCAGTCTTTCACTCGGTGCCCATCCATTCCTCCATAGAGACCCAGAATGTCGGGTCTCTTTCTTCTCCTTCTCATTCACCTGGATCTCCTTCTCTCCTTTTTCCTCACAGTTGAGTTGGTTTTTCAGCTGTTTACCGTTCTCTCCATCGCTCTCTTTCCTTCCGCCTCCTCTTTTGTCGTCTTGTGTGTCACTGCTGTCCATTCCTGTGGGTATCCCAGGCCAAACCAAAGAACAAATGGGCTTAAAAGCAAACCCTGTCTGAAACCAGAGTGATAGTTCCATCAGTGGATTTGGTTTTCATTACAGATGGCATTATAAGCAAATGGTTGGAGGGGAGATACTGTAGCAGTGTCTGTATAGTAAACATTTCCCATGACAGATTTCATCACAGTTGCACATTTCTTTAAAATGTTACTTAATTATTTTATTTTATTTAGGAGCTGAACTGTGAATAAAAGTCAAATAAGTAATGTTAGTACCCAGTTAGCAAGATGAAAGCGTTTACTCACTAAGTGTAAAACAGCTGCTGACAGAGACTAATGGCAGGATGAAAAATCACATTGTTTGTGTCCTGTGGCTCATCAGGTTTTCTGTCATCATATCCGTCTGTCATATACACAATGTCCTTGTTTGGCTGTCTCTCTAACCAGGTTTTACAAAAACTGCTTCCAGTTGTTTGCTCAGGGAACATCTACGTTCCTATCCTGTCCCTTGCTGCCTCACGTTGTCTGTCTTGAAATCTTTTTGGGAATGCTGTCCTGTTGAAATTCAATCTCTGCTAGATCCCTCTAACCCCACCCTGTTCTTTCCCTCCATATTAGCTATGAGGCAAGACAACCTTCAACCTCCCTATCAAATGTCACCTCTGCGTGGCACTCTAACAAGCATGGTATTCTGAATGGCAGAGGTCCCTCACTGTTACTCATATTTGATATTAATGTCTTATTTAAAAACAAAAAATAGTGGAACTGATAGTAGTAGAAGAACATACATAACAAATAGCCTATTTTCGTTATAAGCAACAAATATTTAAATTTTGCTAAATGACTTGTATATGGAGAAGTTAAAATTGTTTTGCATTATTATGGGGGATTTTTATCCCATAATAATAAAATTGGACCCATGTCTGCCTCCTCTTTACCATCAGTTCCAAATCATGATTAGCTCCCGTCAATCTCTCAATCTGTTGCCCATCCCCACAGGATTGTTGTGGGGTATGTTAGTTATTTTTATTTTACAAAAACTTTTTCACTTTTGCACTGTCAATTTTTGTTGCACGTTTTATATTTCCCAAACTATAATTTATATGTTAGACCAAGACAACTGCAGAACCTAATAATATAGTTTAAGATTAAAAGAGGTACAATATGCTTACATGTAAACCAATTATGTCATTCAAATAAAATTGCTTTCTTTAACCACCAAAAATGTATTTAGAAGAATGAATTAGAGCCCCCCCTTAAAACCCTGAAAATGTGACATTTTAACCTGCTTGCCTTCTTAAAATTATAAAAGACAGATTTTTTATGTTATCAAACTATCTTTCTGCTAAGCAATATAATGTATACTAAATGTACCATATTCCAATAAATACATCATAATTTGCAACTGTACCCTCATTTTTAAGCCAGGTACATGAACAAGATACAATTCAGCCCTGTTTTAGTGTATCTAAATAGGGTTGGGTACCGTTCACATTTTAACCGCTACAGGTACCTGAACTTACAGTGGTGTGAAAAGGTGTTTGCCCCCTTCCTCATTTCCTGTTCCTTTGCATGTTTGTCACACTTAAGTGTTTCGGAACATCAAACCAATTTAAACAATAGTCAAGGACAACACAAGTAAACACAAAATGCAATTTGTAAATGAAGGTGTTTATTATTAAAGGAGAAAAAAATCCAAACCATCATGGCCCTGTGTGAAAAAGTGATTGCCCCCCTTGTTAAAACATACTGTAACTGTGGTTGTCCACACCTGAGTTTAACTTCTCTAGCCACACCCAGGCCTGATTATTGCCACACCTGTTCACAATCAAGGCATCACTTAAATAGGAGCTGCTTGACACAGTAAGGTCCACCAGAAGATCCTTAAAAGCTACACATCATGCCGAGACCCAAAGAAATTCAGGAACAATTGAGAAAGAAAGTAATTGAGATCTATCAGTCTGGAAAGGGTTATAAAGCCATTTCCAAAGCTTTGGGAATCCAGCGAACCACAGTGAGAGCCATTATCCACAAATGGCGAAGACATGGAACAGTGGTGAACCTTCCCAGGAGTGGCCGGCCGCCCAAAATTACCCCAAGATCGCAGCGACGACTCATCCAAGAGGTCACAAAAGACCCCACAACAACGTCCAAAGAACTGCAGGCCTCACTTGCCTCAGTTAAGGTCAGCGTTCATGCCTCCACCATCAGGAAAAGACTGAAACGAACTTGGGTTCTGCAGCAGGACAATGATCCTAAACACACCAGCAAGTCCACCACCGAATGGCTGAAGAAAAACAAAATGAAGACATTGGAGTGGCCTAGCCAAAGTCCTGACCTGAATCCTATTGAGATGTTGTGGTATGACCTTAAAAAGGCCGTTCATGCTCGAAAACCCTCTAATGTAACTGAATTAGGACAATTCTGCAAAGATGAGTAGGCCAAAATTCCTCCAGGACGCTGTAAAAGCCTCATTGCACGTTATCGCAAACGCTTGGTTGCAGTTGTTGCTGCTAAGGGTGGCCCAACCAGTTATTAGGTTTAGGGGGCAATCACTTTTTCACACAGGGCCATGATGGTTTGGATTTTTTTCACCTTTTAATAATAAACACCTTCATTTACAAATTGCATTTTGTGTTGTCCTTGACTATTGTTTAAATTGGTTTGATGTTCCAAAACACTTAAGTGTGACAAACATGCAAAGGAACAGGAAATGAGGAAGGGGGCAAACACTTTTTCACACCACTGTAAGTGCCGATATCCAATGGTACCCTTTGATGTATCCTTCAGGATAATTTCTGTGTGTCACACAACATGCTTCAGCAGGAAATACCTACACCTGAACCTTGGAGGACTATAGTTCATAGACTATAGATTACTGTAAATCATACTCACTAAATAGTATCATGTAAGCTAAGTGTGTGTTAACATGTACAGGGACATGTACGTTCTGGTCATAAGCCTAGAGAGGAAATATTCATCTTAAACATCAAAATATTGTATCATGTGGCTGCGCCAACAGTTTTGTGTTCATTACTTAAAATTCCTCATGGGGGCGGCAGAAACAACGCACTATAGCTTTAATTCAGTGCCAATATCCAATGCTACCTTTTACTTTCAGTGTAATGACAGTGGGAAAAAAACCTTCAACATTTAGTTATTTATTTAAACATTTTACACACTAGACAAAACAAATCCTCTCCCAAACCCCTCCCTCCAACCTATTAAATCAAATAATTATTAATTTCTCACACTGCATTTCAACTTTTATTCTTGTATTTTTATCTCATTCTAGTTTAGCCTGTTTTTATTTTCTATATCTTTTTTATGACTGTTTAAAAAAAAAAAGCTCTTTAATGTTTTATGTATAGAATTTTGAATTGCCTTGCCCTACAACCTCCAGCTTGTCACTGGGGTGTTTTTTCTGTTGTTTGTAGCATTGTCTAGTCTAACAGCTAGACTTTAGCTGTTACTTTAGCATTGGCATTACTGCTTTGCCAGCTGTGCAGTAAATTGTAAGAAGGCTAATGAGGAGTAGAGACCTACAAAATAAGGTTTAGTTTGGCTTTGTGGCTAGTTTTGTCACAAAGTAGAAAATGAATCCCTATGGGAGCAATAACATGAATGTCTTATTGGGTAAATTGGACCACTTTTTGGACGCACTATAGGAGTATCCAAACACGAGCATATTGACAACACAAAATAACACAACAGCCATAACATTATTCTACAGTAATTTACTCATTACTTTAATCTGAACTTAACCTCACCTAATGAGATGGATGTGCAATATGTTTGGAGCACAGCAAGTCCAATCTTGGTTTAATGTTGGAGACCGCTACTCGGAGATCATCCTCCACATTCAATCGCGATCTGTATTTATTTTTAAGGTACATCAGTGCCGAGAAAGTCTTGTCGCACAAGTAGGTAGTGCCAAACGGCATCAGCACATCCAAAGCCGCCCTGGACAGCTGTGGGTGTTCCCTCTCAACTGAAATCCAAAACTCAGCCAGCGTCTTAGAATTGAACGCCGTCTTCAAGGTTCGGTCGCTTGACAGTTCAACCAATGCGTCCTCCAGCTCGGATGTCAGATGATTTGCCCTCGTTTCAAATCAAAAGAGCTGTTCCCTTTTTATGTATTTGCTTGGTTTTATTTTAAAGTTAGCCACTAGTTTTATCTTCTGTTAAAATCATGGCTAACATATGCCATTTCTAATCGTTTTAAAATGTTTATTTTATTTCTGGAAATCAACTTGCGACCCCCCCTCTCTGGCTCGCGACCCCCCTGTGGGTCCCGACCCCCACTTTGGGAATCACTGATTTAGCTAATGCAAGTTTTTTTTTTATGTTTTGACCCTTAGAGTTTGAATAAGATTGGACCCATGTCTGCCTCCTCTTTACCATCCGTTCCAAATCATGATCAGCTCAATCTCTCAATCTGTTGCTCATCCCCACGGGATTGCTGTGTATCACACATGCTTCAGCAGGAAAAACAGCCTCCACCTGAACTTTGGAGGACTAGTCAAGTACTATAGATCATGTACAGTAGATAGTATCATGTTAGTTAAGTGTGTGTTAACATGTACAGGAACATGTACATACATTCTGGTCATAAGCCTAGAGAGGAAATATTCTTCTAAAATATTGTATCATGTGGACGTGCAAACAGTTTTGTTGTCATTACTTAAAAGTCCTCATGGGGGCGGCAGAGTCAAGTCACTACAGCTATAATAACACAAGTGTCTTCTGCAGTTTGACTTATTGACCATGACTTTGTGATTGTAAAAGGGTGAAAAACATTACAAAAACAGATGCAAAAAGGCAAAAACATTTTTTTTCAATCTCTCAAAAATGAAATGGAATCATGGGGTTGTGTCAGTTTAAATGGACTTTCTTAATAATAATAACAATAATAATGATGGTAATAATAATTAATTATTATTATTATTATTATTACATTGTATTATTATTATAATACAAAAATTATAATACTGTCTTTGGTACTTCAGTTAATTTTGATTGTTTTTAAATCAATAAAATGAATGACAAAAACTACCAAACACATAAAGACTAAATCAATCCAATCAATTAATCAATCAAATTTACTGTTATTATTCATATGTCCTCATCCCTCTGAATATATACCAAACCATACACTACTGTGTATTACAACTAGAGGGAGGTGAGGTTTTGGCACAAAGGGGAAAAACTGAAGGAGGCCTCTGCCGACATTTCCTCACAGCTGCTACATTACATTCCCATTCGATCACATTTGTCATCAAATCATAAAACTCAGACTGCTCACTTTAAATCTGACAACCTTTTGTGTAAATGTGCTTATAAATCAATAAGCATGAGCTGGTGTTACAGTGTGGACATAATAAATTACCAATACAATCTTAATGAAAATCAAGTAAATTTAAATTGCAAGAAATTCTTTGTTTTTTTGGGGTGCAACAGATGAATCTTTATATAATGTCATTATCATTTTGGATATTGGAATACTGTGACAAAGTAGGTGTAAAATGGCTTTAAATTCTTTAGCTTCTACTCAGCTATACGCAGAGCAATCATGAGACTCCCATGAGATGGCTGCACATACCACCACAGATTCAACAGCACGTAGAAACCATTTGAAACAGACAGTGGGTATCCATGACTAGAAAATGGATGACTCATCAGACCACATTGCTATTTCTTACCATGTGGTCCTTACACCAGCTTATGGTACAGGAGCATTCTCCAAACAGCAGTGCTAACATTATTTAATCATCTTTTTTTCCAATGTGCCGGTGTCCTATTAAGAGCTCTTAATTGTCAACTTTTCTACTTTGATTTACCTAAGTTTCTGATTGTCAAACCCTTTCCCTTTGCCATTATTTACAATGTGATGTGTCATAAAAGACTGTCAGACAACTTCAACCACTTTAACACTGCAAACTGGCATTCTAGTTGATGACTCACCTATGTACAATAGCTGCTTTTGTAACTGTACAGCAAAAAATTAAATAATTTGGTAACACTTAAATTATTTATAGTAAATTAAACTTAAGTTAATAGAGTTTTCTATCGTTTAAAAAACAATGAAATGATAAGTCATGTTTATTCATTATTAGTTCAGCTATAATATTTGTTATATTATATATTTGTTATTTTAACAGTTTATTTGTTGATGATTACCAAATGATTTGTAAACCGTTATATATACAAATTTAAATATTTGGATGGCTTTTATAAATGTGCTTATAATATGTAATTAATGGTTGATAAATCTCTTTTATAGATCACTAAAAAAAGATTTAATGGAGCAAACAACAAATTAATATAGTTACTTTATGCTTTATTAATCATTGACTAATTATTTGAAGCATTAGTAAATAATGTGTATGGATGCTTACAATTTGTAACGCTCATTATAACTAATTATTTTATATCACCCTAAACTAATGATAAAATACCATAAATTATACCATTAATATTAATTAATAAATGAAAAAAGAAACTTGACAGTTGGACCTTCTTGGAAAAGCTGTCATCCCTCAGTTTCTTGGAAGACTTTGGATTTTCATTGTGTCTACACTTCAAGCCAGATTATATTAATCAGTGTATTGTGGTGTCCTGTTCCTGACAGGCTGATGAATAGAACTAGTGACCGTCAGTACAGAAGTCCGTATGCACAGAAGCACACATTTCATCAGTTAGTCTTAAATAAACTGACACATGAATGTCATTTTTCATTTATTTTAAGTTCATTTCAATGATTTTAAGCAATTTTAATGTCTCTTAAAAAGCATCTCATGACTGTTAGTTCAGTTATTCATTCAAGCTGCTATGGAGATTGGTTCACATTAGATCGCATTGACATTCATACATTTTAAGTCTCAATAGTAGAAATATGTTCAATTATGACACTTTATTGATATGTTTCTATTTTTCTTGAAAATATAAAAAGATAGATCATGAACATTCCATTGAAATATAATTTATACAGTTCTTGATGAGTTGTTCTTTGTGTCCCAACATTTAAAAAATAAAATCCGGCATAAATCACAACCAGATACTCCAGTGACCACCTCTCTTCCCCCATTCACTCTCCTACTAAGACTGCAGTACAATGGACTAGTACATAAGTCTGTTTTATACAATTTGATGGTGATGATGTAAAATGAACATACATCTTAAATCTTTGGAATGCATGATTTTAGCCTGTAATATTAAATGTATGTATATCGGTATGCCTTTTGTGTGGTGTTAGTCACATTGTTTCTAATTAAAATATTAAATATATTAGAAAACTATTCAGTATACATTTCCTCTAAAACAACTCTGGTCTTATCACTTTGTAAAATAACATATTTTAGGTTAGTGTGATTGCTATGTCACTTTATGGAAAGCCATAAAGCCACTACACATGTGGATGCAATCATCTGAACTGATGACAGAACATCTGTGTCTCAGGGAGCTTACAGTGAGTGTCGATCAGCGGCATTCTTGGTGCAGATTGCATACAGTGTACTCAATTTAAAAAAGAAAAAACAACATATTCAACAGAAACAGGCACATAAAGAAAATCAAAAGGCTATTGTAGAGGATGTGTCAACCATGACCACGTAACGCCTTCCAAACACCAGGAGAGGACGTGTCATAATATTGTTACAACACATATTAGCCATTTCTTTTGGTTATGAGAGTGTCACACAGGAAATTCTTAAACATTGTATAACAGATTGCAAACTTTAGAAAATAAAACAGACTTAGCACTCTCAACATTGTAACTCATTCTGTTCAACATGACTTAATCAAATGGCAGTATTATGCAATAGAAAAGGAAAGACATCTTTTTCAGCCTGGCATTGGTATAGCAGTCACAATGTAGAGAATTAAGAAATGACAAACATAACAGTGAAAAATAAGGAAAGAAAAAAGGCCATGAAAACACAAACAGCTGGGTGAAGCACAAAGTTTTTCGTGGTGTGCAAGTATGCACACCGTTGCTCAAAGTTTACTTCTAAAATATTCATAAACATCTTTGTGACCATCAAAGCCATAGTTGCTTAATGACTTCCATACTGGAACTGAAACCGGGAGCTTTAAAAAGATAAGAGACCAAAACAAAATCCCATGGACCTATTTTGCAAATAGACAAAAGCTCTAGAACCTGTAAAACCTTGAATGGTCTATGTAGTCTACATCACACAATATTCTGGTGAGCCTCCAACTGTAATTTACTGGGAATGGACAGAGGACCATTCAGCTGCCTGAGCTGAGCCCTGGACCTGCAGGGCCGGAAACTCACTTGAAATACCAAACCAAGGATGAGGGACTTGGAGATTAATCAACATTGAGATGCTCTTTTAAGCTTCATTTTTTTCATCAATCTCCCCACGGTGGATACTGGTATCTCTTATCCTCTTTCTCACAACACTTAAAGTACTTCACTGACATCATTTTGGAAGCTCTGGGTCTCTTTGATTGGTGCTCACATGGCTGTGTTGTGTGCTGTAATGAGCGGCCAACTAGCCAGCTGGATGACGGTAACTCCATGGGTAACGACGAATGCAAAGACCTGACCATCTAAAAAAAACAAGACGAGCTACCTCTACACACTCATGCTGACACTGTGAGTGTGAGTAGTTTTCAGTTGCATCTCAAAGGAAGACGTTTCTGCTCTACGACACGGCACAGTGTTCATAGTTATCAGGACTAGATTCATGACAAACAATGGTAGGAGGCTAAGGGGATATGTTAAGACTCTGTTCCCCCTCGAGAGATTATCAAGTCATAATGCATGCGTTTTTTTACACATCACGGTGAGGTGTTCACATTATCGTTATCTATATACCGTACTAGAATTTATTATGTTAGAAAGAAAACACCTACATCCACACACCAACACACCTGAGTCCTTTAAACCACACACAAACTTTGGAATGGCAGTTGGTTCCATGCAAACCTGAAATCTATCTTGATTGTTCGCCAGTATAGTATCTTTCATAGTCTATTATTGGTCTTTATTGTATAACCTGGACTTGTGCACCCATTTTTCTACTACTAGGACTAGTGGAACAGAACTGCCTATCCCTCGCAAAATCCTGCCATGGGACATCCAAGGCCGTTATGAATCTCTTTAACACTGAGGCGTTGAAGATACTCTCGAGGTTCTCCATTTGCCCTGCTACAATCATGTGACAACTCTTGTATTATTGCCAAAGAAAAAAAGCAAACTATGAGTACTAATCAAGCAGTCAAAGTTGTGGTATGGAGAGCTGTTGTTTTAGAACTGCTGCTGCTGTTGCTGCTGCTACTGTTACGGTAGTAACATTGCAAATGATTTGAAGAAAACATGGACTTTGTGATTAACAACAAACAACCTTTGCGCAAATGCTATAGTTTGGCAAAGTCTTGAATGATTTCTGTTGATTGAATGGTTAAAAAAAAATGTACTGCTCGATGCATAAAAAAGTAAAACTATGGCAGCGGTCAAAAACACTGGAATGGGGTATGTAGGGCAGTAGTAGCAGAGAGATTTCATCAAACAAAATAGTTCAGGGTGTACTTTGCAAACATACATGTTTCAATATTCACATTTTTTTACTTTTCAAAACAAAATATAGCTTTTCTCTTTCATTATAATCTTTTTTAAAACATTAATTGCATATAACATTTTTTTAATTAATTTTATATATACTTTTTTTGTGTTTCTAGCACCCTTGTCTTCAACTAAGGGCTTGCAGAAAAGACAGTCATGCAAACTAGTCATGCTGGTAAACAAAGTTACAAAAATGCATTATCTTTTTTTTCATTTGTTTATCTCAGCGTCCATCCTTTGTCATCCCCATGTCTTTCTAGGTAAGAGTCTGTCATTGCTCATTGTCTTTCAAAAAAAAAAAACTTTTTCCCAGTGCTTGTGGGGAAAATAACTTGATTCCCCATAACAAAATATTTACTTCCTATCTCTTCCCAGGACTTTGACTCCATTTCTTGATGCCAAATGTTCTATTAACATTGACATCGGATTTTTTTTTTCTTTCTTCCATTCTGGACCTTTTCTGCTCAGCAACTTCCTCCAAAGTCATGGATAGTTGATTTGTTTATCAAAATATAGATTTGTTCTCTTTGTACACTTCCACACATGCTCTACACTTGGTCCATTTCTTCCACCTTTGCCTAAGGGGAATCCTTACCTTGACATTGACTTGCCTGAGTAGCAGTCGTTGGCAGCAAGAGGGACAAGAGAGAGATGGGGCAGTATTCATCTGGAGATTCTTGTGCCTATTGGCAGTGTTGGCCTTTGTGTTAGGAGTAGCATTTATCTGATTGGTCCCTTTCAAAATGATAATGCAGAATTTCCAGCTAATGTTTTATGTGATGTAAAAAAAGTGGTGGCAGGGGTGTCCTTTTAGTTGTAATGAGACTTTTCTCCTCATGACTGAGCACTGTCAGTCAGACATTGTTTTATATTGTGATATTTATATAGGCATGGGATCATAGTGGCAGTTAAAGTACTTTTAGAGGAATGTGTTTGTACCAAACGGAAGCAATTAAATATTCTTTCTAATCTACTATACATTACAGAAGGTCATTCAGCAAGTGCTTGCTACAGGACCTTTGGTATCCCACATAGACTTTCAGGCAAGCCCATGTCAGTACATGAGAGATAAAGATGTCTTTTTCCCACCATTTCCTTATGGTGAATGTTTCAGGTGAGTCTAAATATACAGTAAATTCCATACACAACCTGTTTAAGCTGATGCTACATGTGCTTCATTTGTTCAACTTCATAGTGCTGTTTTTGATTATCTTAGTACTTAGTGAGTAGGGCAGTGTTTCAGTCTGATAGAAGTTAATGGAAGACATAAGTTCAGTGGCAAACATCCTATACAAGTGCTAAACTTGAAAAGGGGCTAAAGTATGGGTGTTGGTAAATACTAATGGATTTCATATGCACTGTTTGTATTTAGTGCATCTTTTTTTGGAATGTTAAGTGTTTTAACGAGTAAGACCAATCCTTTGTCTCTCATGTACTATATATATTTTCTTCTTTACTGGAAAGGAACCAAAGAGGAAAATGACATCTATAAGATCCCTTAAATGCATAAATTCCTCTCTCTTCCAACTGTTGATGGATAAAGTCAAGTTATTTCCAAGCCAACAAATGCTACAATATGTTAGCAGAGATGCTACATTGTTCATTCAGTCCTTTGTGAAGACAAGTGTTTTTCAGAAACATGTGAAGTTGCTCAGTTGTCCAGCACTGTAGATGGTACTGAGTTGTCATCACACAAGATGACAAGTATAATGTTGTCAGAGAGATGTCATCTGGAATGTTTAATCTGGAGTCCTTTTCCCTCCCAAAAGTGTGTCAGTGCAATGCTCAGTCAATTTGCCGAAAAAGGAAAAAAGGTCTGTCAGACAGTTGTCAAAAATGTGGTTGGAGTTCCAAGAGGTGGCTTTGGTAACAACGTGAGGAGCAGACCATACAATTTTTTAATTCATGATTAACCTCTGGTCTCTCTCTTGTCACCCCAAAGATCTCCTTTAAACTGTCCATCCGTGTCACACTTGTTGCTTATGTGGCTCCCGCCGCAAATTTGTGTTTACCAGTTACTGACTCCACATTAGAGAGGAGGTGAATGCTAGAAACTTAACACTGTGAAGACAAGAACAGAAAGCCATTAATATTAAGTTCCTAGAGAATAAACAGAATTTGTAAATTGTTAAACTGAAATTAACTGTAACTTTTAAGAGTAAGCACTTGCATCTTGATTGGTTTATAGAGGTGCTCAACTTATATAAACCAATCTGGTTCTCATATTTGGAATTTGCCAATTACATTGTTATCAATATATATTATATTATATTATTAATATTATAGTGTCACTAACATTATGTGCAATAGAAAAGTAATCAGGGATTACTATTACCTGTAAACTGCTGGTTAACTGTGCATGTCAGAATGAAGTGCACACATTTAAACTGTAAAGACAACTCTACCAACAGTCTATCTCCAACGTACAGACAGAAAATTGGCACACAAGTTATTCCTGAATAACAATATTAAGAAATGGAGACAATAAAACTTGTGACTGACAGTATTAGACAAACAAACAGTAGACTGAATGAAACAAGCTGCCAGCCAACTGACCAGCACCATGCTCTCCACTCTGTCAAATCTCAGCAAATCACCATCTTTACAGGAGTGAATTATGTACAGATCATTTTATACAAGATTAGGCGATAGGGAGAGTGTGTGTGTGTGTGTGTGTTTTTGATTCGAATGAAAAGTACACTTCATGGAAAAACACATTTTTTGACAGATGGAGACATACAAACATACTCAATACTATTCATGAAAGTTTTCACATTTACAAGAAGTAGTGGAATCACACATTTGGCTGACACCATTTCAGGAGGCTTATCCCCCAACTTCAGCTTTAAGAAAATGTTTGTCAACGTTATTACATATCATTTTTTAATTCTTTGCCTACAGTTATGGCAAACAATTCTTGTATTCCATGTGCTGGAGTCATGCATTATCTAACAGGAGATTAAACACTTCTGCTGTGGTCTCTGTTGTGGTCTCACAAGCAAACATCAACCCAGTACAAACATTATACTTTATTGCAGTCGCATTAGCTCTTCCACTCTGCTCTTCTTTTCACCCTCTTCCTCTTTCAATTTCCACTGTATAGTTGCAGTTTTCTCTAAAGAAAAGCAGTTAGCTAGACAGTTCATATTTTCTAAAGACCTGTTGTATGGTAAATGTTAGAAATTTAGTCAACTAAGAGTAAAGGTCCTTGCACATCCTACAAGCAATCTCAGCTTACATGATAAGGAAAAGTCAGCAGCTATTAACCTCAGCCACAATGGACCCATTAAGCAGAGACTTTGTAATTGTATTAAATAGTATTTTGATGTAAATTTAAATGCAGAGGCAATGCCCTGCCTCGTCATGCAGAACTTATTAAGAGTAACAGGACCTTCTCCTGGTGTCAGATGCATGAATCTGTGTCATTTTCCCAAATATGTCAAAATCAGAAGTAAGTTAATAGAATCTTAGTGACAGATTTATAAATTCCTGTATATGTGTACATGTACAGTTAAGACATTATCCATTATTAGATACTAGCACACCACTGTTTGTTTGGACATAAAACAGACTTTTCCGTCTTTTTCTGTCTTTGTTCTGGCACCAGCAACATCCTGAGTCAGTGCCAAAGCAGCCTTGTGTTGCTAGGCACAGCTATTATGCACTGGTGTTGTAAATCATAACAGACACAGAGGTTTAACTGGTGTTAATCTTCTCATTGCACAATTCAAAGTTGATCAAACATCATTTTTCGACTCTCCTTTCCCAAATTAAACGACTGTACTTAAAGTACAAAAGCTTTTAGTATTCCTATGCTTACTAAATCCAAATATAATAGTGAAACAGTCCAAAAACAGGCCTTACAGGGTGCATTAGCAGCAACCATTGAAATATTTACATGTTCTGTTCATTCATATTCATTAGAATACAGTGTCAGAGCAAATACACAACCAAGAAAACACTCAGAATTTTCCTTTGTCAGTACAGCTGAATTAGGCTTACAATACTGTAAAATTATAAAACGTACATAATTTCTTTTGGAAATACAGACCTAATATGTATATAACCAGAAAGCCAGGTTAAGCGGTGTAGTTAGGTTAGTCTGAGACTTTAGTAAAGATTGCAGTATAAAACCTTTTTGATGACATACATATAAAGTCCATTAGAATCGATTTTTATGAAACATTGTGTCCCTATACTCACAAAGTTTACATAGATATATTAATTGCATATGATTTTAATGTATTCACATGTGTAGATACAGATATGTACATATTCAATAATAACCACTGACCTATTAAGCATATCTTTAAAGGTTTAGCTAGTTAAATCTAGCTAGTTTGCATGAACTCCTAAATTGCCATTAGAGCCTCGGGGGCCTCATAGAGGCACTTACAACATCTGCCTGTTTTGTTTACTTATCAATGTGACATCAGAGTGTCCTACATGATTTGCATTGGCCACAACTATGTGATATGACTCATTTAAGATCAGCAGAACCACAATTATGACATTCTTCAGATCAATTTTGATACAATAAAAAGCAAATATGAACAAATCCTTTAATCACTACTATAATCATAAATTGTAAAATTAAAGTGGTGGTGCATGAGATTGTTATTCCTATCATCCATATCCAGTCAATTGTAGCATTAAAGAAAAACATTTCACTGCAGATATATATAATATTGATGGACATTTTCCTTTTCAGAAAATATACATTTCTAATAAAGTGGCATACCAGTATAATTCAAAGTATTTCACATTGTAATGGACATTTTCCTTTACAGAAAATATACATTTCTAATCCCCATTTAAATTGTAACATCCACATTGTGGATTCATTTTAAGATTATACAGTATGCACGTGCGCTTACAATGTTGAATGAGTTTTTGTGCACTGAGAGAAGTGATGCTCGCAAAAACTACAGACCAACATTCAGGTTTGTTGATGTACTATCCCAGAGTTTCCCTACCTTCCCTAAGCTCAGGTTGACATCCGTTAACAAGCTGCTGTCAAAAAATGTTTGGATTCACTGGAGCATCATAGCTCTGCATGCTGTTTCAGATATTTTCAGACAACATTAAACTGTTATAATACTTTGACATAACAATGGTGGAGTGTAAGCGCAACTATTAGCAACGTTGATCCTAAAATATGTGCAACAGTCTTTAAAAACCTGTATCAGACTAAGCCAAGCAAGCATTACTTCTTGCAGTGACTGTATACTAGGATCTGTCTTAAATGAGACACAACTTTTTTAAACCCTTTCCATCTCAAGTCAACAGCAGATTCAAACAAACATTCAGCTTTCACCCTGAATACTGCATATCTAAGTTCTCAAAGTTGAGGGGTCTGGAAGCACACTGATTTTTAGACAAAATGGCAATCGGGACCATAGATTATAACAGTTAAAATATCTGGACCTGGCTCTCTAAACAAGTAAATACTCTCCCTTTACACCCGATCTAAAGCACTTACAGTTTTATCTCTATATGATTTCACTCTTAACTACATTTCTGTTTAAGGACAGGTAAATACAACATTGTATTTTTTTGACAAATGTTTTTTTAGACAGTGGTACAGAAAAGCCATTCCTTACAATGAAATACACATTACCAGTACAAGTGAAAAATATAAAACTATTACAAAACTCAAACAATTAAAGATGGCAGCCACAACATCAACAAGTTTAAAGGACCAGCAAGGCCACATTGACTTGAAAAAAATAAATACAAATGGCTCATGATGTTATTGTAATACTTATTGGAACAGCTAAATCAAAAGGTAATGAGTAGACTGCCTGCCATGTCTGTGCATTTTTTAGAATAAAAAGATATCTGCATATTTACATATATATGTGCAAATCATGTTTTCCAACATTAAAATAATATTGCATGTTTATTGCATATGTAAGTTTTTTTCTCAACTTTTAACATACAATCTATTTTCATGTGATGATGGCAATCTGAGGAAGGACCTCAGTTACTGAAATAAGCTATACATTGCCAAAAAAGATATTTTGTGTTTATTTTTAAATTATGTAGAAGGATGTTATATTGTAATCGCAGTCATATTTTTTGCTTTTTAAACCGTTTCAGACAGGCATCTAAACAAAAAACAATAATGTAAAAAATTAAAAGAATATTTTTTTTAAAAATCCCAGAAAAGCTGAACTATCCCATCAAACGGGCTGTTCAGTCTAATAATTTTGTTGTTATATGGTCTGGGTCTTATCCCAACATGCAATCATTTAAAGGTTATTAAATTAGTATTGAGTGGTAGTAAAGTGCTTGTATTTGTTTTTAAATGTATAATTAATTATGTAGCCACCCATATCTGACTTTATAAGTATGTGTTGTACTTAGATTCATGTAATTTATAAATAGTTTTCTTAATACATTGTATTAAGATTTATTTAAAAAAATTTAGGTCTACATGTACATTTCATTTACATGACTGTCTTGAATAGCATTTCTTCAAAGGTCCACTCAGGTACATTACTTGCATGTATGGCAGCCTACATAGTTTGAGACAAATTAATACGTTTTAGTTATTTGTAGTTTCTTTTTTATATTTGTGGGGCATATATTTAATTCATATTATTGTTTTGGAATATGATTGTTATACTTGCATATTATGCATGACATGATGACAAATATATAGAAATATATTGGACAATATGCTAATAAAAGAAAGGGAGTGAATAGACATTTAACTGTACATTAGAAGGTTGCAATTGCATACATGGGATCCTAACAGCAATGTAATGTAATAAAATAAACTATGATTTGTAGAGTCGTGTTAGGCTGCACAATTGAGATAGCTCTTATGGTACAGTACTTTTTATTATTTTCATTTAAACTAAGTTTTTTCTTCATTTTTTGACATCTTAGCTTTGTCGTGTAAACTGTCAACATAAAGTGTCTAATTATTTCTCAATGATGAGATAGAAAAGTGTGTGATAATACTGAGACTTATAGAAGCTGAGTCTGTCTTTTAGAGAGAATTACCAAAATGATGTCTATGCTGTACATACATCAATATTTCACAAAAGACAAAGAAAGTAGAAACCTTTTTTACCATCAATCTAATCTATAAATGTATTTTTTTTCTTTGGCTAAATGAACTGAAGTATTTTGTTTCATAGTCAATTCTCTGGACATTCTTGTCAGCTCAGTTTTGTTTGGTCCAGAACACTTAAAAATGAATGTCCATCTACACACTTAATCCTACATTTTAAAATGTAACGTTGCACGTTTTCATAATGTTTTTTAATCTCTGATACTATTTTATTTAACAAATCCAATTATTTTTTTTAAATTTCATCTAATTTAAAATAACAGTGTACATTGAAAGCTAGAATGTGTTATTTACCCCATCAGCTAACCTGATGCATGCATCATAAACCATTAGATTCACAAGACAAGGGGTCATTCTTTCTACATTCAAGCTCATTTCATGTTATTGCTATTGTTTTTGCACAGTGTCCAATCCAAATGGAGGCTTCAATGCGATCAGTCCACAGCTAATCCACTGCATCTCTTATCATCCAATCATTAACATCCTTTTTTGTTACAAAATGGAGGGAATGGGGGAGCGACAGCGCCGCAGTGGTCCTGGAGCCTCATAGGTTTCAAAGGGTGGGCTAGTGATAGGAGCAAGCCGCAGTGATGACCCGGCCATTCCCGTTATGTTATTGAGACTGCGAGATTTCTCGTAGCCCGTTGCTTTAAGCAAATAATTTAACCATTGATCAATTCATTAGAGTTAGTTATTAGTTTTGATATCATATGCAAATTAAAAAAAGGAAGTCGCAGTTGAAATGTTTTGGCATGTTATGATAAATGTTCCATATTCAGGATGTTTGTTGTGAAGGTTTTGTAGTGTTGAAACATGAACATTAGGTTTAACATGTTATAAGAAAAATTGAAAAGAAAGAAAGAAAGGTAAGAAATTGAAAATGTTATCAAATTATAAAGACATATAAAGGACAGACACAGACAAGGACAAGACAAAACAAGAAAATGCGAGTTATGATATATCTTTTTTTTTCAAAACAGAAAAGCAAAATATTCTCTGATATTAAGAGATAAAAGGCCAAGTGAATAAAGCACCCAACATTTTATCATGTGTGATGTTCCGTGTTCAGGTGTTTTAGACATTTTTTTGGCCACAACTATACAGTTTAACACAAACACAAGTAGTAAATACTCAAATATTACTGATACAGTGTAGGCGTTGACCACATGAAGTTTTAGAAAAAAAGCGTAGAGATTTTAGCACTAATGAAGTTATGTAGAATAATTAATTGCCTTACATTACACTTTATAAACCCAAGCCCAAGTAACATTTGCTTTTTTGTCCCTGTAAACTTCAAATGGTCAACACAAAAATTTCCTCCTTGCAACTTTTATAAACACTTCCTAGCCCCCGGTAATAGCATCCTGTAATGCAGCGGTTCCCAACCTTTTTGGTCTGAAGTACCCCCCCAGCCTTGTCAGATGAACTTGCATACCCCTTCATTGATTCCCAATCTATGTTCCAAATATATAACACTATTCATAGCGGATATTGTTAATTTTTTCATACAAATGAACTGTCAGTATTAAGGTTGGTTTGGTCAGCAATCATACTACTAGGCTACTATTATTTGTGAAGCCGAATGTTTCAACCATTTATCCATTACTTACTTATCCATTAATATTTCAACTGTTAACTAACTAACTATTTAAACTTTAGCTATTTTAACCCTTTCTCTATTACTTTAAGCTAATTATTTGAACTGTTTAGTCATTACTTTTATCTAGTTATTTCTACCATTCATTACGCTGGCTTGCTAACTAGTTTTCACACACTCTTACACAACTGCAACATGTAGTGTTCAGGTGTTGACTTAATGTCAATATCATCAATATCTTTTACTCGTACAGCATGGCAACTGGAGAAGTACCCCTGGAATACAAGTACCCCTGGTTGGGAATCACTGCTGTAATGGATCTCAGCTTGCATTTTGTTTACAGTGGAAAATGACACAGTCCACTTGTGCAAGTGACATATAATACATAATACATGTAACTGCTGAACGTTACAAAAGCAATTTATCTAAGAAATAACACAATGACCTTTGTGTCCTTTCCCGCTGTATTTTTGGTGTGTAACAAAGCATGCAGATGTTGAATTCCTCCTGTAGGAAGCAGCTAGAGGTACAGTATATAGTGCTGTGTTGACAAAGTGTAGTTGGATCAGGTGAAGTGAAAAAACACCATTGGTAGGTAGCAATTAATCTGCCCTAACAATGGCTAACTGTCCCGTAATGGATGGAGTTTTATTAGGAATGTGTTACATTAGCTGAAGTTTAAATTTAAACTATTAAGCTAAAACATTATCAAGTTAGTGTATATTTTTGTCAAACCCCAACCATCACTAGGCCACAGTCAAACAAAGAACACCCACAGTGTGACGCCCTTTGTGCCTTCCTGCTGAAATGGAAAAGTATATTTTGGTGCACGGTGGCCACCACTGCACCATTCTAGGCTACGCATCATTTGAGCAAACCATAAATAAGTCATTTTTTACTCTGCCTAGCTCAGGCACATTAGTTGGATGGCAACTCAGTAAAATATTGATGATGCATTTTCACTGGGTTTCTTAGGCTGCATGTCCCACAAAGATGTCTGAAAAGATGTCTGGCCAATCTGTGGTGATGCTTCAATCTCATGTTCAGTTCCAAACGCATTTTGTTCATACCACCCAAATGTATTTAGACAAATTGTCAGGTTAGATCAATTGGCAGCCATTTTGTGATGCTGAATCAGAATTTAGGTGAAACGGTGAAAAAAGAATAAAAAAAAACTTTTTTATAGCAGAACTACAATAATGCTGGAAAAAATCGCTTCAAGAAAGAGGTGGCTATCATTATCTGATATATTACATCAAACCATGTTTTGGGATTTTATTGTCTGCAATTTATTCTTCAATGGCCATTGAATTTTTTTGCGTGTTATTACCTGTTTACTTGTACTTGTAATTTTAATTGTAAGTGGCCTACTCTGCCATTCCTGTGCTGGATTCACATTGCCTCAACACACACAGGAAACAATGTATACATGTAATTCTAAATAATATTATCTAATTTATTTCAGCCTTGCAGTTTACTGTTTGTTTGACATTGTGTGAGAGCTACATTACGTTTTTGCTAATGCAAACCAACTGCTGCAGATACGTCTTGTTTCTGATAATTTACACTGTAGTAGTAAATTAGTAGTATTAACATGTTTATTAATTTAACTTTTAAAGTGATGCTCCAAGAGCTCTTTTGAGAGTTTTTTATTTAGCTGGTATAATACTACAAGTTGTATTAGGCTAAAAGTTAAGCAAATAGGCTTTACTTGGGTTCTACCTTATATTATTATATTATTATGACGAGTGACCTACAGATTCGAAGTACGCATTCACAAAATTAAAGTTGGTTTTGATTCTGCTGGGAAAATCCTTTGGATCTATTCTTTTCTAAAATCAACATGCAGAGTGGAGAGAGAAAGAATGAAAGGAAGAATACACACTGCTCCTGCAATCAGAAACTGTGATTCATATACAGTAAATTATTATCTTTAACTAAACGTATAATCAGAGGATTTAAAACATTTGTTGAGTCTGATATACAGTAAGTATATGGATACGTGAAAAGAATTGTTCCCATCTGTTGATAGATGAAGGTGAAACTATAGAAAGTAATATAGATGGGGCAGTAACGTGGTTCTGATGAAAGTATTGCTTGGTAAAATTCAAGACAAGGAATGTTTTGTCAGAAATGACAATAAAAATGCTACGGTCGGCTAGCTTCCTCCTCGCTGTGCAAAGTATTGTATTTAAACCAGAGGTTTTGTGCTCTGTCCCAAAGTCCCACTTAATTTACACTATGGTGGGAGTACAGTACGTACCTACATTCAGACTTTAGTTACACTTGCGCTGCAGTGGCGGCCTAGGGATGGGATGGATAATGAGTGTTAATCACAGAAAGAGAAGGTAATGGAGAGGGAAGACACAGAGGAATAGAGAGGAAAAACTGCAAATATTCATTCAGACCGTCTACCAATGAAATTATCATTCAAATTAAACAGATTGGGCCTTAATAATAGACTTATGTTTGTATGTATGTATGTATCTATTACGTAATTCACATATTTCCTATAATTTCATGAGCATGTGGTTGCTGTGGAAGACACATGATTTGGTGACTCTTCAGATGCTATTCTTGACACCGCCCCATACTGTATCATTCTTACATGGGATCAATTGCCTGATAAAGATGGTGTGATCTCCTATTACCCATTATTAGATGTATTGATCTCTTTAATGCCGTTACTGAAGCCACAATGAGTACATACAGTACCTGAGGTGTCTTTTGAGGGAACTAGATAACATGCAACTGTATACTTTTTCCTCTAGTTAGCTGTATGTAGGTCATACAGACCTATATGCATCAGCAGTTATCATAAAGATCAAATTCATTTAGTATTATTTTGAGCTTTGGAAAGAATATACTGTATATGTATTCATATATATTCGTTCTTTTGTAAAGTAAAAATCTGGCTCAGACAAAAGAATATTTGCAGATTGTTGTGGTGAGGCAACATTGTAAGAAACACAGTGGTATTGACGCACACATAACATCATGCAAGAAAATGTAGGACAAGTTTTACATACTTGTGAATGTACAATGACATAGAGGAGGACAGTGACATGTTTTCTAACAGAGTTAGTGAGTTAAATTTAGAAAAAATTAAATATGTTGTGGTGGCCAAGTGCATATTATAAAACCTTTGGCCTTTATAAAAATAATTCCATCAACAATCTTAATAAATATAATAATGAATGATGAATAATGAAACTATACAGTGGGCACCCCAGGTAAAAAATTGTATTAATGTGCATAAAGAAGCCAAGAAAAGATGGAAAAATCTCCAAAAGGCATCAAATGACAAAAAACAAAAAAATGGCGTCTGCAAAAGTGTGGGCACCCTGAAGAGTTAATACCTTGTAACACCCCCTTCGGCAAATATCACAGCTTGGAAACGCGTCTTGTAGCCAGCCAAGAGTCTTTCAATTCTTGTTTGAGGTATCTTCGCCCATTCGTCCTTACAAAAGTCTTCCAGTTCTTTGAGATTTCTGGGCTGTCTGTCACGCACTGCTCTTTTAAGGTCTATCCACAGATTTTCAATTATGTTGAGGTCAGGAGATTGTGAAGGCCATGGCAAAACCTTCAGTTTACGCCTCTTGGTGTAATCCACCGTGGATTTTGAGGTGTGTTTAGGATCATTATTCATTTGTAGAAGCCATCCTCTCTCTAACTTCAGCTTTTTCCACAGATGGCATCAAATTAGCATCCAAAATTAGCTAAAATGTTATTGAATCCATTTTTCCTTCTACTCGTTCCCTGTGCCACTGGCTGCAATATAACTCCAACACATGATTGATCCACCCCCATGCTTAACAGTTGGACAGAGGTTCTTTTCATTAAATTCTGTCCCCTTTCTTCTCTAAACGTACTTTTGCCCATTCCGGACAAAAAATTCTATTTTAACCTGATTGGTCCGCAGAACTTGTTTCCACAATGCCTCAGGCTTGTCTATATGTTCATTTGCAAACTTCAAACGCTGATTTATGTGGTGAGGACGTAGAAGAGGTTTTCTTCTGATGACTCTTCCATGAAGACCATATCTGTACAAGTATCTCTTTATAGTGGAATGGTGTAGCACAACTCCAGTGTCTGCCAGGTCTTTCTGGATGGATCATGCACTCAAACGTGGGTTGTGACTTGCTTTTCTCACAATCCTGCGAGCTGTTCTGGCTGATATTTTTCTTGGTCTTCCAGATCTTGCTTTAACTTCCACTGTTCCTGATGGCGGCCATTTCTTAATTACATTCCGAACAGAGGATATTGGCATCTGAAAACGCTTTGCTATCTTCTTATAGCCTTCTCCTGCTTTGTGACCGGCAACTATTTTCAGTTTCAGTTTTTCTTGACAACTGCTTTAGAAGAAGCCATGGTGCTGATTGTTGGGGCAAGGTCAGATGAGTCTGGGTATTTAAAACCTTAAGATTGAACAATCCACGACGCTGTCAGGTCTCAGCTTTCCAAAGGGGCGGTGCATGTTATAAACTCTGCAGGGTCCCCAAAATTTTGCAGAAGCCATTTTTTTTTGTTTTCTGTTATTTTGAAAGTGTAAATGATGGAAATAAAATCTAACTTTTTGTGACATATTATACAAATGTCTAATCTGTCATTTCATGCCCTTTGGAGATTTTTCCATCTTTTCTTGGCTTCTTTATGCACATTAATACAATTTTTTACCTGGGGTGCCCAAACTTTCGAGCCCCACTGTATGTACTATTTAGATTTAGTATTTGTTTAAACTGAACATTGTTTTAAATTGCAGAGCAAATTTGTGTTGGCTTGCAAGTGGTGGGAGTTAATAAATAAATGATATAATCCTTATTCTTATGTCAAAAATCTATTAAAAACACTTCCTATTACGGGTTTGGTTTAATTTCTTAATGAATAATGAGTTTTGTTTTGTCAAATAAGTCCTCGGAAATGCGCTGAACCAGTGAGATTCATGCCATTTTTATGTGACTTAGTTTCCCTGTTTGGTTGCAATTTATTCTATCATTTCAATTCATAGAAGACCGATAGTAGGTGATGGTAAAACTCAAAGGAGAACACAGGAAGAACATAGGGTAAGTCGTAACTTCAAACAACAAAACACAGTTGTACAAAACTCAGACATTAGCAAAAAACAGACTATAACCACAACAATAAAATATATTAATTCAAAATAAATATAACTTAATCCTATGTTATTTATGTTAAAAAAATAAAGCATTCAACAACACAACAACACAAAGCTCTACAAAATACTCCACAAAAATACTTAATAAAATATGTACACACCATGTTAGAAACACAGGACATAAATAAGCACAAAAACCCAAGAAGAAAAACTCATACACATATGATGAGGAAAGGAGAGTGTAAAGTAGGAGAGAGACAGAAACTAACAAGATCGTTAAAGAATATCTACAGGAGTGATTAGGAGTGGGCACTCAAAGCGGTGATTGACCATTTGACCTTAGTCAGACATAAATTTTGCATGGGGTGCGCAGGAAGTCAAATGGCCAACTAAAGCCCCTTTCACACAGAGATTCCGCGATAGTGCCGCAATGAACGTCTGCCGTTTTGCCGGCTCTGCTTATTCATGCAGAACCAAGCAAAGGTGGCATAATGCCTCCCCGGTGTGTGTTTATATAAGTTCATAACTTTGGCTACTCAGAAAGCTGCCTTTTCAGTTTTTCACCTGCATCTGGGTTGACTCACAAATCATACTCATAACATTCACCCTGACAGCGAGGCAGCTTAAAGGTGCAAAAGTCCTGTCTTGAACAGGCTATGTGAAAGGGGCTAAAAAGAACGAGAGAGAAACTGAAAAGCTGATAAAATAAGTTGGCAAAGACATCAAATGCATGTATCTACGAAATAAATCACGACTGAAGCACACTAGAATGAGTTTCAGACAGTGTCAGAATCCCTCTTTAAAAACAAGGAGAAGGTTTATCAGGGGCGTTAACTAACATGAACAGATGGGGTCTTTGTTCTTTGTTTAGATATATAGTATTGTTTGTTCTCCCTTATATCACAGATTGTTTTTACCTGATTATTACGTAAGTTTGATCAGCCATACATACAACTTTTTATATGTATCCAAAGATCTTTTTACACATGCACTGGGCGCACAATAGGTTACACACATGACATGGTTATCAAATGCTAGACAATCAGGTTCCTGAGATGGAAAGAAACAGATCAAATTACTCTGGTATTCACTGTAAGCACCAAATACAATCTCTTTATTTCAAATAATATAGAGATCTTCAACCTAAATATATGAAAGCCTACATTGTACAACTTTACTGTAAGAAGCCCAAACCCCAAAGCTTCTTTCTAATGACTTCAACGATTGCTTTAAAGAGGGATTTTTGTAGCACTTTAATTGCAGTCCATACGCAAGAACCATTGAAACTGAAGCAATGTAAGGGAACTGTAAGTGAAGGGCTTGTACAGCTTGAGGCTTGCTTACCTTAGACAGCATCTAGCCACTTTTCAATCAAATCTGTCATAGCGTTTGTTTGTCTGTTTGGTCAGTAAGTGTTTCAGTCACAGAGTCCAGCTCATAACCCTTTTGACATCTATCCAGATGTCTACAGTATAAATACAAAAGGTCTTGAACTATACTAGGCACTGAAAGCACAGATACATGGTCTAGGAAATAGTATTTCAGATACATTACACGCTTACAACAGTGTTTTGGTAAAAAAGTATCTTGATAACTGGTTTTGTTTACAAGGCTGAAGTATGACACTGCATGATAAAAATGTGCTTGTTTTCAGCGTGGCATGTTTCAAGAGGTACTATCCCTTGACCTATAGCTCCGCAGACCCCAGTGATCTTAGGCCTTGGAAAGATAATTGTCGTACATCACTGCACTCATTGTCACAATTGTGTGAAGCTAGGGCTGGAAAATTGATTTTTACAAAATAATAGGGCATATGTACATGTAAATATGCACATCTTTGAGGCTAAAAAGTATTCTAGCATATAAGGAATGAGTGCCATTGCCTGAAGAGTATGTAAGTTTAACATGTGCATACATATAGTACATATAGATATAAAACCATAAAAAGGGTGAATTTTTCAAGGCAAAACCTTTCTAAATTGCAGTGAGTGCTGTTGTTAGCCAAGGTGGAGGTCCATGGGGTAGGGAGTAACACAAATAACACAGAAGGGAAAAACTAAATTAAGCCACACACGACAACACGATCACAACACTCAGACGGCATTGAGAGAACAAAGACACAGTGTATAACACGTAAGAATGAAAAAGCCCACATACACACGCGTGATATGACACAACCTGAAGAGAGAGACAACAACAACAACACAGAGGCACATCAGACAAAACGTGACCCCCTGTTCCCTTTCAATCTTCTTCAGTGTTATGTTTTATAAGTTGTTGACACAGGACACGACAAATTATTATTTTCATTTGAGCTGCTGGAAGTATTTGCACATGTGCACGTCCCACAGGACGTGCTCTTGTACTCACATGCCGTGCTCTTGCACTTTTGACTGTATGCAAGTTTTAACCTCTCACACAGACACATACACACAAGTGTACACATTATTGTGCACACTACTCATTGTGGGTGTATATCACAAAGCAATCCCATTTTTCTTTCCTAATTTTTTTTTCTTTACATCTTGCATTGTATATTGAGATTGTTGCTGGGTTTACAAAATTTGTATGCAAGTAGGATATTGGGCAGAGGTTAGGTTTCATTGGGTAAAATACCTCACAAATCAAACAATGAACCCTTAAATGCCACCCAAATATTGATATTCATATTTAAGCACTAGCTTATCTTAGCTCAACTGTCAACCCCTATAATAAACTGACAGCACACATTCCACACTTTCAGTCACAGAAAAGACTTTTTACAGGTGACACTTCAAACTCCATTGAACATGTAGACACACTGTGGAAATGGTGGTGTATCTGTAATCTAAAGTAATGCATAGTGTGTGCAGCTGCGTCTGTGTTAAAGTGGGTGCTGTGCTGGTGGAGTGTTGTTTGTACAACTGCAAAAACATGCTACATGATGGAGAGCCAGATCAAAATTTCTGTATGTTTTCAGTCAAACGTTGACTAGGCTGCAGGCTCTTTTATTTTGTAACCTTTTGTCAGTGTTACCTCTGGTCTATGGTTTGATCCAGGAGGAGGTGGAGTTTGCATTGAGGTCCTGCTGTAACAGAGACCCTTCCATCTTATACCAATCGTCAGTCAGAGGGGAGTCTGGGCTCGGTGCCAGGGCTGCTGCCTCTAGTTTGTTGTCAACAGGGGGTGTTGAAAGTTTGGAGGGAGTGTGAGGGGGTGTTTTGGTGCAGGTTGGCAGCAGTGGGGGTGGTTGGATTGCAGTAGTAAATGAATAAAGGTTTTATGAGCATGAAGGTAATGCACATGGGGTAAAAAATGGGGGGGGGTATGGTACAGCACAAAGGAAAAAAGGGGGGAAACAAAGGCATGGGTTTAAAGATGGGGCAGAGGATAAAGGGGTCAGGAAGGAAAATGTGCAGCAGGTTAGGGAGGGGACGTCATCACAGAAGGGGGGTGGGGGAGGAAAAAATAAAAAGGACATGCGAGGCAAGAGAGAGAAACAGAGAGGGAGAAACAGAAGTGACGAGAAGTAAATTAATGCATGGTCAACTGTCTGAGTCCAGAAGACAGAGAAAGAAAGAGATCGTTTATGAGCATAAATTAATGTGACTTTAAGGGACACAGAACAAAATTCACAGAAACCATGGAAAGATGGAAGACATGACTCAGGAGAAGAGAAAGGAAAAAGTAGAGGGACAGAAAATCTTTTCTGAAAGAAGAAATAAAATATAATACCAAGCAGTAATGGAAACACAGACAACATGAATATGAAGAGGTGGAAAGAGTAGAAGCAGAGCAGAAGAGCTAAGTGTATATGAATATGTTGTAACTGCATGACTGTATATGTGTATGTTTTGCTGCTAGCTGTTATTGGAGCCTTCTATCTGTAGTTGAGGCTGAGGCTTCCAAATGTTCATGTGTGCTCTTCCATCAAACCCATCTTTTCTAAATTTTTCGATCTGATGTCATATATATGTGTGTATGTGTGTGTGTATGTATGTGTATATGTGTATGTATATACTGTATATATGTATATATACTGTTTGTATATATAATATATATGTGTATGTATATACTGTATATATGTATATATTGTATGCATATATATATATATATATATATATATATATATATATATATATATATATATATAGTAATCTGTGTGTACTTATCTGCATTGGCTGCACACAGGACATATATAATGTACATGTTTACAGTATGTTGTGCCTGGCATCTTGCTTTGTGGATCTGTTTACCTAAGATGTTCATGTTTTTATATCCGTCTCCTGGTGCGAAACGTACCTTTCCGCACATTTCCATCTGTGGCACGGAATTCCCTGGTGTTGAGCAGGAAGCAGGCGCGGTCCTGCTGGTAGCGTTCCCGGGTAGGTCCTCGCCCAATAGGGCTCCTCTCGTCTGGGCTCAGCACCTGGTCGATGGTGGGACAGTCCTCATTAGCCAGGGCAGCCGAGGCTGCATCACCGTTCTGCTTGGAATCTAGATGAAAGGTGGAGGAAAACCACATATGACTTATGAGAAGAGTATAGAGAAGAGCATATTGTGTGTCTTATTTATCAAAAATGCTAATTTTAGTTTATATTGTTGATCAAGTGCGAGAAAATAAATGTTATCAATGTTGTTTAAGGTGATTTATTAGGTAAACTACCAAATCGTTGCTGATTACATCATCCTAAATATTCACATTTGCTGTTAATTAGATAAAAACATTGTCTTTTTCCCTTTAGGCTCCGGTAACTTGGCATAATTTTTTAGATTTTACACACACACAACACAATCAAGAGAGTAATCAGTACGTGTACTGTATGTGTAAACATACTGTATATACAGTAGGTCTGGACATTAATAAACCGTCAAACATGTTTAGTGGTAAATAATGTTCATTAATGATTGGGAATGACAGATGTAGTGTTCACCCACATGCTTACAAAGGGCATTATGATGAAATATGTTACTATCAGGTGGTGATGATACTGCAGAGCCGTCTTGGAGCCAGTTGTCTAAATTTTGACTAAGAGAACTTCCTGCCAGAAACTCTACTGACACAACCTACAGGAAACCTTTTTAGTCTGGAAGGAAGCCAAGCAGACGAGATGTAGTAAAAGCACTGATGAAACCAATATTTTCTGGCTCACTGATGACTAAGGCAGTAAAGTAATGCATTAAAGGTGCATTATTGTTGCATGTGACTGACGCCTAATGCTGCAGCATGTAAAGAGCAAACAAAGAGCCAAATTACCTCTCCTTTTCATTTTACTGCTAATGCCAAAGAGACGATATGTGCAGTCAGCCCAAATTGAGATGCATTAAGCTGTTTTAATAGATAATTGAGTTCCTTTTCCTTCCATAGTGTTTGTTCTTCACTGACAGATGGGTGCCTTAAGTTGATACCATAAATTACACATGAATTCTGATGGGCCAGTAATTTCTCCGCAGTGGATCCAGAATCAACTATGCATCAATTCTTGGTAGTACTCTCCCTTCAGGCTAGTCAGTTGTGATTGTAGAAGACAATATAAAGATAATTAGTTCCAAAATGAATGTACTTAACATGAAAAAACAAATTCTCTTACCTCTGTTAATCTCTATAATTTCTTCTTGGGCAAGAGGACAGTCACCCCCAAGCCCTCCAGACCCTATCACTCCACCTAGGACATTTCCCAAGAGCCTTTGCGGTGATGCAGTAGCCATAGCCAAGGCATCTGGCTTGCAGTAGTTCGGGGACCCTGGTTGGGGTGCCCGGGGAATATGTTTGTTTTTCTTTTTGGGCAGCTTTTGTTTGGCCATGGCCAGAGAGTAGTACATGCCGAAGTTGTTGACAATTACAGGTACAGGCATGGCAATGGTCAGCACACCAGCCAAGGCACAGAGAGCACCTACCAGCATCCCTGACCATGTCTCTGGATACATATCTCCATAGCCCAGTGTGGTCATGGTTACAACGGCCCACCAAAATCCAATGGGAATGTTCTTGAAGTTGGTGTGAGCGCTGGCTGTTGGGTCATCTGGGTCTGCGCCAATTCGTTCAGCATAGTAGATCATAGTGGCAAAGATGAGTACACCAAGGGCTAAGAAGATGATAAGCAGAAGGAATTCATTGGTGCTGGCACGCAGGGTGTGACCCAGGACACGGAGACCCACAAAGTGGCGGGTCAGCTTAAAGATTCGGAGTATACGGACGAACCGGACAACACGGAGAAAACCCAGGACATCCTTGGCAGCTTTGGAGGACAGACCACTCAGGCCCACCTCCAGATAGAAGGGCAGGATGGCGACAAAGTCGATGATGTTGAGGCTGCTTTTGAAGAATTCAAGCTTGTCTGGGCAGAAGGTGACTCTGAGTAGCACCTCAATGGTAAACCAAATGACGACGCACACGCCCTCCACGTATGTCAACCAGCTGTCAGTCACCACCTCGTATACAATCTCCTCACGGGTTGTGTTGCCCACCGTGACGTTCTCTGTCTTGTTAAGGATGGTGTTGAAGGCCTCATGTGTCTCCATGCAGAAAGTGGAGATGGAGATGAGGATGAAGAACAGGGAGCCAAATGCCACATACTGTAAGAGAGAAAGAAAGAAATGAACAAACAAAAAAGATAGAAAGAGAAAGCATAAAAAGAAAGCGAGGGAAAGAAAAAAGTCAGTTGCAAATCAAGAAAATTCAGCAGGGCAAAGAGAACATAGAAAAGCATAAGGAAAAAAACAACTGGTGTATGTGTGACCCATCTACATACATAAGTGCTAAATACTATGCCATGCACTCTTAAATGGCCATCTACATTTAGGTCTTCACATCTAAAATAGTGTACCCATTCTGAAATGACTTTTTTCACACAAAAAAATTGTTTTGTAACGGACCAGGGGGGCAAGTGGAACTTGCCCAATTTGACCCATTGTGACCAAAGTCCAAGGATAATCTGAGTCATTAGGCCTGATAAAATGATATCTGACAGTCAAAATAGATTGTGATGAAGGATGAAGCCATAAAAATGTTCTGTCAGTATCCTGTCATATCATGTGCCATCAGGAAATGACGTTAAATGAATGAAGTTAATCAAATTATTAATACTACTATGTATTTTGCGTTAATAACAAAAAAGTTATTCTATTTAATATTATCACATTTGTTTAACATTTATAATAGCCTATGATTGGGTTTAAAACATTAACTTAAAACAAATCAGACCCGACCCCTACCCCTACCCCAAGAAAATAGTCAAAACCTGCAGGTAGATTTTTGAGTCTGGGAAGACCTCTTAAAAAAATGTTTAATTTGTTTATTAATCCCCAGTGGGGAAATTACAATTTACACTTTGTGTTAAGCACCTGGTAATGCCCAGAAGGTGAAATGGCATCTCTCACCAATCCACGCTCCGTACGTTTTGGTCCATATAGGTACTTGAACCAGTGACCTTCCGGTTCCCAACCCAACGCCCTACGGACTGAGCTACTGCCACCCCCAAAAACATGACAAAACATGTCAAAACAGGACATAGTGCATAGGAAAAGGAGAAAATTACAACGCATTCATGTAATCTTGAATCCAGGGTTAAAATCTAATAGAATGATACTATGTTTGTGTTATTCTGCTAGAGAGGACACGGGAGAGGATGGAGGAATGACAAGGGGGAACAAACTTGTAATAACTAATAATATGTATCCCATAGCCCTGCAAACTTAACTGCACAAATACAAAATGTCTATCCGCCTCCATGTTTGCAAGATTAGATGAGTCTGAGTTAAGACATTATTAATTTAGTGTCAGAAATATTAAATATCTTGTCCTTGAAATTAACTTGAGGCTTAAGCTGCTTTTGCCTAATTACGGTTGTTATTGTAACCGGAAAACAGGAGACCTATAATATTAAAGTTTCTTTCTATACAACAATGTCTTACAGCTCCATATTTGCTTGTTTACTTCCAAAACTCTGTCCTCAGGGTAAATGTCCTAGACAGAAAGCAAAGAAAATAAGCTGTTGTATTCTCAATGAGTGTATTTCTCAGGTTTGCTTGCTTCTTCATAGCTCAGAGGCAATTTTCTTAGCAGCTGTGTGATCTGCAACTTTCTATATGTACCCAAGCTTATTGCTCTACTGTAGCCCATTCAATCGTCACTGAATCAACGACCCTAGTGTGTGCGTGGCTACGGCAAAATCTTTCCCCGTTGTGGTCCATTCCTAAAAGCCCTGCAGTGTATTTATAGATGCAGTATACTTCAGGCTTTATCAAATAAATAATAAAACAGACTGAAGAGCAAAAGAGAGATAATTCATACTTGAGTGGAGCTATATATATATATATATATATATATATATATATATATATATATATATATATATATATATATATATATATATATATACACACACACACACACACACACACATTCATAAGAAGCCTAAGTGCCTTCAGTGTATTATGCGTGTCACCATGTTTTTTCAACGTTATGCTCTTCTGTAATATCAGAAGCAACATTCTTATAAGAGGAAGCCTTATAACTAAGCAAATGGAGGGAACCAGTTTTGGTTGTTTTTTTTTAAAACGTCTTGCTTTCCTCTCCCAGCTTTTCTTTGGAAATTGGATGAGAGCCTACACATATTTTCTCTAGGTGCCTTCATGACAGAAACAGACAAAGCAGAAGACTTGAGACTCTGAGCCGCCATATTTATTGAGGAGATTAGCTAAAAAACATTTAGCCAAAGAGGTGACCCCCCCCCCTCCATATATTTTATTATATATATATTTATATATATATATATATATATATATATATATATATATATATATATATATATATATATATATATATATATATATATATATATATATAGTTAGTTAGTTAGTTAGTTCAATTAAATCAAGACATTGTTTTTAAGGAGCATCTTGTTGTATTCTAAAATAAGTTTGACAGTTAAACTATCAGGTTTGTTCCAGGTTGTCTGGTTTTCTATCTTCTCCCAACCCTCTACCCCCACACCCATCTTTTTCCTCTCCATCTCCTCTCCCTACAGTACCTCTTTTCTCCTCAGCTATGTTTCTTGCTAGTCGGTGTCTGACCTACTTTCTCAGATTGCTGCAGTGCTCTCCCCCTATGTATCATGAAAACACACACACACACACACACACACACTAAGGTTCTCAATCACTCTCCTACATCTACCCCTATACCAGCCCCCGTCTAACGAAGCATGATAGCACCAGCGGGACATGCTTAGGATGCCCCCTAATTGGCTAAACACCAGAAAACCTTCACATGTAGAAATCATGGCAACAAGGAGAGTTTTCTATGTTTGTCTCTTATTTTTCAATGTTACTGTTGTCATTATTCCTTATGATGGTATTAATGATGTGTAATAACGGTTATCTTACAGGGTTTTTGTCCTCAAAGTGAGTTTTGTCATGCTGCAGTGTTTTTAAGACCTGAAGAATGCCATCATTACACATGTACAAGTGGCAAAACTGCAGTAGCATCATAACTTCTATGTTGGTGGAGACACAGGAGGGAGCGGACAGGTGTTAGGGAGACCAGGCGATGTGGACCCATGTGTAAAGAAGCACAAAAGAAAGTTTAAGCAATCCATCAGCGCATGATACAAGTGAGAGAAGGTGACTACAGAATGTAGTAGATAGTGAGCATAATTCACTGACATAAAACACAGACAGAGGAAAGTATCCTGAGCTAAGTTTTACTAAGGTAGCTCATTGTTCTGGTGATCTTAAAGTGATGTGTCATGCAGAGAGGACTTGGAAGTGCAAGAGAAATGATAGAGATAAAAAGAAAAAGAAGGAAAGCTGTCAGGAGATTAAAGGCTAAAAGTAAATGACAGGCTTTAGTCATAAAAGCAACCATGACTGACAGAGGGTGTTCTATGTGTATTTTTCTTACATATCATAAAATGTCCACAGGACATCAAAATTCAGGAATTTGACTCAAATCTGCATTAGGCAAGATCTCCAATATCAAATCTATCAAATAATAATATCAAATTTCACCCATCTAATGACACTTAACCCTGATATGAATCACAGAAGAGGTTTGAGGTGATGTGATGGACTCAGCCACAGTGAAGGGAACCATATCAAAATATTCAAACCTAACCTGATTTAAGAGATAATGTATTCCTTTGCTAAATTTGCCCGCTGAAAAAAATTGACATAAAACAGATACTGTCAAAAATAATGTTCACGTTCAACCAAGCACAGCATAGTATGCATAAGGCCCGTCATCCTCTGAAAAATACTTAGCAGGTCTGTTTAAACTATGTACCATGCATGCATCCCAAAGGTGTTTCTTGCTGCAAGAAAATTCTTTGTGGGGTAATCTTGCAACCCAAGACAGCTTCCTGTGTTACAAAGCAACTGAAACAAGTTAAAAAGAAAACACAAATCTGCTCAAAATGAAAAGAGAACATACATAATAAATGGGTCAACTATCATGTTGATCAGATTTTATCCAGACCATAGTATCATTTTAAACAAATACAGATACATTTCCAAACAATTAGCCCTGAACTAGTATTTCTTTACTCTGACATTCCTGAATTAACATACTCCCAAACCAAAACAATATTTTATAAACATTCTTTTTTTGTGGTCTGGCTGATACAGTGTGAGGATAGCGAAGACATCAGAGATTTGTGATGCAACTACAAAGCCTCTCCTGATTTGCAGAGTCCCCCTCGATCTCTAAATTAAACTTTGGTGTGGGGGTACTCTGGTGGGAAGTCTTATACACACAGGAAATAACACATCTGTATTTCAATCTCACAGCCTGAAACTGAAATACTAAACTTGTTCCTTAACAGCAGTAAGGAAAATTTGACACTCAATGAAAACCCAAAATGCATCAAGATCCGCAGATTAACAGATGCTAAGTGCACCTTTAACCTATAGGGCTGTAGTGTAATTAATCTAACCATTATATCATTAAAAAAAATGCCAGAATTTGAATTAGAGGGAGACCTCCTCCCGCAGCTCCCCCTCTTTTCAAAATGTCTATCTGCTTTTTCAGAACAGTTAATAGGAATGAACTCTCTCGCTGAAATGACCTGTGAGTCTCCCATCACGGCTGGATTTACTAAAGCCTGAATACAGAGCCAAGGAGGAGATGCAGAAGTCCTAGTTTTCTCTCAGACCACTTGAATTACAATATGCTGAAAGATTATTATGGAATTTCTGCCCAACAACGTAAAAAAAATAAAGTGTCTACACCAGCTGGAAAAGCCACAATACAATATTGCTTGCAATAAAACAAAGATTAATTCATGGTTTTAGTAATTAAATGCTACAGTAGTTGGATTACACATCAAGTCAATATTGATCAATCCATCACAGCAGCCCGTCTGTCAAGCAGAGATCTGCTGTGTGATAGAGAAGCCCCCCACTGCTTAAAATGTACCTAAAGCTACACTCTGTGAGTGTGTGTGTGTGTGTGTGTGTGTGTGTGTGTGTGTGTGTGTGTGTGTGTGTGTGTGTGTGTGTGTGTGTGTGTGCGTGTGCGTGTGCGTGTGTGTGTGTGTAAGCCAGGCAAAAGTGTGCCTGGCAAAAGTGTGTGTGGATGTGACTCACAATGTGAGCGAGACAAACGTCCTATGGGCACAGGAGGTGTGTGTGCACACTGGCTGATCGCAGATAGGGATTGGTCACTACATGGCTACTGCATTGAGGTGATGGAGAGGGATGAGTGGAGAGACAGAAAGAAAGGAAGATGATAAAAGGTGGAGTAGCAGTCTGTCACTTCGCACTTATTTATCTCCTTGGGCACTTTGTGTCTGTTCTCTCTCTCCATCCCTCTTCTCTCTGCAACATGAAGGTGCAGTACACGTGTTCATGTTTGGACGGCTATGTAAATGCCTTGAATATATGTTTCAGAGGCACACTGTAGTATTTGTGCGATGCTTAATGCGTTGAACCCCCTACAGTAAAGCTGCCATGTGTGACACCTGCAGCGCAATGACCTTCAAGGCCCAATAGAGTCTCCCTCGCTCTCTAGACTCTGAAATTAGATTTGGAAAGATCATCAACATAAATTTAAGAGAACTGGAGTCAGAGAGAGAGAGAGAGAGTTGATTGTGTTTCGATGGTTGAATGAAGAAGAGAGGGAGAAGACAATCTCCAATCTCGCCAATCAAGGGGAGAGAGCAGGGCATCGGAGAGTAAGAGTGCAATAAAGAGAGCGAGAAGAAGAAAGGAAGAGGTGTTGGGAGAGCAGGAATGTAAGTGATATAATCGAGGAGAGATTGAAGGAGCTGATATTAGCCCTACGGGCATTTTGCATGCACGGCGGTGCGCTGTGCTCTTCCTTAACGGGGCCCTAGCGGCGCTGTGTTTACTGCAGCGCCATCCAGAAGAGCTTTATCATTACAGTATTACCACAGCCCTGCCTGGCTCTCTGTCACCATGACAACCACCCACTGCGTTAGCCTCTACTTTCAGGCACCAAGGACAGGACTAAGCCAAATGCTGGCATAAAGGGCTCAATGTAGAGAAGCAAGAGGCGAACTGTAATCATTCAATCGGCTTCTGATTGTTGGATGAAAGATTAACACTTGTGAAGTCAAGGGTGAGTGACCACGACAGAGATACAGAGATAAATAAATAATACATTTTGCTTTTGTTCTATGTACATTGACGGTGATGTTTGATCAGCATTAGTATGACAAACGTCGCCCGGTAAGACTGAACATGTGGAGTCTTTCCCAGAGGGCAAAGCAAGTGGGCGACCACTGCTGCATAGTCAGCAATGATAAGAGGACATTGAAGGATGATGTAAAATCTGCACATGAATGAGGGATGAAAAATGAACCCTTTAAACAATGTGAAATAGAGAACGTTCTCCTGAAGGGCAACCCAACCAATGGGTTTGACTTGTATTGGGGGATTTATCTATTATCTTAGGTGAATGGCTGTTGCCATCACTCAGAGAATTCCAAAGCAGCCACTTAGCGTGCAGTGTGAGCATAACCTTGAGTGGGTTTACAGGAATAGCCTTCACTTTTACCATCATCATCACTGTTGTCATCATCGCTGTTATATAAAAACTGCAGAGTAGTCGAAGGTTTTGCTACTTTAGACTGAGATTCAAAAAAAATGAAATAAAAGTAAACCTAACATTCAAACACTCTTGAACAAGACAAAGAGAACAACAAAAATGTCAAGAGAGAGAGAGAGAGAGTTTCCTTTAGGGACTTGGCATGTGAAATGGACAAGCAGCAAAACCAAGTGGAAAGGCAGAGAGAGAGAGCAGTACAGAAAAGATGTCTTTCATTTTTTTTCATGTTGCCTTTTTTCTTCTTCTACGTGTTAAATTATGAATTGCTTTAGTGGCTTTTGGCTGTTTATGACCCTCAACTTCAAGGCTTTCTCCTCGTGTGAGTTTAAGTTATGCTAGCATGGTCCATGAAACGTGTCTAAGAATGTTTTCCACAGTTAGTATTCACACCGTCATGTTGCATTAAGTTACTAAATACAGTTAATATCATTAGGAAAGCAACTTGCTGCACTTATCTATTATATTAATTAATCTGAATAATCATCCTGTCAAATGTTAAAGGACCATCATAAGTTATTGAGTCAAAGAAAATATAACCAATAATTTTTTTATTAACAGTGGATCTAGGACTGCCTTTAGCGATTATTTTCATTATTGATGAATTTGCCGATTTTCTCAATTAATCGTTTGGTCTGTAAAATGTCAGAAAATAATGACAAATGTCCATCTCACTTTCTCAAAGTCCAAGGTGATGTGTTTAAATGTCTTTATTTGATTGTTTGATAATTGTTTTCAGTCCAAATCCCAAAGATATTCAGTTTAATATGATATCAAACAGAGAAAAGCAGGAAAGCACTATATTTGAGAGACTGAAAATGGCATTTCTTTCCATTTTTGCAGAAAGAAATTACTTTTAATCAATTATTAAAGTTAGTTTTCTTCTCTTGACTAATCATTGTAGCTCTCAATGGATCACGAGGCCACTAAGGGGTTTGCTTATAGTGACAAACGCTATTTCCTGACTACAGTTCCCCTCAGCTTGAAGGAGCGGTTTAGCGTCTTCCGGCTGATTGTTTGGTTTTATTGCCCGCAACTTTTTATTTATTTTTATTTTCACAGCTCTCATAGCATTAATATGACATATGTATATATATATATATATATATATATATGTATATAATAATGTGTGTGTGTGTGTATGTATATATATATATATATATATATATATATATATATATATACAGTATATTTCATATTAATGCTATGAGAGCTGTGAAAATAAAAACACAGACAATGTTAGTGAGTAGCTGGTGAAAATTTTTGCAGTTCCTAGAACATAACATCTTAACAATCCTAGAACCCTTTTTTCTCGTGTTCCAACTGGACCAATATGGGGATTAAGTTCCTCTGAAGGCAATTCCTCTTTCAGCTCCTACTTCAGGGCAGGGTCTTTTCATTGTTCCCTTTTCCGCAATTTTTTGTTTTCGTATTGATCATTAAATTCACTTCTGAGAATGTTTTTGCCAAGAAATGAACTGTTGAGATTTTGAATATAGGCAGTATTGGGGAAAATCGTTGCCGAATTGACAATTTGAGTTGAGAAGCTCCATAAAGTGATGCGACAGCCAACTAGCGCCTGCCGGGGTCGCTTGCTCTTCGCTCAGCCAGTCATGCTCGGAGACCTCGTTGTAAGCTGGAGGTCTCTCAGGTTGGGCTCGTAAATAAAAGGCTTTTATTTGGATTATGTGGATCGTTTGGTTAAATATCACAACACATGACAACATGTAATTAACTGTCTTTTCGGAGTTAAACTCCACAAGCTGGCTGGCCGTCACACACACACACACACACACACACACACACAGACACACACACACGGCCACAGCGCAGCAGGCAGAGGCTGGGGAGAGAGAGATACCGGTTTCTATTTGGGAGACTTGTTGAAATTATGACATAGGCCATATACAGTACATTAGATTTAGTGTTTAGTTCATACTTTTTTGGTGTATTTGTTTTCAGATTTTAACGCTATAAAGACTGTTACTGTGCTTGCGTCACTTCTTTAGTCCCTCTTACCAGACTATGGCCACTGGACCAGCATGAATGCAAATGAAAAAAAAACGGTTTTGGGGGAGAGTTAGAACTGTTTAGAAGTGGACTATTCCCATAACTACATTGCTGTAACTACCTGATACAGCAGATAACTGACTAACAATAGACAGAAAGCAATATGAGAGGAGATATCAAATTCTTGTGAGCCTTTCTTCTCCTCTTCCTGTCCCAGAGGAACTGCACCCTTGTCTCACCTCAAGGGGAATGCAATCGACATGGGTGGATGTCGTCTGTGTCTGAGCCAGGACAGGCAGTTAAAGCAGGGGTCACCCAGCCAGCACCCAACACGGGACACTGCGGGATAATGAAGGGCAGGAGAGGCGAAGCGTGTAAAAGGGTGGGACCGGTAGGAGCAGATGGGCAGAGAGGAGGGACGTGACGGGATGGTTGCATGATTGCATATGTGCAAAAGGCGTGTGCATAAGGCTCATCAAACACCATAATGCATGAGGGGATGAGAAGATGGACCGGCCGAGGTTGGAGGGAGGTGGCACTGAACTTAGCAATATAATTAGCTTCTGCTCGGGGTAATCCTCGTGTACACCTTATTTTCTGAGCACTAGAAATACTGACTCCTTGAAGTCAGTGCTCTTGGAAGTGATCCTAGTAAAATTTCAATCACAACACAGACTTCTGTTTCAGACATTCCCTGAATGACTCAACTCCTTGACATGCTACAGTTGAATTGGTAAGCTCTCCTACACACGCGCGCACACACACAGGCTGCTCTCAGTGTCGTATCTGTTCTGCAGCGTTCAGGTCCCCTCCATTACTGCAGTCCTATCAAACCTTTTGGAAGACAAATTAATACTGTGTGGAGGTGAGTAGACTGTACATGTGTCCCTTCCCTCATGTCTGTTTAGTATTCGGTCCGGATTACTGCAGCATATTATGTGCATTTGTCCTTGCGACCACCGCCCATCCTCATATTGTTCGAGACACTTAAAGCGAGTTTGGCAAAGCTGGCCCTGTTCTAATTGCAGTGATGACTGACTGCCTTCATGTCCCCTCTGTCCTTTCTCCATCTGTCTTTGTCCCTCTGTGCTTTGGTAACTATCCGTAATCTACCTCATAGCTCCTCACACAGAAAATGAAATGGGACGTGCAGAAAGGACTTTTTGGTAAACAGGAGGGCTACACGTATTAAAGCTGCTCATAAAGATAAACAAAAAGATATCAAGTCATGAAATGCCTGAATTTCAGAGGATGAGCCCAACAAACCCCTACAGAACATTCTGATACATTTCCATGCAAATTCACTCCTGAATCAGACCATTCCACACTTTTCGAGATCAGGTTTCTATTTTTAGTAGATATTCGCTCTGCCTCTACTCTGCTGCCACTTGGACAGGAGGGACAATCACAAGGAAGCAGATGGTCACACAGGAATTGTCCAAGTGACGCCCTCCAATGTCATTTTCCAAGGGATTGAGCAGAGATAGAGTTTGACTGTTTAAGTGCCACAGGCTTAACGACAAGTGGCCGACTATAGACTACATGACGAAAAGTAGTCCTTTTTTAAACATAAATGTTAAAATTCCTTGGATGAAGATTCTTAATTATGAGGATTTGCTGCTTTTCTTTGTATTATGTGAAAGGGAACAGCAGGGAACTGCATACTTAATGCATATATAATCAGCCAGCATTATTCTGTAACATTATTTAATTGCATGATTGTGACATCATTAGTTGATTGACAGAAAACAAATTATGGCTTGTGATATTTAATCCTTAACTCCAGTATTATTTGCTGGTTCTAACTTCTCTTCTGTGGAATAGGGCTGTGGGATATGGCCAAAATCTTCTATTCTGATATAGCTAATTTCTCGATAATAATACTATTTTTATATATATATATGTATTTCACAATTTAGCACGTTTTCTGGTAATTACATAAATGGTCTATATGAAATGTCCTAAGCCATAGCCAGATGTGCACCTCTCGAAAAATGTAACTCCTCATAGCGGCGACGCACGCTCTGCTAAGAGATCGAAGCACACACCAATGCACAACTATAAACTTCAGGCCACTTACGTAGGCTATGGCGAAAGCCCTGCGTAGCCTCCGCAGGACCATAAATCAAGCTCCATGCCTATTTTTGTATACTTCTTTGTGAATTAAATACTTAAGAAATAAATATACTGAGCATTTCTTAGTTTATTAGGAACTTTAGTGCAAAATGAACGTGCTAGGATCAGAATGTAAAGCGTTTTCTAAATGATGAGTTTTGCATTAACAGTTCGGTTGCAGGTTTTTCAATATACCAACAGAAACGACAGGAAAATATATACAATATATACATTGTTTTAACAATATATATTGCCCAGCCATAGTTTGTGCGAATAAAACAAACTTTTCTAACTTTTTTTGTTAGTTATTTACTTAACAATAAACTGATGAGCATATAATAAAATGTGTTTTAGTTTTCAGCCCTAAAAGTGATGACTGATTGGCAAGCTTGTTTGTAATATAATCTCTCAGCTAATTAATATTCAGCTTGTTGGTCTATGTCTTTGTTAAAGGCATGTATTTGGGACATTGGCATGTGTGAGAGTGATCTGCGGGGTTACATGTGGAGGTGTGGCAGATAAAGTGATTTATCTGTGAGTTGCAAGTGAGAAAACTCAGTTGAATGGTTTATGGGCAGCTACGCTTACAGAGAAGGGGCCAGTGTGTAAAGGTGAGCGTACTGAGAGTGATTTATGTTCAGCCAGGTGTTGGAGGAGGTCAAATGCAAGATGCATGCTTGTCACACATAAAAATGGGTGAATGTGTTTCTATACCACTTTAAGTCTCTCTTTAGTTACAGTATGTGCTGGATATTGCTCATGAATAATTGACTAGCTTGATGCAGTGAAAGTACTTTTACACAATTAAAGCTCCTTATTCTTTGTGAGTATAAGCACACTGTGAACTGGTTTGTTTACATATACTGTACATGTGCATGTGGTGGCCAGTGTCCTGAATTATTTTGGTTCCAGTGCATAAGAAGAAAATGTCCAGGGTTTAACACAAGGTCCAACTAATTGACTGTCAGTACAGTGATGTGGAGCGCTGATTCAGCACTTAACCAGCATGGCTAAATGGACCAAGAAGGAAGAAGAAACAGACTTGGAGTGTTGGAAAGCAATTTTTGCAACATAATCACACATTTTAAATGCTTCTGTCTGAAATGTAATGCGATATGTTGACAAATTTGGAAATACGCTTATTTGTTATTTTGCCAAGAGTTAGATGAGAAGATCAATACAACTCTCATGTCCATACGGTAAATATGTAGCTGCAGCAAGCAGCTGCTTAGCTTAGCTCTGTCTACCAGCACCTTTAACACTCTCTCATTAACACTTTATATCTCATTTATTGCATCTGTAGAAAAGACCTAAGTGTAAAAAATTACACTTTTCTGTGGGTTATGTGCCAAACTATTTCTTGCCTCTGTGCAGTTGCCAGGCAACCAGGAGACTCCAGGAAGTTACTGGTCCCTCCAAAAACATAGTGGGGCATAATTTCACTTAATTTGTTCTAAGGAGCAAGGCTAGCTGTTTCTAGTCTTTGTGCTAAGCTAACCTGCTGCTGGCTGTAGCTCCATATTGACCGCAAGGTGATGGAGCAGTGGATAAAACAAATGCCTTTGGCGTGGGAGATCGGGGTTTGATTCCCACTGTGATACATCAGCGATTGTAAGTTTCTTTGGATAAAAGCGTCAGCTAAATGACACGTAACATATAGACGTATAAGTGGTATCCATCCTCTCATCTCACTCAAGAAAGTGAATTATATTTCCCAAAATGTCAAACTATCCATTTAATAGTAATAGTTCAGTTTTTTTTATCCACCATAGAGTTAAAATGAACAACGACAGCAATTCCATAACACCCAGAAGATATAAAATGTATTCACAATAAATACATGTAATTTTGTATTAATACAAATCCAAATCAAACTGCTCCAACTGCTGTTTTTACACATTTAAAGTGCTTCTTATGTATTTAAAACAGAGATCATGTCTCTGCCTTTGTTATGAGACCACAAGCGTTTATACAGTAAAGTATCGTCAACAGGCATTGCTCAAGTTACAAGGCAGCAAACAGAGGGACTGTGACTTCAGAGGATGCAAAGACAACATGAGACGACCTGCGGTACAAAACATTGTCAGGGAAAATTGAAACAGAACACAATACATTTACCAATTGCAGGCACAGGAGAGGCAGGTTGACTAATTATCACGCCTGTGCCAGCAGCTAGCACTTGAGGAGAACAGTTTACCTTAATAAACTTGGTGAGCACTTAAGAATATCTCCCTCCATCCTTTTTCTCTCTGTCAAGACAGGTTTGGTGCTTCAGCTATTTTCATATTTTTGTATTATAAGTATTGCTTATGTGCTGAATGGTTATACAGGTACATCCTCTCACCAGTAATGGAGGATTAGATTTTCCAACAGCAAATGAATTAAGGCCTCCCTTCCCTCTCTTTGCTATTTTCAGATGCAGCCCACAGGGAGAGGCCCAAGAATGGAAGTGGGAAATAGG
The DNA here is from genome assembly GCA_026937815.1 of Etheostoma perlongum. NCBI lineage: Eukaryota > Metazoa > Chordata > Actinopteri > Perciformes > Percidae > Etheostoma > Etheostoma perlongum. The sequence continues at coordinate 13,464,801 of CM049391.1, read as the reverse complement.
CCTTTCAGCGGGGTCGGGGTTTGAATGGAAACTACTTGGAAGTATGAATACCAAACCCCACTGCTGAAAGTAAAGGTTTATTGCAACACGCTTAAGACCTTTTCGTCCACAAAAGAGCACCATTATTTCTGTTTCACATCATCGCCAACAGCGGGACACTGCTGAGGGACGCTAATGCTCTGAAGATGTTTTTACACTAAGGAGAAGGATGTCTCTGTTGCAGTTTAAGGGTGAGCTGCACCTTTTTTAAGATACAGGTGACAGCTGTGATGTTAACTCTTCCTAGAGTGTGATGGGTAAACTCAATAAGTAACGGAGGAATAAGGCAAGGTAGAGTCCAGGGTTTGCTTGTCCTGCACCAACGATTAACAGTCACCTTCACCACAGTTCCCGTTAAGCTCCCGACCAGAGTTAGGAGGTACTGGGTGAAACGATGTGGCTCTGGGGCAAACAAAACTTGTGCAATAAAAGTGACCTCGTATATAGTATAAATGGGTGTCTGATACTGTCAAAATCTGATACTGTCAAAATCAAAAACAACGCAGGTGTTTTAAGTGGCCAGTTGGAGAAGTAAAAACCTTTGTCTTTCTAAACCCACACAGACTCATCTTGTGCATTTCTGCCTGGAGACAACCTGTTCTGTGGCCGTTCAGCACAGCGGCAGGTCACATTTGTTGTTTATGACAGCATTGTGCGCTCCAAAACCAAAAACTGTGGAAGAAGGACAGCAAACAATGAACCACAGGACATGACCTTCAGGGAGAGAGGGCGGTGGGCTCTGGACACAGTAACTGCTCCCCTGAAATGAACCAAATACAAGCACACAAAGTCCGATTTGGAAAGGGTCGAAAGGGGCATCTTGTACATGCTGAGCTACAAATGGTGCTTTGTCAGGAGATTGCTGACAAAGACAACTGTGCCCTTCTAGTGCAAAACTAGAAGTGACCAAAACCCAGCTAAACCAGTGGAACAATATTATAGGACACCATGCAGATAGTCAGCAGTGGATTTCATATGGCAAAGTAGACAATACATTTACAAAGACATGTACAGAAAATTCTGCATCTCAGATTTGTATTTATGCACAAATGTACACTGTAGTAATGTACAGTATGTTACATTCATTCCACTTAATCTCTTTAATTCAGACTTTCAGCATCCAAAATTGACTGCTTTATGCCCACTTAAAGCTTTTTTCCCCATATTTGCATAACACTTGATAACATTTCAATATCCCTTTCAGTAATTTTACCATTCATTTTTTCCAATTATCCCTTATCTTAAGGGCTGTTTTCTAACTTGGACCATTAAACAATGTATTCTTTATTTTAGTTTAACACCATTTTTTAACCTGAGTGTCATTAGATAAGATTACCTCAGGTTCAATAACAAATCAACATACAAAACAATAACCACTGTTCATCGCTTCTGGTGCATCGTTGGAAATTAAATTAGGATAATTGTCATTCAAGCAGATTAGAGTTTAAAACAGTAAAAATCTTTAACAAATTAGATAAAGTGGGCCAAGAACAAATACTGTCACACATGATAGAACAGCTCCATGTTGTCTTAGCTGCACTACAACATCTATATCAACCAGGCGCGGATCAATAAAGAAATCAGATGCAAATTGTATTATATAACACTTCATCAAACAGAAACATATATGTCCATATATGTTGTCAGTGGTCAGTTGCCAACCAACAGAGTGGAATAAGCATTAGTCCTTGTAAGCATTCTCAGATTGGAAGAGGTGAGAGAGAGAGAGAGAGAGAGAGAGAGAGAGAGAGAGAGAGAGAGAATGGCTTTAAAACAGACAAAAGAGGAGATAATCAATTGATTGTCAATCATTAGGCAGACCGGGGTAGGAAGGCTCAACCCTTCACAGACAATCGAAGATGCTAAGACGAGGGTCCCCACCCCCATCATGCAATGTCTTTTTCCCTGTGATTGTCACCTCCTCCCTGCTTATCTCAATACCCCTCTTCCTCCTTCTCCCCGTGTCGCTCTCAGGCTCCCCTTCAGTCCCGATTCCCTCCACTATTGCAGCCCTTCTCCATTTCCCTCGCCCCGTCTATCCCTTTCAATCCCACCCCACTCCACCTCTTTTCTCTTCCTCCAGTGCTCCCCCTCCTCTCTCCCGTATCTACTGCAGCAGAAAAGCCAGCACAGACACCAACATGTGTGTGTTTATACATGTGTGTGCTGCTCCGGTAGATCTACAAGCGAGTTTCACACAATCATGAGCTGAGAAGGAGGTGGAAAAAACAGCCCTGCATGTGTGTCCAGCGCTCTGATCGAAACATTGATTGCTGATGCGTTACATCACAGCCATGCAAACAAAAAACCCTAAATCATTAGAGCAATGTCTCTCCTCCTTTCTCCCTGTATTTCCTCTCGTCTCCCGCTTCTTCCCTCTGTCTCTCGCTCTCTGTCTCATCTGTCTCATTGTATTTCTACAACAGCCTCTCATTTTTTCCCTGTCCTAGCCTCTCTCCATTTCTCTTTTCGCTTCACATATAATTTGCATCTCTCAGGACCGTAAAGACCAAAAGGTTCTGCCGCGTTGGACAGAATACTTTTAGAAAGAGCGGGGGTGGGAATAAAACGAGTGATCTGGGTCACAACGCTGTTTGACGTATAGCGCTGGCTGTTAGACCTACAGAGAGAAACGGGGCTGCGTTCACCCACAAATAGAGCTGGTGTTGTGCAGAAATGAATCAACCTACTACCTGCTCTGTACTCTGCATAACCCCAAAGTGTCATCACAAACACCACTATCTGTAACCATTACACTTAATGAATGTTGTATGATTCATGAAATCTTGCCCACTGTAACCAGTGGATGTGGTGTAAAACGGAACATTACATAATATACAGCATTCTAGTTGTGAGGCGGCAGGTATACTGTAGCTGGCATCCAAGGTATGTCAATGCTGCAAATGCTGCCTCCTCTTACTGTATGATCATTCAGAATTCAGCACCAAATCCACTTTTCTTTACATAAACATTCATCTTTTTTGCCTTGCTCTTACCATTATATATACAATGTGATTAGAAAATCCAAACCCTAAAGCTGTCTCCCTTTCATGCAACATTTGCGCATTCTACAAATGACTACCCCACTATGAGCTGTTTTGTTGCATGGAGTAGGGGTAGAGATGGGTTGGATAGTGAGAAATCAATCCAATTGGGATGAGAGTGACACTTAGAGAAGCACTTCCTGCCTGATCCCAAGTCCAGAGAGGCGGATCAGATGGCCTAAACCAGACTATCTGTCTGTCACAGCCCAACACTTTTCCTTCCTTTGGAGGGAACTGAATCCAGGAATGCAGATCTATACCTCGTGCCAGGGGAGGTGTGTTTAGAAATAGAAAGTCTGAGCCTTTGTGTGCCGCTATTGTATTTATCTGTGATTGTAGATACCAGTATGTATTGCTGATTTTTCAGTGATATATGTTTAAAATTTCTCTTTTTTTCACAGACAGTGAGCAATTTTCAGAGTGGTGGTGTGAACTGGCCACTGCAGTGTCTGCTGTCTGGATTTTGCATGTGCACCTACAGTGTGCATACATTCACAGTAACCATGAGTCTTCACACACCCTCATAACAGTGAAAGTGGCACTAACAAAAGTATAGACAGGGTGCAAGACAAGGGTGATCAAACCATATCACTAAAACACAAATCAAAGCAGCTGTGATCAAGCAGATGGATTTGTCTGTAACCCTACTGTAATTGTTTTCATTAAAAAAAAACATAGTCATGGGCACTTGTTACTCTTACACCTGTTTGATCAAATGCCATCTAACGTTTGCTTTTAAGAGGGAAATAATTAACTGTTTACATGAAAACAATAACGGGTATTCCAAATTAGGAGCAAAGTGTGCGTAAAAGCAACACAATCCGTGCGTAAAAGCCATGTAGCATTCATCTGGGACAGGGGGCATGGCATAAAAAAACAATCCAGCAGACTGAATCACTACCAAGGACGTATGTGGGGAAAGACATGTACTTCAACATTGGCGAACTGGCGTCATATGAGCGTAATCAGTGCGGTGCTACAATAAATAAGACTGCCATAAAATACGGCGCATTGATGTGCATCGTAAACGGACAAATGTGACCTAATGAAGGCGTTTGGTTGGAGAAGGTGCAGCGGATGCCGCGTTTAGAGTAAGATATGTATTAAACCTGCTCAGGTAGCAGAATACGGCGATATGAATTATCAATAACAACCGCATTCAGTGTGAATCCAGCTCGACTGAAAGGCGTTGAATCAAGTATACGATGTTAGGTTATGTGTTGGACATAAACCTTGGTTGTTATATCAACTAGTAGGCTATCCATCAATAGATATAGCTGCCATACCAATTTCCATTTTCCTTATGCTATCAGCATTAATTATTCAATATCAGTGAGTCTATATCCTGCCATTTAATACAAGCTATCCTGTTAGGGATGACACACAGTCATACTGCAGATAAAGAGGGACTGATTTAAATGATGTGGACAGAACAACAAAGTTTAAAAAACTTAACATGACTCAAGCAGTGCTCAGAGACATCTGGAGACAGAATATGCAACAGTACAGAAACAAGTTGGTCCCTCTAGGAGAGACAGTGGTAACTCACCCGGGCATATTTGGAGGAATACGGGTCTTCAAACAGTGCCCATATTCGGGGCTGCCAGGTTTTCCACCAGCCAGCTTTCCTCGCGTCCTCCTGCATGCACAGTCTTTTCAAGTCCCCATCCGCACCGCCCAGCGCTGGTTCGTCGTCCGGCGCGTCCGGTTCTGGATTCTCGAAGCTGTCCAGTGCCTCTTCCGCATCCCGGTGCTGCCGGTAATTCATCCAGCAACACGCCTCCACGTCCGTCTCATCGATGCCCCAGAAAGCCAGCTCCTCTTCGAACAGGGGACCGCACACATCGTTTGGACAGTGCAACTTCCCGGTGCGGTAATAGTTGAGGATGAAGGAAAACACTGACGGGTGGCGGTCAAAGAAGAACTCGTCTAATTTGTGGTCGTAGTCGAAGTTGGTGAAAGCGTCCGGCTCTGTAAGCCACGATAAGCGGGTTCCGGGCAACGTTTTTAGGGTGCTCCGGTAGGTTTCATGCCGCACCCCCCCCGCAGTTTATCACGATTTTCTCGCTTTCCGACGGACAAGTCATGTCTGCGCTGTAACATGCTTTGTTGGACGACTTGTTCCCACCCTTGCGCCCTTTAAAAGAGGATACACACACCGAACTGAGCATAGAGAACCGGGGGGGGAGGGAGAGGATGAGAGAAACCGAAGGGAGGAGGAGGGAGGATTCTGAGGAGTCTGCGGGGAGAGAAAAAGGGCATAATTTTAGCAGAAGGGAGAAATAGATGTGGATTATCAGTATTGCAATACAAATTATGAACCACGCGCTAATACCAGCTGTATGTGCAATTATTCACTTGATAATCAGATGATGGAAGGGCACAAAACGACCTTGTGCAGGTGCAGTGGGGGGCGGGGGGGGGGGCAAATATGTTTTTAACACCCTGAGCAGAAAGATGCCTTCAGCTTAGTGCATCACATGGAAACAGGTTAACACATTCATGAGTAAGCATTCTCACAGGCTGATTGTTGACTCCCCAAAGATGAGAAGATGTATTTAGCTATTTTTATGTGATGTGGGGTCCCCACACTGTTACCATCCCTCATTCCCTCACTGAAATGTGATTTGGTCAATCTCTCAATTGATCTGGCTGATGCTCATGTCAGTGTTCATTCAAATCTTCTCCCTAATTAGGCCACTTTGAGACTGAGCACCCCCCCCCTTCACCCCTCCCCACTTGCAACAACGCTGCTCTTTGCCTTGACACCCAAGACTGTGTGAGGAGGAAAGATGGGGAACCATCTCCCCTTCCCCAATAATGTCTCTCTGACATAAGGTGGCACAGCACCGCGTTTGTTTTTGTGTATGAGCATATGTAAGTGTGTGTGTGTTTGTGTGTGTGTGTTAATTGCCTCCCGAGAGTGCGGTGTCCGTACTAATGTTAGATCTCCTTAATCAGCCTATGTGCGTGCTACACACACTGCTGCAGCCCCCTCCGACCGCACTAAGATTCATGCGAGGCACAATTATGTCAATGCATTCTGCCATTTCTCGTATGCAGTGTGTGTGTGTGTGTGTGTGTGTGTGTACATAGAGATAGAGAAAAGAGAGTGAGACAGGGAGGTTTGGGGAGAGGAGGAGGCCATAAATCAGATTTTTAATGGAATGATCGAAAAGGACAGGACAATCAGAAAAACAAGGCAGGCTTGGACAACGACCTGAAAATGGGGACGAAAAGACAGAAAGAGGGAGATTTGGAGGGAAAGAAAGTGAATGCAGCACATGCACTACAGTGAACAGCTAGTGTAATATTGTCTCTTCCCTATTAATGGAGGAAGAGGGTTGAAGAGAGAGTGTAGGGGGGAAAAGGAAGAGCATTGAAAAGGAGAGTGCACTTTAACAGTGAATGAATTCTGCTGCAGTAAAAAGCCAGAGTTATTTGCTCTCTCTCTCCCTCCCAGCGAGGTAATGCGTTGCCATCCACGCGCACAGCAACAACAAAAAGCCCATACATTCGTCACATCTATGTTGTTAACCTTTTTCCCTATTCAAAGAAATGCACCACTCTCCCCCTTCTCTTCTGTGAGCTTTCACTGGCCCTCCCCCTCTCCCTCCTACAACTCTCTCTCCCTCACTTCCTCGCTCACTCTCATATTCCGCATTAAGGAATCACATTTCATTGAAGGAGGAGAATCAAGGCTTCATTTCTTCCTCTTCTTCCTTTCAAAACAGTCTTATTTCCCATCCAGTGCCCTTCTCTCATTCTTTTCTTCACTTCTGATCTTTCTCTCCCCCCATTTTTTTCCACTGCATTTTACTCTGATGCATCTTCAATTTTTCCCCTCTTTTGCTTCACTCATCGTCCTGTCCCATTCTTTCCCCTTCCCAAAGTAAGCCTCTCTTCACTTTGGGTCAACTCTCTCCTCCTCTTACCCCTCAGACTTTGCAGACACTGCGGTCTTTCATTCTTACTTGTCATTAGTGTTTATTCTGTTGTTTTGAAGGAACTTTTTGCTCACAGAAAAGTTTGCTGTCGCTCTTTTCTATCAGATATTATATTTACATAGAGTTTGTTTGGTTTTTCAGATTTATGTTGTCGTATTTTTTTAACGAAAGTGTTCTCTCTTTTTTTTCATTTTTGATGACCCTGGACTTGACAACACTCAGGTAAGGTCTACTAAGACCAATGCTTTTGCATGGGTATGCAGACCAACTTTGGAAAGTACTGTGCGCAGCCGACTAAAACTAAAATGGATGTATTGAATGTGCACGGAACCAAAAAATTCTAAAAGTCTTACATTTCTACTTTTCCCTCAAATATCCAAATTATTTGCCATGTTAACTGCAGGAGTATCAAATCTGCTTGCTTGACAAAAAAATCTGCACTGATGAGTTGTACTGCATCATTCTGCAGAAGTAATTTAGTCTGCATCTTAGCAACTAAAAACTGTAGGAATAAGTGAAGTTAAGACTAATTTAATTTAATAAGGGAACAAAAAATTGCAATGAGTGAACAATTTGGAAGTGAAGTCAGGCAGGCAGAGTAAAAACATCTCTGTCCTGTGGGGCATTTCAGCAGGGACTGCTTGTGTTGTGGGAATGAATTATATTTCAGCACCATGGACAGCAGCGCACTCTCTCTCTCTCGCGCTCTCTCTCTGGAACAAACTCCCCTCTAACGGGATACTAAACTTTCCAGAAGCAGCGTCTATGATTTCAATTGTGGAACTTTTATCCCTTGGATGACTTTAGTTTTGGCTTCACTTTGTAACTCCCCCACTCTCCTTGCTTCTACTTCATAGGCAGCTGTAGCTTATTGATGAACTGCTGAATATTTTATACACCAACAGCCACAAGTCTGTAACTGTGGTTAAATGCCTTTTTGTTCCCTCTGAGCCATGTGTGGTGAGCTTATTGGTTTTATAAAATGTACTTTAATATGCTTTTATGCATTAAAAACTGGAGGTTGGGGGTTAATTGGGATATGGTGCTGCTCCTACCTGACCTCAGAACTACTCACTGATAGATAACTGGTCTTGGTGCTTTCTAGCTGCATTTTAGAAGAATGTGTGCAGTTTGAGGGTTTCAGCTTAAAACTGGGGAATTAAGCGCATCTCTTTAAGAGCCAGCCTCCGCACTTAACAGCTGAGAGCAGAGGGGGGAAATTATGAGGAAAGGTATGGGGGCAGGGCTGAAGCTAATGAAGGTGAACGGCTGGTATAAAATGGAGGAAGGAAGTCGAGATTCAGTGGAGATGAAAAAAGTGCAGAGGAAGGCAAAAAGGGAGAAAGTATGAGAAAGAGGCTAAAAACTGAAGTGAGAAGGGGGGGAAGGGGGCCGGGAAGAGGAACAATCACCACCACCACCTCGCTTTCTCCTGCAGCATTTCCTGCCTTGGCCACCATGTCCTGCGCCACCCTGCTCCTCCTGCCTCACCACTGCACACTCACAAGGGGAAATATAGCGAGGAAGGGAGATACATACACACACACTCACCTGGCTGCAACAAACAGGTTAAGAACAGCCTTTTGAGGGCAAATTTATGTTAAACCATTATGAACCTTTAGGGAGAAGAAATTATTTCTGCAGGGGACCGATAGATAGGGAGAATAGCTCTAAGAAAGAGAAAGTGCACATGGCTGGTGCGCAAAGGCTGCACTGACGCTGATATATATTAGCAGAAACACTGCAGCAAGAGGGGGGAGGGAGCATGGGATTATGGGATGCATTGACTGTGAGGTAGAAGCAGCAGTAACCGGGGGGATGAGGAGAGTGCACGCTAGAGAGTGAGAGTGAGAGACAGAGAGAGAAGGCAAGGGAGGAATTTGGAGGAGTGCTGACTATGCGAAACAGACCCAACTGTTGGCAGATAAAGCAAAAACCTTTACCAATCACAGAGGGGGAGATAGGGAGATGAAATAGGGAAGGAGGTATGCTAAACAGAGAAGGAGAGAAAAGGATAGAGAGAGTGGGGGGGTAACAGAGAATGAGCAATCTTGAGGAAAATGAAAGAGGAGGGAAAAAGGGTGGGGGAGGAGACAGAGAAAAAAAAGACCTTGCAGTGGTTGAGGATAGCACCTGAATGTCTGTAAAGGTGTAGGAGGAGGGGTGGGGGGTTGGAAATGGTCTGCAATACTAATAAGAGGAATGGAAACAGTGGATGGAAAGGAGAAAGGAAGGAAAACACGTGTAGGGATCTAAAACATATATGCAGCTGAGCTGAGTGGCAAACGTACCACTGTGGAAACAGGGCTTTGCAGGCAAGTGTGTAATGTGTGTGAGTGTGAGAGAGAGTGTGAGAGAAAGAGATGGCAAGAATTACGAATGTGTTTCTGGTGTGCAGCCATTTTTTTCTCCCACCCGCTACCTCATCAAAGGATGTAACCACAAGGCTTCACGCTGTTCCACCCATATCACCTCCCTCCTTTCCTCATTCCTCTCCTCCTCATCTCCATCTACCTTATCTCCCTCTTCTCCCTCTCTCTCACACTCCCCAGTGTTGAGGAGACCCCAACAGGAGAAAGTGAGGCATTGCAGTGCGGTGAAAGCACTGCGGTCACCTCCCCTTTTAGTGCGGTGTCACACCACATAGTGTCCTCTCCCCCCTCTAATTGTCATTGCACCTCATGGTGTATAGCTATGTTTCTGGCAGGAGAAAAGAAGCCCAAAAGGTGCATGCATGTGTGAGGATAGTGGTGAGAGGTTTGAACCAAATGAATAACAATGAAAATGAGATGAATATCATGAATGGATGGAGCCAAAAAAAACAGCATGCATATGCAGAGAAAAACTGAGCACGAGGCCACACATGAGCCAGTTGCTCTGAGACAGCCAATATACGCAGACAGAGAACAAAAACACCAAGGCATTTCACACCATAATAAAGCTCACCAGTGGCCAATTCCCAGAATGTGAATTAAATAGCCAATCAATTTAGCAAGCAGAAAGGAAATGGCAATTCCTTTACTCAGCAACACTAACATGGAGATCTCTAGAAGCTGACCAATCCACACATACTACCCCCCCTTGGGAGTCTTGTGCATATTGGTCAATCACTCCCCTCTAGAAAAAAGAATCATGCACTCCTGGTTTGCTCCTTTTAGCTGGCTGGGGATGATTAATACATAAGGCCATTTTCAGGAATAGGCCAGCTGAAATGAAGCCTGTAATAGAGCTCTGAAAGCTCAGCCACTGTCCATGTCTAAAATCTGTTCTGCACACTGGAGGATATGTAAACATTGAGATTGTTTGGCTAGATATGCCCACTGGGTGAGACTTCACTAGTGACAGGACAAGGCAGGGTGAAGGGAGTGATGGAAGGAAAGGTACTAAAGCTCCCTTCAAGAAGCAATGATTGGTGTAGGTGAAACAGCACTTAGTACTGGCAAAAAAAAGAAAAGCCATGGGATAGGGTGTCATGTCGGGAAAGAGCTCTATTTTTGGACCAGGATAAATCTGAGCTAATATCCCTCCATATTTCAAATCTGGTGTTTGGAGAATTTGCATCAGGAGCAAATAGCTTTAACCTCCGCACCTTCTTAACTCTCTATTAGGTCATTTAAACCTGTCTGCTCCTAATTAATGACACTGGCCTTCCTGCATGATTAGGACCATTATGATCCAGCAGCAATGATGTGGTTCACAGGGCCAGACACACAAACGGGACGAGGGAAAAAGTATTACTGCACTGTCTCCTGACCTGTGAACTATAGTCTGCAATTAGACATAAAGGAGGGGTAGGGAAGTCACAGATTAGACTCTCAATAGCCAGTGGGAGTAGGGAGAGAAGTTAGGTTTGAACGTGCAGAATCAAATCAAAAAAAGGACAGGAGAACAAAGAGGTGGGTGGAAGGTGAGCCTCAAGGTTAAAGATTTATAATGCAGATAATTTAAAATGGGAATCAGGGAAATGAATTAGTTGAAGGACAGAGGGAAAGTTCACTGTGAGATGAGACGGCCAAGGAGAGACGAGGGGTCAGAGGCAAGAACACACACAAACCCAGGACACGACAGATGCGTAGTTAAAGTACAGCCTCAAAATAGATGTATTCCCCCTGTTGCTTAAACAGTAGCGTCCTCCTTTCGAGCCCCATCGCTACTCTGCCAATCACATCCAATGACAGCATGCCACGCTCTCTGGTGGGGAGGCTTTTTTTGTTGCTTAAATCCAAGGGGTGTTTTCTGGGTTACCCTCAATCTAAAAATAGCGCCAGCTGTAGATTTATAATGCAGAATTGAGGAGGGGGGAAAAGCAGGGAGAGAGCAAATGGAGGAAGAGAGTACCCATTAGGGGAAGAGCACGCTGAAGCAAGTTGTCAGAAAAAAGCAAGGCATGCTCTTGAAAGTGACGGAAGAAGAGGCATAATGAAACTAGAGACTTTTTGTGGAATGCAAATGGAGCACGTTGACAGAGTGTAGGTGATGTGATGGTGAAGGTTGTAGGGGGAAAAGACTATGTCTAGACATTTACCTGCCCCTATAGACTTCCTGGATCTCAGTGTCCTTCCTGTAGTTCTGCTCCTGTGCTCATCTCTTCCTCACACCACCTTCTCCTGTCCCTCGCTCATGTGTTTGTGTGTCAGCCCTCTAACCCTTCTCCTATGGTTCCTTTATCAAAACCTCCATTTTCAGGCCTTGACACTTCTCACAGTGCTAGTCACATTGCACAAATACACACACACACAACAGACAAACAAACACACACACTGAAGGTACATGCTAGTAAAACAAATGCACCAAGCAATACAAACAGTTGCTCATGCAGACAGTCACACAATAATGCTGAGAGGCATGCACACGCATGCACACACGCACACACGCACACACACACACACACACACACACACATACACACACACCCCTGAAACTGCTCGGATCTAGTGGTGTAAATGGGGAAACACCCACCATTTGTGCAATGAGGAATGTAAGGGTTTATAAAAGGTTTTTTAATCAAATCTGACTGTGTCAAAGTACAGCTCTCTTTGTGTTACAGCAGCTAGAAATAATAAAACACAGTAGCCTAAAGAGGTTTATGAATCCACATCCACTTGAACATTTTGCACACATTCTGATTCCTCCGAATACTGATCAAAACACAGCCAGGCTGCAGTAAAAAAAAATCGCAGTTATTGTGGATATAACGATACTTGTTGAATGTAGGCTAGACGCTTTTCTTTTCTTTCTTTTAGAGCTGGCCGATGTATGATCTGTTATTAGACGTGTAGCCGCAGAATAAAGCCACCAAAATACAGACATATACACAGACACGGTTAATACTCACTTGCTTTTGGTTCAGGTTCGTTTCAAGTGCGTGCAGAAACACGCACATCAAGCTTAAAAGATCAATCAAAATGTAGTTTTCTTTGTTAGAACGCCCTTTCTTATGATTTCAGAGAGTATCCAGTGTCTCGCAGGCGGTTGATCTGTTTTTTTTTTTCTCCCCTGATTATAATAAATGAAAATAGGATTGCGCGCGTCTGTTGATGAAAATCTCCTTTTGACACCGTTATTGCCGAATGGTACACTAGCTTATGGTCATGCTGATGATGGCAACGAGATGAGTCTTTCGAATGATATGAAGCAGGAGTCCCCCTAAAACTGTCTTTTATATGCTATTTCCCTCGATTTCAGAGCCCCTGTCACTCCCACCTCTTTGTTATTGCCAGAAAAAAATGACCAGCTCTTGTTACAGTGTCTCTACGCTTCCAGGCGCAGGGTGTAGCTACCATTCAGCTCTTCCTCTGTCTCCCCCTGGCAAATGTTTCAATGGAGATGCAGCCTAGACAGCTCTCTCTTTGCCTTTCCCTCTCTGTGTTCCTTTGGGGGAGCGTCACCTTCTGGACTATTTTTTCCCTTCAGACGATACATGTGGGCGGATTAGAGAAGAAGACAGAGGGGTGGGAGGACCCTGGTGAATACAGAGGCTAATTACTCATATGGCTGCTGAACTTCATAAATACATATGCTGTAAAAAAAAAAAAAATACAAACAAACAATACTAAATATACACACCACGGCTATAAGAGGAAAGGCTGTGTTGATGTATTATCATCTGTTTAATTGGCTGTGTCCCCCCCCCCTTCCTCCTCCACACATGCTTACCGTGCTGGACAGACGCACAAACACCATTTTGTCTACAGGTTCCTTCACTCTCGCTGACAAAAGCAGTCATGTGGTAGCAGAGGAGTGACCAGGGTTCTATAGTGTGGAGTAATATGTTCAATAATAATAATAATAACAAGAAGAAAAAAAGGAACACACACTGTTAGCTCTGAAGGCACTGTCTGACAAAGGGATCTGTAAAAAATGTTTGAATTTTTATTTTATATATTTGAATTGTTCAAACGTGACAAGCTGCATTACCATCAAAACTAACACTGTTTTTTTTTTTTTTTTCTTGCAGGAGGCCTACAGAGTTGTTGGCTACTCCAGTGGAAGTACAATGATGCTCAGGAATGCTTTTGATGCACTTATTGACAGGAAACTCGGGTCGAGTGGATGCCATCTCATAAAAATTACAACATAGGCCAAAAAGCTTTTGCTTTGGTGCTTGTAGCATATTCCGTTGACCAAATGTTCATGTATGAGCAAAGTGCAGATAGAAAAGGATGAGGAGGAGAAATGCA